>JAVYIG010002125.1:0-269677 GCA_035222895.1 Strongylocentrotus droebachiensis
CTCACAAAACAATTATTTTGTGTAGCGCCCTCTGCAACAGAACTCAACTATCCCTTTAACGACCCGGGGGGGGGGGGGTATTCACATATCACATACGGTGGTGTCCGCTCTAATGGGTGACTTTGTCACACAATACAAATCCCTAAAATGGGTCCGTTTCTTCAAATTTTTTGCCATGCAAACACCCGAAAATTGTGGAAAATGGGTTTTTTTTCGAGAAAAATGACCCTTAATAATGGGTAGGGGTTTCGAGGCTTGAGCGGCACACCCCCGTCTAAGCCAAATCTGAGTATCCCCCCCCCCCCCTCCCCGGGAATTAACATCACTCGCCGTGTTAATTTCAGTTTGTACATATACAAATTAATGTTGTGAATGAGAAATATGTTTGAAATGCCATACTCGTCTTGATATTGCAGCCCTTTTCTCCCGCCGTTTTTTTTCACCGATTTTGTAGTTTGCTTGTTTGTTTTTGCAAAATTGCAGGTGTGTACACGTATTGCATGACTTTTTTTTTTTGGGGGGGGGGGAGGGGGGGGGGAGAAGACTTCTTATGGCCCGCCAAGTTATGCCAATCGTTAGCTGTTGGCCACCCGTGCACTATACGAACCTGTTGTATGTTTCTGGGCTCTGCACGCAATCTTTATATTGCCTGATAGTATTCGGCAAAATGGAATATAAAAGAAAACGATAGAGGAAGTTGGTTCGTTTTGTCTTAGTGTCAAGTTACTAGATCTCATTCACTTTGATTTAATAATGTGATTTCGTTGAAGTGTTCAGTTTGCACGGACTGCTTTCCATCAGTCATCTGTTCTCTCTTCAATTCTCTTCTTTTTCTAGGAATCATATTAGGGATGTTTTTCTTTTAATAATAATAATAATATTCCGCTTTTATATAGCGCGTAATACATCGACGATGTCTCCAAGCGCTTTATACATATATTTTGAGTTTGAACCAGTACAGAGCTGTAGTGGAATTCGCTCCAAATAACTCTTTTGGGAGTGGATTCCACTCTTGTCAAGCCTGGATTTCCACTCCTGTACATTTCGTAAATAATAATTTTCAAGGATGAGGGTATTAATATGAGTCATTGCTACATTTCGGGGATATAACCCCCTCCCCACTTTGATCCCCAACTATATACATTCAGTTATAACAAAAAGTTAAAACGTAATTGTGAATTTTTCTCTCGAAATTGTGTCCCTCTAAAAAAGAAGAAGATAGATCTCCCCTGTGATGAGTTATTTACACAAGAAAAAAATATCTAGAGTCGATAAGAATTAAAAAAAAAAAAATCCATAAATAAACCCTATAGTTGTCACCCTGTACCTATAAATAAAACTGATGGACATACACATGTATAGCAGCAAATGACTGACAATGTTGAGAATGAAATAACATCTTAAATTTGGTAGAAGTAAATAAATGTACTGGAGTCACCTTCTACCAAATGAATAAGTTGAGTCACTAAAGCAATAACATAGATTTTGTCAAAAGATTGTTGGATCCCTTGGGTTCAAAATTAAGGCTAAGGACTTAATTTACATTTATCTTAAAAATGAATCAAATTTATCAGCCTTAATCTTAAAGTGTAGTACATTAAAAGGGTTAAAATCTTTAGTCTTGTTTCTTTTATTCCTAAATCTAACTTTAAAGAAATCATGTTGCATAAAACATCTCATTACCAATTTTTAGAGCTGGTAGATTACAATGACTATAGGCATAATGTTGTCTTGCATGACGAATAAATTCCCAATATATTTTTAGAGCGAGAACGTCCTGTATTAACATTTAATTTTTTCTTTATTTCCATATTTTAAGTATTTTTTCTATCAACGAGCATATGATTGCATCGCCCATTTATTTTCTTTCTGAATCATAATTTATACTTCCTGGTAGTAAAATGGAGATTCGGTCACTCCAGGATATAATGATATCAAGAACATTTTCCTCCTTCACAGGCCGTGCCCCAAATAGCTAATTAATCATTATATTTTGGACGTCACGCTGGTTAATACTTGAATTATTAAAATATTTATGTAGGAAAACATTAGGAGGAACATTTCGAAAGTGTTTTTAATACCACTAACATTATAATTGATCTCAAGTACTTTACTCAGGTTTCTATTAAAAAAGAAATTACTAGACTTTAGGAATAATACAATGGCTTCATCATAGAGTTATAAATTATTATCATCATTGCTTTCGAGGTACACCTTTTCTTCAAATGCGCGACACCGTGGTTTAGGTAAATGCTTGGAAACTATTAAGATGGCGAATAAAAGAGAATCCAATTTCGTTTTAAAAATGATTTCCTGAGGACCATCGATGTTGTTGAGAGGTAATTTGGTGAATATATAGTAGCAGCTGGACATTATATCTTTAAAATGAAGACACGTAGCCCCGAAAATCGCCTAAGAAGCCCCTAAGAAGCCCAAGGGGGGGGAGGGTGAGGAGTAAACAAAAAAAAATTGAGGGGGGGGGGGGGTTTAACGGGTTTAACAGGCAACGGTGAACATTAAATCCATTCTTACTCATAATATAATAAACCTGGTCACGCCTTGTCGTACATGTACATACACAAATATTGGTTTCATTAAAAAAAAATCCGATGATTACATTTTCGTATTGATTATTGCATGATTGAGTTACAAATGGACAGATATTTGTATAACTTGGTCGTTACAAAGAACTTTATAAGAGGGAATATTGTGGAGAACTTATTTGATACGTTTACCGGGAATTGGCGGATAGAGCACCGTTTTTGTCCGACCTTTCCATGCGTGACACTCGATTCCTACATACTTCTATAACAGTATCATGTGTCCCCTCCCCTCCCGGCTGCTATCGACTCAATCATTCATGCTTATGATAGTTGGCATTTATCTTAATTCTTCGATTTACTTTATGAAAGAGAATATTGTGGAGAACTTATCCGATACGGTTGCCGAGAATTGGCGGATAAAGCATCGTTTTTTGTCGGACCTTTCCACCGCACCGAAATATGCGTGACACTCTATTCTCCTACATACTCATATAACAGTTTCACGAGTCCCCTCCACTCCCGGCTGCTATCGACTCAATCATTAATGCTTATGATAGTTGGCCTCTGGATTTATCTTGATTCTTTGATTTAACTCCATACTGTCAAGTTTTCAATTATATATATGTATTTTTTGTTGTATTTCAATTGTCACATTTTATGTAAATCAATTATATTATATACTAATATTATTAATTGAATATTTTGTATTTGATTTTTATAAATAAATGCACTTAAAAAAAACCCAGAAAACAATAATTTGAAACAAAATATAGTAAAGACACAAAGGAATGAGGTTCTTCATGTTTTTATAACTGATTATTTCTCACCAAGAAAACTTTAAATCAATGATTGAAATGGAAATTAATACAGTAATAGATTACGATCTGCATTATAAAGACTTTCATTACAATGTATATATTCTAAGGAGTTCATATTTATATTTATTCCTATCAGGGACTCTTGAGTACTGATCATCATATTTACAGCAACAAAAAACACGCAAGCTTCCAGAATTTTCGTTAATATGACGATATTTGTGATATCATTGAATATCATTGACTATTATCATGATCTATTTCGTATGTCTCTCGGAGAATGGTAGTATTTTTAACTCCCAAATGGGTTTTCAGGTAAAGATGTAATAGCTAAGAGCATTGGCGCAAAAATTAAATGCGGAGGTCTCTAATACATGTTGATGATTATGAACTCTCCCTCTCTTTTCTTTCAATAACGCGTAAAAAGCCCTGTTATCTTACGTGTGTATATTATACGAGGAGCAATTGATTGCTTACGGTAATAAATATTTAGCATGTTTAAGCATCTTGTAGATAGCTGCGCCTACTTGAAACACTGTTTATAATATAATATCATAAATGTTTAAAGGTAGGTTGGTTATGTAAGGAAACCAAAAGGTTTATAAGTTTATAAGAAGCAAAGGAGAAGAAATAGTGAAAGTTCTTCACTCGTGGTCGATAGAAAAGCTTTAGCATTAATACCTATACTTTAGTCCTTGAATATAGGGGGAAATCCAGAATTTTGCATATGGAGGGGGAGGGGGGAGCCTAATCCTGAAAAGATATCTGACAAGCGAGTTAAGAATAAAAGGTTATCAGTTTATTTGTTTTTCTTTTGTTGTGTCTGTGGGGTCGAAATTTGAAAGAAGCTATTGCTTGGGCGTATTTATGAATGGCTATTGGGTTTATCAGGGGGCATGGACCTAATGTGCCCCCTAAGTCCGTCAGTGCTCGGAGGAAAGTGATAAAATTTGCGGAAAAAAAACCTTTCGTGTCTTAAAAATACCTTGTCCCGAGTGCGCTAGTTTCGACATGAGAGGACATACACTCTCACTTCCTCAAAAAATATTTCGATTTCAGTTTCTTATAAGTTACCTTTCATACTCTTTGTCTAACACGTACATCAAGATTTTATCATGACAGTTCTAATAGGGATCTTCATCTAAAATCCGGTGATATTTTATCAAGCAACCTTGAATTTGCACGTCATGTATTTCCCACAGTTTTCCCATATGCTGGAGATCATTGTCTTGTAGCCCTATAATCATTTTGATAAATATTTTTTTGATCATCGTCCGATACAAATCCTATGTAATGGCAACAAAATGTCGTTTTTTAATCAATGTCACAATTAAAAGAAATCCTTAAGTTACTTTATGAAGAATCGATGCCTGATTTTGCTTTACATCGCTGTTTCTCAAATGATCAAAAATAGTATAAACATTTATTTATAGATTAACCAATACACTTCAACTACTGTACATACAGTGTGATCAGCAGTGTGAACTATTTTTAATTGTTAATTTTGGTATTTGGTATTTGTATTTATTCAGTTGTTCAGTACAAACCAAAAATGTTTGGGGATGCAGCAAAAGGTTTGAAAACACCTAACGGGCTCTGCATCCCTGATTTAAAAAAATGATAATAGTTAAACAAATATAAGTTTATAACAAGATGCATGATCATAAAAACGAGATTGGAAACAAAGAAATACATCAATAAAATTGTTAAGAAGGTGAAATGTAAAATATGGAGGGAAAAAAACATTATCAAATTTTACAGTATGTAAACGTTAAGCTGGTGGCAACAACATTATACAAACAAATTAATTATTAAAGAGTTGAGCATCAAATTGCAGGAACGTGTCATTATCAGGTACAGTACTTTATCAGACAGAGTATGAGTATGAGTAGACTATATGAATACAATGTGAGAGAAAATATAGTAGTATTATTTGAACGTCAAGAAGAATCATATAATTATATACTTATATAAGATATCCTCATATATGAAGATGGATCTTAAGTGAGGTTTTGAAAGCTGAAAGAGTTCGGCTATTTGTTTACATTGCATGGGAGCATGAGATCATATTACAGATATATTTTCAAATGATATACAGATCTATTTATTTTTAACATAAATATTATGATTATTCGCACAGAATTGTACCAAAGACGTTTTACATGCGCTATGTAAGATTCATATTAATTTCTGTTTTGGTTCTGTAGATTATGAAATTAATCTCAGAAAGATCATTTTTTTTCTCTTTGTCAGTTACCTTTAAGCATTCAAAAGATAAATAATTGATGTGGGTAAATTCAAAACAATGATACCCGCTATTAAAAATAAATGGAACCGGCAATCTATTTAAAAAAAGGACCACGACGCTTCCACTAAATATGTCACCACGTTCTCTTCATTGACCGACCCCCCCCCCTCCTTCCCCAACAACCCCATCCAAATCCTGTTTGCATCCGAGTGATTGGTAACATTCTCTATCTGTTCCCTATCAAGTTTGTCGGGATTTTGTCTTATCTTGGTCACCCTCGCATAAATTTCCCCGAGGCTGGATCGTAAGTCTGGGAGAGTGACAGTCTAATGGCGCTCTGTTTAGAAATTCCATATTTCTCAGATCAACGAACTTGTAGCGAGGAGACGAGCCGGTATATCACAAAACCCGCCACCCTGTACCCTTATCGATGACGTCATGCACGTCAAATTTTCGTGCCTCCTACCATGCTCCTACAAGGCTTTACATGACAGCTCGCATAATCGGTTTCCCAAAAGGTAACTTGCAATCTCTCTTCGTTTAAAAGCACTGAGCAAATTAGAAAGAAAGGCCCAGTTTGCCCTACACAATTAGTATGTTGAAAGTTATCATCTCTCTGCGTTTAAAAGCATTATTAAAGCAAATTAGAAAGAAAGGCCCGGTTTGCCGTTCAAAATCGGTCTGTTGAAAATTATCAATATTTTTGTATCATCATTTGATGTTTGAAGCTAAAAGTGTGTTGTAGGCCTATATGGCTAATTCGAAAGAATATTGCATCCTCATTATAATAGTAATTGCAAATTAGTTTCAAGTTTCAAGTTTCAAGTTTATTTGTTTCACATTTCACAAAAAAGAATTCACATAATTGACAAGATGAGAACATAATATGAATTATACTAAAAGTGTCTTTGAAAAGACGTCGAAATTAATTGTATTGAATAGAAGGTTGTAGCTACAAGTGACTGATTATATGGTAAGAAGTAAACTGAAAGACTTGAAGATTGTTTTTTAATATTTTTTATCAAATTATTCATTTAAAACTTGTTGGGATGGAACACCCTTATTAGCACGAGTGCTGTTTTTCAACTGAGGGATCTACACGGCATATAGCAAAGAGTTTATTTAAGCTCCTAAATGTAAGTTTTTAATAATATTACATTAAGCTGACAAGATATCCGAAACTGTATTTTACATTACATGGTTCATCTATATTAAGGGAAACCTGTACAGATAAGGCTTTTCCACCAGCCCATTGGCGGATGTATGAATGTAAAGTGTTACGACTATTACATTTACATTTACATATGCTTACCCAAGGGTGCCGCAACAGGATCAATGCTGTTCTTCCTGAGGGCCCTGTAATGTACTATTACCACATCAATTGCCAGATACCTATTTACACCCGAGTGGAGAGTGACTAATGTGGATTAATACCTTGTTGAAGAACGTGAGATAAGTGTTGGGATGGGATTCGAACCCTCAACCCTCTTGATAGTCAAGTTAATTAATCACACTACCTAGAGCATATTTAGAGTCATTTCATTCTTTTGCTTAATAATAAGATTTTCAGATATTCATTCTTTATTTATTATATGATCAAATCCTGAAATATGTTGCTACTTTTGTAATCAAATCATCCCCCTCCACATCGCTATTTTATGTCCATATTGATATTAGTTTTTAATAGTATGGTTGTGTTTAGTATTGCGTTAATTTGTCGGTTGTCGTTGTTTATTTGTTTGTTATTTGGTTTTGGTTTATCTCTATTTTTATTTGAATTCGCCTCTTTTATCGATAATTATTCTTAGTTTGTCTTAAATCATTAGTTAGTACATATTTATATTATTTAGCAATTAATTTATCTTTAATTTCAATCTTTAATACTTCCCTGTAAAAATTAAAACTGCTTTCATGACATTGCTTGTATAGGTTGTGATTATGAAAAGAATCTTTCATCCGTGATTCTTATAAATGATTTTTTGTCTTATAATTTTGTTTACGATTCAGTGTTTTGCTTGCGTGTTCATCAAGCGAAAGTATAAGTGGTAAACTAGTGCTCAGGGAAAATACAAACAAATATCACCAGATCGAGAGTAAATCAGCAATGAAATAAAAATAAAATACCCCCAATCTATGGTGAACAAATGAATAAAGAGATAGATAGATATATATATATATAGAGAGAGAGAGGAGGGGGGGGGGGGGGAGAGAGAGAGAGAGAAAGAGAGAGAGAGAGAGCAAAAGAAAGACATGGAGAGAGGAAGGCAAGATGAATTGAAAATGAAAAGAACCCTCCCCTTTCAGGCCCCCCACATCTCGATGGCCTTTTTCTCTCACAACCCATCTACCCTTTAAGAATTTTATAGTACGATGCCCCCTCAAGAAATAGGTGCCCCCTCAATGGCAGGTAACACGCTACGCCATTATGAAAGTTTATGAACTTCTGGAGGTGTCGTGGTATTCATTCACTTGACTCTCACTCCAAGGGTTGAGGGTTCGAATCTCAGCCCGGCACTAAGGTCTATTGTCAGGACATTAGCCCACATTTGCCACTCTGCACCCAGGTGTAAATGGGTTCCTGTCAATTGCTCGGGTAATAATAATTGCAGGGCCCTTAGGGAGGACATGAGGCTTCCTTGGGTATCATCCGTAAGAAGTGTTCGTTTAGTCCGTAAGTATAAAATCTCCTTGGTATTACCAATAGACCTCATGATATTAATATCTCATTGAAAAAAAAGAAAGAATGCATGAAATGATATAAAAACGATTACCGTACAGGTACAATGTAATCCGAATATGCTCAGTCTGGCAGAAAAATTGATTTATTTTTCCACTTTGGGCGAGAGGGAAACATTAATTAATTACGGTGACATCCAACGATGATTTTATGGCGTATCCATTTATCATATTTATGATCTTTATTCAGTCATTATAGTATACTTTTTTTTTTTTGAATTACAAAGAGAGCAGTGGGCTGCTCGACTATGAGTAAAGCGCTGCCTTGACATTAGTAATTAAAACAAATATCGGTTTAGGGGCAGGCCCTTGTCGCCCTATTCCGCTCGCCTATAAGAATAGAACACTGCAAGGTACAGAGAGCGTAACAGATTTGGATAGAACCGTATAGGTTCATGATAACACGGAAGGGGGGGGGGGGCGGTGTTACAATGAATACAAATAGCAGACAATAAGAATTAATCATATGACAAGAAATGCTACGCGGTGGTTTCGAATTTGGCATGTTACTGACTGAAACCTGCGCAAATTGTTTGTTTTCATAGTGGTCGTACATTGATCAAGGGCGTGAGAATGTTTGATCATTTTTTTTACATTTGGAAAAACCATGCATACGTCCCGGAAGTTTACATGTAAATGTATTTGGCAGCCGGGCATGTACAGTGCGTGGTGTGTCAAACCAGACGAAGGTAGCACACACATAATTATAGATGTGGAGGTGCTATAATTGTCGATATTTTGAACGCTGTTTTCAGATGAAATAATATTATTACAAAAAAATGCGTACAGATAATAGGGTCCATCTAAGATAATGGCATGGTTTAAATATGTAAACATGAGAATGTAATACAGACTGGTCAATAATCTATGAAGAACAAGTACTGCTTTGAAGATCTAAGAAAGGTCGTCACTTAGACGTTTTGAATGGGGTTGGGGTTGTTGAAAAACATAATCGACAAGTTCCTCCCCAAACAATCATACAAGTATAGCAAGTCCTTACCTTATTACATATATTTCTATTTGCCGACAATATGAGAAAGGTCCATTAATGTAGAAAACACTTCCATATCGTGGATTTAGCTAATAAAGACAATTAAACAAGTATAAAGGGAGGTGATGATAGAACCTCGCCCCTCACCCCGCTAACCTCCTTCCGACCAAGCAACGCATTTGTATCCATGCCTTATATTCGCTATGAGAGATGGGGGTAAATACGAATCGATAAATTGAAAATGGTGTATAGAAATCAATGTTTAACAGGAAAAAGTCACAACAGGGATTGATTCGCATTGGAAAGGTGGAGAACACATGCATATTTAGGGGAAGAACACGTAATAAGAATAACAACCTCTTAAGATTTAATAAAAGGGCATTCGAGGAATGGTTAAAGGATAGGTTTTTGAGACGTAGGGAGAAAAACGCGTCTGCAACTCACCAAAACGCCTCAGAAATGTAAAAGAGGGATAACTATCCACACATATTCGGACCGAAATATTCATTTCAATGACCCAAGTACTTTAAAACCGATGAATGGATATATGATTCATTACTAGAGGCCGTCAGCGTGGTTGCTCGTCGATCCTTTTGTATGCTAAATGTGTGCTGAAAAAGGTAATATTTGGGCTAGATCATAATGGCGATGATGATGATGATGAAAGATTCTTGGATCGCGCAGGTATCCGCCGGTGCTAGGTCACTCATGGCGTTTGCGCCAAAACATGTCTGCCGCTAAAATTAATGAACGAATGACTAAATAAGTAAATAAATAAATAAAGAGATAGATAACTGAATAAATGAATAAAAAGTGAAAATAAGGAAACAAAAATATAAAATGAGATTACTAAAGAGAGTATAAGCACGATAATAAAGTACCGGTCGGAATCGCAACAAAAACAGTCGGATTGGGAATTCCATATCAGAGTATTTATTATTTATTATCACCGTTAAACAAAAGCAAACAAACAGAATCCCCTTACTTCCTCGTTAGGATTGCGATTGCGCATGCATTTCGCACCTTTTGTTTTCATAAAAGGATAATCAAAACAAGTCTTTTCCCTTTATTGTCTCTGTAAACATGTTTGACGGCAATCTACCTGTATCATCGCTTGGTACTGTGCTGATAGTATATTTTACTAACAAACTGCAACTTGACGGGGGTTAAAATCAATATCCGAAGTAAACTCATTGTACAATAATTCATTTTTTAATAGAACTTGTACATACAGCACTAAAATAAAGAAAGATATTGTGTAAAATGAGGTTTAAATAGTGATCAAATATTGTATTTTTACCGGAACGCATTTCAGTGCACCTGAAAAGTGATTACGTAAAACTGGGGAATACCGAATCAGAACGTTTAAAGTGCCTGTTTCCTCGTAGAGGCATGATTTCATGTATTTAATCTGTTTTATATTTTCAAAGACAACATCACGTGAATTTTAGGTGATTTTAACCGATTGTCTCAGAGATCGAACACACATATGGCTTTATGACTAATAGGCCTACCATATTAAAACAAATTATTTCCTTAAACAGACTATTCATGCTTTCATTTAAATTTGTCAAAGACGGAGCTAAAAAGCGATCTGATACTTCATTCTAAATAGTCACGTGAATACTTGACTCAATTAATTTCACGCTTTTCATTCTTCTTTAGAATGAGAGTAAACTTTAATGTCATTGCCCTTTTACACATAATTATATAATATAATATACTGGACCAAACTGTCTTTAAACAACGACGATCAATACTTTGTGGTCAGTTCATAAACAAATTGCGATCTGGAGGTGTCGTGGTCGAGTGGAGACGTCCCGGACTGTCGATCAAGAGGTCCGCGGTTCGAGTCCGCCGCGGCACTAATGTCCTTTGGCAAGACATTGATCTACATTTGCCACACTCAACCAAGGTGATGTAAATGGGTACCTGGTAGGAATTAATTGCTTGAAATGCTAGACCGCCGTAATGGCAGCACAGCTAAAGCCGGGGTAATAATTTCCGATTTTTTTAAAAGCGTCTTAAGCATCCCTTGGGTGGATACGCGCGCGTTATAAATGTTGTTATTATTATTATTATTACGAGAATATCAGTAACTCCATATTTGATCACGAATTTCAGTATTTAACCGAAATTGACATTTTTGTATTTATACTTTTTGTTTACAACTGGTACACCATGTGCTCGATATCCTTTATTTTGCATGCAAACAAAAAACAAGCATATTATCAAAACATCGAGAATACAACAATGAATGTGCAACACACAGTCTTGTGCAGTTACACATTTGTTGATAAACTTAAAGTAGTCACCAAAGAATCAAAAGTGTTTTGAATTGATGCAAAATTCATATCATTGCGAAGGGGAAGTCTTACTTATCAAAGATAACAACTTCCCTTTATAAATATGATTGTTCAGTAGAATATTATTCGTGTTTTTCAAAAGAAGTCCTTCCATCCCTATATAATCTGTCCATAATTATCAGTTGTCGTGAATTTTCTTCGGTGACTACTTTTAACAACAGTAGGGACTTTTCGCACGGCGACGCAAGTGCTGACTACGCTGTATTTAAATGAGCTCACCATCCCGTACTAGCTCGACTCCCGACGTTAATACAGCTGAATACCGTCGCAGGTTTGGATGCTACGCGGAAATTTTCGCTCTGAGTGCACCCCCACGAAGATTAGCGTTGTAGAAGGCCCCGTCGTTAGTTGCGAAAACTGCTTAGTATCGCGGGTCCTTTGCGGTAGTCGCCATATTCAAAGTGTCCGAAGTGTCATCAATGATAGTGCATGGGGCCATTGTGTTTTGTGGTGTATTGACCTTAACAGAAGCTTCTAGGTCCTAAACCCGACATGATATGCCACAAAGTTAAACATGGTGATGGTGGTTTGTTGACAGTTTTGTTTTCTCTGCTCTGTCTCTATCCCTGTCTCTCCCTGTCTTTGTACAGTGCGTCCAAGAAAAAACGAAACCGAAAATTATCGATGTTTTATTATAACTTAATCACAATTATAGATAATAAATCACATATATTTCTAAAGCTTAGATCCTTCTCTTTCATTCAAAGAGAAAATCACATTTCTAGAAAGTTCTTTTTTGCTCTTTCATATGATTCCTCAATCAGGAAAAAATGAGCCAGGAATAAACAATTTCTGTTTGTTTGAAGTAATACTTGCATTTACTTAATTTTATTAAACGAATTCGTTTTCAATGGCTGCCTGCCGTAGCAACAAACAGATTTAAAACAAGACGCTATGCATGGCTGATCCTAAAGACTGCATGAAGTCGTTCGTCTTTTTTTCTCCAATTGTTAGTGGTATGCTCCCCCTGCCCTCCCTTGTGTGTAGAGTCTGAAACAAGAGAAGCTGATATAGAAGTTCCAAAGTTTTTTCGTCTGTACTAAGAAAAGCACCTATTAAAGAAAGGATCCCTTTCTTTTGTTTTGAGAAAAATCAACTTTTTGTATTAAGTTTATTAAAAGGGGGAAACTTGATAGTGGTTTTTAGAAACAAAATCATATAGAGTTATTTGAATATCATACTGTTGTCTGCGCTAATATAATATTGTTCTTCTTCTTCTTCTTTTTCTTCTTCTTCTTCTTCTTCTTCTTCTTCTTCTTCTCATTATTGTTATTATTGTCATCATTATTATTATCATTATAATTATTATTATCATTGTTATTAGTATTATTATTAGTATTATTGTTATTATTATAATTGTTATTATTATTATTGTCATAATTATTATTATGATTATTATCATTATTATCATTACCATTTATTCGGCAAAGAAAATATCAACAAACAGTGAATAAAAAACATTAGTAAGATTTGGAGTGAGTTACATGTATGCCAGGAAAAGAATAAACATTATTAAACTTAATAACTATACCCCGAAGGTCTACTTTTTCAATCCGTGTATAAATAGATGGCACAAATAGCAAGATACAACAAATGACGAATTGCAAAAATATCAAAAGAGAGAAGAAGAAAACGAAAACATTAATTTCGCGTTATGTACATGTATATGTCTCAACAAAAAATAAACAACTAGAAATAGAACACATGTACACAACCCGAACATAAAGAAAAATTGCTTCTCATTTTCCCTATATGGACTATTTTTTTCTCAAAAATAACTTTCTAACCCTATAATAAGTGGTATCTTTAAACGGTCTGACGTTACCGTAATACTTGCATATACATGTACCTTTCATTGGATGACTACAAAAAGGGGAACCTATAGGTCAATAAAAGGAGGAATCTTAAATACCATTGTGATCATTTCTCTCTACTAATTCTTTCATGTCAATTTGCTTATCACTCGTTGACAAACATGATAAAGTGCTTCTTGCCCCAGACCCAACCCCTTTCTAAACAGTCTTTTTCATCTAATAGCGGATAATTAGCATTCGTCTAGATGTCTAGTCGACTTCTGTTGGTTTGTCAATATTAGCGTTGGAAATTAAGGCATTCAAAAGTGGTTCAATCGCTCCAATATTTGGAGCGATAAAGCTTCAAATTGCGAGTGGGTTAGACTCCCATATCCCTGGTAAGACACTATTTTTTACAACAATAATTACGCAGTGTCTCGATTCGGTTGATGTATTAAATCGTACATCATCAAATCATATATCCCAGTTCGGTATCTACGCTCCTCAGATATGAATCTTCTCCAAACTCACAGAGTCAGTACCAAATACTTCGGGGAACGTGCTTTGAGCACCCTGGCACCATTAGTTAAGATAATATTTCATCACGTCATACTTTCTCTTTTAATTTTAATTTTGTGACTTGTTTTCAATAAGTTATTGTATTTAGAATCTTCATGTATTGCCATGCTATCTTAACTGATGTAATTAAGTTACTGTTTTTCTTTACGTGCCATGTCCTGAGACGTTTGTGACCATGGAATGCCACAACTCTCTGTCCCATATTTATTTATTTATTTATTTCTAATCTTTTGACAGGGTGGCCCATTCACCAACAAGTAGTGGTCTTCCATGGGGCCCTGAATGAACATATTTAATATTTACAATATTATTGTTATGAAGTAATTCATTCTCCCCGAGTTCAATTCCACTTTCAGAAATCCCACTCCTTAAGCTACTCATCCACAGAATCCTGCTTCTACCCCTACCCCTCCTTCCCTCGATTCTTCAAAATTAATAATTTTTCAATTTTTCATAAATGTATAACTTAGGAAGGAGGGCCTTCTCTCTATCGGTGAGGGACCTATAATAATATGCTATCCATAAGTTACTGTAACTATTCCAATTTTTGTGTAGGATATAACTTTGTTCTTTTGCTATTTCTTAAGCGAGAAGAGATAGCAACATACTATGCACTACATTTGTCTGACATTGTTATTATTATGAATTTATCATCCAATAGTGAAAATTAAAATCTTTAGTTAATTTAGACAATATTTCCAATATGAAATGTATAGAGGTGCAACCATAACAGCAACCCGTGAAACTTGCTCAACATAATCGACCGCTTAGAAGACTGCTAATGTCGGTCTCTGCGTCATTTTACAACATTTTCAAGGGCTCATGAGACTGAAAACCTCGGTCTCTTGGTAACTGTTTCAAGTCCATTAGACCGACTACCCACATCACCGGTAAAGTGTCGGTTTCATGAGCTGTCGGTCATCTGGGAAGTCCCTAAATTTATTGGTAATAATGTACTTCAAAGATATAAAGGGTAATTTCATCAGCTATATTAACACCTATATGATTGAACATTACAATGACACGTGATTTTGACACGATTTCTAAAGCCCAAACAATAAAGTATCAAAATGCCTTTGTGTTTGCGATCCTATTACCATTCATAAACAAGGAAGATTTCATATAACTTTGTAATTTGACTATTGTTTTGTGACAAAGGAATCTAAGAAGTACTTGAAAATAAGTTGATTTGAGAATGGGCCCATTGAAAATGATAGGTCCAGGATACAGCTATAAAACTTGAAAAGATAGATAACTAATTGCAAAGAAAGCCCTTGGATGTCTTAGTAAACCGAGACATTCTTTTTGTCCAATATCAAAATTACCTTGATGATATAATCGTTTTTATTGTTATGAAATTTACCTCTCTTAACACTTAGACGATCAATGATTGTTTCCCATGAGCAAGATATAAATTGATCTCAATAATAGTAAAAAAAAAAAAAAAAACGGAAAGCCGCACTACAGCTTTAGACGCCAATTTTAGTGGTATTCCATGTCGTAGTCAACTATGCGTATTGCGAAATTTCTTCAAAATCTCATGATTTGGAAAGAAAACTTCATCACACAGGATTAGTACAGCACAAAAAGGCAAATTGATAGCTATGATAGTTTTTTTTAAATATATATTTTGTTAAATGACATTGAAATGAATCCTGCTACAACTATAATGCACAATTTAGTTATGTGGGAATAACCATGCAGCATGACTAGAAAACATTAACATTCTGTATCTGAAAAAAAGAAACGTGTGTTAAAGAAGGCTGAATAAATCTATAAATTTACGATATCCAAAGGTAGTTGCTACATTGCCGACAAAAGTAACTCAGATGTGAGCGGTCCTTAACAGGTAAATTTTGCTCTTTGTGTTTTGAATATTTCTTGTATTCAAAGAAGAAAAAAATTATAATCATGATAATGCATAGTGGAACAGTTTGAAATGATGTAGCAGAAGCTTGCAATTTCGATAAACGTAGCAACGCTACTAAATTGTTATGTTGTACATATTATTTTTTTAAATTTCATCTTGAGAATAACAATTATTCCTGTGGAACTGAGTGTGCGTCAAGCCGCTTATAAAAAGAAATCGTTTAAATGTATTCGTTTAAGTAAAATGTTGACTCGAATCAAGTAAGGGCAATATTACCTACTAAAACAAGAAATGGTGATAGGAATATACATTCGTTTCAATTATTTTGATACTTTGAACACGAAAAATTATTGATGCTAGCCAACAATGGTAACTGGGAATAACGAAACCGGATTCTCTTTTGACCAAAATGGATGTGCAAAGATGAATTTGATTGGACAAAGTTTGAAACAAAAGCGAATAGCCATAGATGAAATTGACCAAAAGATATCTTTGCAAAACAATGAGGAGTTGATATTTCGAAAAGAAATTGTAGAAGGCGCGATGGCTCGGTGGTAGAGCGGTGGTCTCGTGACCGGGATGTCCCCGGTTCAAAACCAAGTCAATGCTGCGCTCGTGCTTCCATTTGGTAAAGCATTAATCTTTATTACCAAGTCCCTCATAGGAGAGGAATTATTTAAGCCATCGGTCCCTTGTTTGATTATTTAGAAGTATATATACACATGCTTTCTTAGCAGTCAGGTAAAACAATCATCAAGCGATCATCAAAAATGAATTACCATATGAATTTTGATAAGAGACGGGTTGATTTTTTAAATGAATGAGAAAACCTTTATACTCAAGTTTTGTATCTTTTTCGAGAGAGAGAGAGAGAGAGAGAGAGAGAGAGAGGGAGAGAGAGACTATAGTTCGAATGACTATAATGACTTCATAAAACTATATAATTTACTTAAGAATACAATGCTTGAGAAATTGATTTAAAAATCCATTATTTTGTTCATAACGAACACAGAATGGGATGGTTAAAGTAAGAAATCATTACAATAACTGATTTACTTGTACAAGTATTATACTAACAAAGCTTAAGACACACGATTAAAATATGTCTTGTATTTAATGGAAAATTGTATTCAAATAAAGATTTAAAAAAATAAAAACTTTTAGGTTATGATACACATCAGACATATTAAGATGTTAAAAACTGATAGATTATTATAAATATTGCAAAACACATTGATAAAATTAATTTCACTAATGAAGCTTCAGGTTTGAAGTTATGTCTATGGATGAATATCTAGACGTCAAGAACCATGCATACGCGAGCATCATGTTGGATACAGTAAACACTGAAATTCATAACTATTATGATTTCATCGTAGTTATGCAAATAGTAATATAACATAATTGCGATCCCCCTCCTGATCGGAGTCCTCCCCTTAAGGACGGGGTTGTTCAACTCCCACCATACCGACGATTCGCCCTTCCAAAGAGTCGTATTTTCAGAGAGTTCACTGATTAGAAATAAGTTCATTATTTGTCAAATTCAAAATTTGGATTCCATAGCCCCCAGGCGTATTTCTCCCCAACAAGTTCATCAATCGAAAATTTCAAGTGAAACAATATTGTCTATCTTTCTCGAGAAGATTCATAATCTTGCTAGAGATATATTGCGAAAAGTTCATAAGGATGCATTTATATATATTGTAAGTCTTGATGATTCATGACAGGAACAAGGGGGTAAAGATTACAAGATTTGTTAGGTCCCTGTCCTGCATATTTCAAAAGTTTACTCGATGGAAAAATATGGCTTTGTTTTGGGTATAATTTTGTTATACTGCTATGGTTAATTTACTTTTAAATTAACGACTCGCTCTTTTCTTTTTTTAACTTTCTATTTCAAATACTCCCCATAAATACAAGTGTAGATCTTTGTTCTACAAGCTACACTTTCATTTTTTCAAAATATACATTTCTGCTTATTTCCCCTCGTGTCTATAATACCTTTCCTCATAAATTAACATAATTTGTCTATCACTTTTCTCATGCACAGGGTTGCAAGCCGATGTTGTAGACTCCGGCTCATGTCTTTCAGTCATGCAATATAAATCAGTGTCCTCTCTCTTAAACCCAGAAAAAGAAATTCAGTTCAATTCAACAATGGTTTTATTTAACAATGCTTTGCAGACAAAGGCTGAACTGTGCATATTCAAATCGATTTATAAATATCATTTCACATAACATTATACCATTAAAAACTACATTCAATATAAAGTAACAAATTACATTCACTTACCAATACAATGCTTGAGAAATATATCTAAACAAAAACCAATTTACATAAAACATTTTTTTTGAAGAAAAAAAAGGTAGATAATAATTTAAAATACAGAATAAAAATGTAAAAGTAAGATACCATTACAATCACTGGTTTACTTTAATAAAAAAAGAATACTACTGATGCCTATGACACATGATTAAAATATCTATAGTACTACAAGAGATGGAAAGTTGTATTCAAATAAAGATTTAAAAAACTTAAGCTTTAAGGTTATGATACACATCAGACATAAAATGTGTTTCAATCATGTGGTTATAGGTAGGAAGTTATTACTGAGAATGATTATCTAGACGTCAAGGACCACAATCAAGCGTCGTATTGGATACATAAATACATATCTCATACAAATTAGGTTTACGAAAAAAAGAAGAAAAGAAGACAACTTAAGAAATATTGAAAGTGAAAATCAAACCGTTTGTAAACTTGTAAACCTGAGTTGACGGAAAGTTTTTATTTCAGTTCGTTCAAATTCCTTTTATTTCATGACTCCACGTCTAAACGTATTTAAGATTAGTTTTTCCGTTTCGAAAATTTGCTATTTGGCGGCGTTTGTTTGACATGTACTCAAGAGTCAACTTTATTTATAAATATGCATTTAATAAATTGATTACACATGACAGTTCTAGAGCATAATCTCATCGTCTAAAGTGTTGGGAATACCTTTACGCTGTTTGGATAACTTAATATTATGCATAAACAATTATCAGCAGTATGTATAGAAACTCTGTTTTAATATAAAAATCTTAATTTGAAATTTATTTCTTTTAAAAATGTGTTAAATATACGATGAAATCAACCGACCGCCGAACTTTTTGGGAAACATGTAGTCCAAGAAAAATCCAGTGAATACATGTATAGTTCAGATGTTTCTAAAGAGATTTTGTGGTCTCGTCGATAGTCACCATATACTGTGGATCCCAAGGTAGTGACTAATTCAAATCCACTTCACATCGCCAACGCTCTTTGTTAATATTTTGTATTTATTTGTCGTTATATTTTGTCCGGGTTGCATTGTCAGTTACAAAACTGATTTTCACAAGGCTCCTGTTGGCCTAGATTAAGTATGTATACAATATTAAAGACTCAATTTGTAGGGAAAATAATTATTAGCTTCTGTACCAAACAATTACTTAAAGGTAGACTTAGAATAATCTATCAACAATGAAGGCGAATTCAAATTCGTTGAAAAATAACCCCCTAAAGACAAAAGACAAACAAATAAACAACAACAAAAGCACACATTTTTTAAAGTAAAAATAACCACACTGTTTAAAACATACATCATTACGGTAAGAAAAAAGCAGAGGGGTAACTCTTTTAAACAAGGGGACCATGGGCTTTTTCTTTGTTCTCCCATTCCATTTGGAGTTATCGTAAAACTGAACATTCTCTGCCTTTATATGTATATATACTTGTATGTTTATTTGCTTTTGCTGTGTTTTTATGAAAATGAATTGAATAAACGAACGAACGAGATGTGGAGGGAAAAAAATATCTGATTCATTAGCTAAACTCGACCCACGTGAGGTCCGCGGGCGCCAGTAGGAAGAAATTGCTAGGATGTCGTCGTGCCACGATCATCAGGGCTCTTTCGGCGGGCAATACTTTCCAAGCAGTTTGGAGGTACAGATAATATTTTGATGTGAACAATTTAAAAGAATGGTTGTGTTTATCTTTCATAGCATGATGTGGCTGTTTTTTCGATCTATACCGTGAGGTTGACATCGCTATATAAGAACGAGCTATTATTATTATTTATTAGTATTTATTTCAAAAACGATGTTACTAATTCCATATATCTTCAAATGACGAATGTTGTTGTACATCAGAATATAAAACTTAAATATGGGGAGGGGATTTAAGATCACTTGTTTAAGTAATAATTGATTTCAATGCAATATGATGTTATGTAATATAAAGTAATGTAATTGATTGACTAATAACAATATTAATTAAGTAATATTCAATTGTTTAATTATTTCGCATTTACATTAAGATTGTTTATGGGGAATATTTATGTATCATGTTTATCTTTATTTGGGCTTAGCTTCATTGGAAAATTGAATAGAGCATCCATGCAGAAATCATCATGTAAATATAATTCATTTATTCTCAATTCAAATATATTAGTCAAAAGTATAAATAGGCAAATCACATTATAGTGATATAGATAGGAATACAGCAATTCATTAAATACGATACATGAATTAAAATACATCAGATACTTCAAATAAACATTACATTGAATAGGCTTGTAGAGGTAATATAGCCTCTTACTAGATTCGATAAAAAGACAATCCTTGATCTTTTATCAACAATGGAAGCAGTCTAGCAGCGGAGGGCCACACGCGGTAAGGAGGAGGAGTGACAACAATCATAACATCTGAAAAAATGCCATTGTGAGTTGTATTCTTTGGATTTAGGGAAATTAAAACCGTTATTCTAATATTTAATATAAATTCCCTAATTGATAAAAAGTAACTTGCAAATGGAGCGCTGTTGTAGGAATATCATCGCAACAGAAAAGAGTGTGGCAGACAAATAGCGAGGATGAAATTAATGAAAAAAGAAGGGAGGATAAAGAGAGACGATAGAAAGAAAGAGCGAGAGGGGCGACAGTGATGAGGTAAAGAACAAGAGAGGAGTGGAGGAGAGAGAAATATTCACACAAGCAAATGGAAAATAAAGAAGGATCTTTTTCGTTTATCATGTTCATTGACGCAGTTTAAAGCTGGAATATTTTAATCTCACTTTTTTTTAAAGATCTTACTTTGAATTTCTTGATTACTCTTGGATGACATTAAAGTACAATCCGTATCCCTGAATTTGCTATATGAAAGCCTTTTTCCCCCAAGAAATCCAATTCGTGATCTTTTATTAAAAAGGATTCATAATAACGCACATATCTTTCATGCAAGGTGCTCAAGGCGCTCTAAAAGTACTCTGGCTCTGCTCATAACAAGAATTTCTTCTTACCGGTAACCAGTTAACACCTGGATGTGGAAAATTTAGATTAATGCTTTGCCAAAGGACATTAGTGCCAAGGCGGGGTTCGAACCGCGAACCATGTGATCCACAGTCCGACGACGCATCCACCAGATCACAACACATGTGTATCTACCCTACAATGGTTTGGTATAAATTATTTTCGTGGAGGTTCCTTTCAAGTTGTTGAATCTTACAATACTGTCCAGCCCAGCAGGACAAAACATCCCGATCTTTATAATGTTGCCCTTTAATTTCAAATCTTATTGAATTAAAAAAGTTGTAATTTGTTTAAAGAAGGAAATCACTATATCACAATTGTTAAGAAATGCCATTTACAACTTCAGCACCACTTCTCTCCCCATTTCTCCCTCTTTTTAATCTCTCTCTGTCTGTTTATCTCTCCGATAGTCTCTCCCACCCCTATTCTCTCTGTGTCTCTTTCTGTCTCTTCCTGTAGCTCTTTGTCTCTCAAATATTTTTCACACTAAAAGGTACATACAAATTATAAAGTTAAAACAAGTCTCTACCCAATGAAATAATTACAATACAGCAACATGACCTGTCTAAACACATACAAGTGTAAATAGAACGCTATGCTATATGGATTGCTCACCCAATCAGCGGCTATTACCGACGATTACCAACGATTGAGGCGGAGTAGGTGAAAGTAATAAAAAGGGGTGTGGCTAAAATATGGAAATTGTCGGAAGAGAGAAAACAAAAATAATCATCCAATCGTTATAACATAACAATTCTGCTTTCTCTCGCAAGGGCTGATGGAAAAAGCGGGGTGGGTGGGGTTTTGTGTCGCTAGTTCCAAGGGGGTATACCCCTCCCACCCCTGGTAACCCCCATGTTTTTTAGAACGCTCATCCTTGTCTCACTGGTATAGACATGACACACCACCGATCGCCCACCACAGCTGACCTCGATGAAGATGCCTGTTCAGAGCCGACCCCTGTCTTGTTTAATGGTTCGACCCACCCGCCCGTCAAACTGTCTCCTAAGAAGAACTGCCCCACTTTTTTTTCAAACACTAATGGTCTGTTTTATCACAATTGTAAGACCCTTGATAAGTGAACGTAAATGTTTATTCGTGTGATGCGACAGTGTCTGGGGAAAGATTGACACGAGATGAGAGTGAAACGTTTTCGATCAAAAAACTCAACCTCGCTACTCTTCTCCAAACCACACGCATATCAACGTCACAATCTTTTTCAGCCCGCGTGTGGGCATAGTAGTAGGCCTATCATTCATTCATTAACCGTTTTTAATTGCGTTTTAATTTTGGATTTGAACATGTCGTACATGCAGACCTTCGTGCCTCCTTTCACTACCGGTATGTTCCCGGGCAACCCGTCGCCGTTTTCGGTGAAAAGCATCTTGAATTTAGCGGAGCAGCAGCCGCAGTACCGCGGGCAGACGGCCGGTTACCAACAGGGTTTGCCCATGGATTCTAGCTATTACTGCAGCCTGCAGGAAGATTGTATGCTCCCCGATCCAGGCTCCATGCCTCCCCCCTGCGACTACACGGGAGCCCCGAACACAATCTACCCGACCCAGCCGCGGGATCCTCATACCGTGGAGCATGGCTCCGTGCCTATACCGGTAACGGCTGCTTCTAACGGGACACCGTGTTCATTCCACCCCGACACGACAGGCGATATAAACATCAGAGAGATAGGTGGAGACGATACGGCGCCCAACACTAATCCAGGTAGATAAATATCTTATTCTCTTCAATCGCATGTCCTTGTATATTCGTGTAAATTCTTTATATGGAATCGTGTACTTTCCTTCTCAATGATTGTACCTACATATCCTCGCTCTCAGTCATGTCAGTGGTTAATTTATCAAGCTACAAAATAAAATAAATAATCTCGAGATATTTAAGCTGTTTTGAAAATCCCTCGACTTGCAGATTTAACTTTATACTTTATTATAGGGGCCTACGCCCAACCCTTTTGGTGACAGGTCAATGTTAAACATGAATAATCTCCCTGTTTTAAATTCGTCGATAAGTTTGACCTCCAAAACTTATAGTCAGATATGCGATACTTATGATCATAAAAAGGCTCACCGATTATAAAAGACAATATTATTCATCGAATGTTTCAATATTGAAGAACCGTAATTAACGGCATGCCGGACACGGATTAGAATGGTGTATCAGTTGTTTTCAAAAAAATATTTTGAATTTGAGACTCATGTATATGCTCAAACATTTCCTATCTTTCTTTTCATCTACCCCACCGATTGGCGAAGTATACCAGCCAATGCAATACCCCCCTGTTTCCATTTTGTTATTTGGATAGCTTAAATTTAAACAGAATCACTTTATATAAGCCTACTTTTTTTAAACCTGTTATTACCACCTCGGATTTCTAGGAATGATCTATATCGCGTGTCTACTCACCACAAAGTATGTTGCCCTTTTGAAGATTAACTTACCCACCTTTTCATCAATGATTTCCTCTCAAAACAGACAGTGTCGATTAAAATAAAAAGAATGTGGTACGTAAAGATAAGCTCGTATTACAATTATGATTTGGCAAATCAATTACATTGTGAGTTACCCGAATTTAAAAGAATTTTGGGTTGATTTTTTTTTAAAGACAACGATTTTACAGAAAAGAAATTTGGTAAATGTTGTCAATGAATGTGTAAAGTTCTACACAAATATATTCACATTTAGAGGCGACGAATCTACCCTTTCAATGTTACCATATTCTATTCCGCAAACAAAAAAACACATAAAAAACACGTGAAAACAATGTTTTAACATTAATCATTGGCAGAGTATGAAACATGTACCAAATTCCAGAGTAGATAGTGTCTACAAAATAAATGGAGAAATATGCTGCATGTCAAATATGTGCAAAGGCATCATAAAGATTATGGTCATTTTGGTACGGCACATTGTTTCCCTAAGGTGATCTTTAGTAAAACAGTTCAAAGCATTACAGTTGTGCACACTTATTCATGAGTAGATTATTATGTATTCATTTAAGCGCCTGTCCAGATCAAAACAAAATAGTCACATTTGGGTTGAAAAAGGAAGAAAGAGAAAATTGTGCAACATGTTGAATCAATCTTTGTTTAGAAGAGTGAGAAATGTGACAGTTGACAGGAGTATTTAATCTAATATGGAAGCCTTCAGTAAATCTGTTTGGGTACTGCTTAATAAGCGTGTAAGAATGATGCGGATGATAACTCGTCTTGCGCGCTTGATGGACGGGCCAGACAGTCGGCTTCGGACACCCAAGAATTGTCCTTCACGTAAAATCTCTCTGACTTTCGTCTCCTTTCTCTACCCCCCCCCCCCTCTCTCTCTCTCTCTCTCTCTCTCTCTCTCTCTCTCTCTCTTTCTCTGTCTGTCCTCATCTCTCTCTTCCCCACTCTCTTCCTCCCCTTCCAATTCCTCTCTGTCCCCATGTATCTCCCGTTCTCAATGTAGTATCCTTCAATTTAATACGCATTAGGGGCAGGGGTATAACAAAATATATTTAAAAAATGTTAATCTGCATACATATCTACATACATGTATAAATCAAAATCAAAAATATTCAAAGTAACGGAAAATATAGAATGTAATTGAAAACATTTTTTTTTTACTGCTTCAACGTTTAATGATTCATACAGTTATGGTCTTATGAATTGTAATAGTTGAATGGAAAATATAGAAAATGACTTTATTCTTTAATTTAGACATGGCATTGTGAAATTCGTGTATTATCAAATTAATCAATTTCTTTTGAAGTACTACAGAAATACACCCTTGTAAAATCGTTCTAATCATAATGTTGGAAACACACACAAAAAACGTAATTTATAATACTCAAATCTTAGGCCAGACATTATCAGATCCTTGAGATATTTTCACTTATCTTGGAAACTACGAATTGAAGATCAAATGTTGAACCTGGATGGGTAACAATATTTAATTGTATTTACCCTTGGCGCTTTTAGACATATATCATTCCATGATGATCGTCAGAAAATGCCATTTTGGACAAAATAAAATTAGGATTAGATTTTGCTTCATTCAAATCACTAATTTAATCTAATGAAATCGAATTAAACATTACTTGTTATCAAGGTATACGATAATGCAACCAATTGTTTGTCGTATGAAGTCCTTAATATTTATTTCAATTACTGAAATTTAATTAATTCTATAACTTTGTGGATTTAATTAAATTCACTTCATTTATTCTTTTCTGTAGATGGTAAATGGTCTCTAGTCACATTCCAACTTTCCAAGAAGGAAATAACAAACACATTTTGATAGCACTTACATTTTTTTCATTAGAGATGAATGTAAATTGATACTGATTAGATGATTATTCAATATAATTATCATCATTTTATATGAGAAAAGGGGTTCCATCCTGTCATAAAAATGCACGGCATATTCTCTCTGGTATACGTGTATATTCCGCGATTAATACAACTAAGACAGTAAGCCTATGTCTTTCCAATGAGCTATGTATATAGTTACGAAAATGAGCATGCTGATATTACTTACTTCTGGCATCTTTGGTTACTGGTATCTCATTATATACCGATGTCTATCTAGTTTCGTGTCATGATTTTGCCTTATTTAATTTGCATGATAATGGTAATGATCTGCGGGGATCATTGTCATATAAACACACAAAATCCGTATGGAAATTATAGTAGGGTAGGCCGACATAATTACACTCTTTGAATATCTCAAAAGAAAATGTATAGGCCTATATTGTTTCGATTAACGCATTGCTTGAAGATGTCATTGTTGTTAGTATGAAATACTATGTAGGCTAACAACTCAGGTTTATTTGGGTCATGGCCTTTCGTTTGTTTTTGTATAATTTATATTTTCGTTGTGTTCATTTACTTATTTATCTATTCGAATTCATTTACATTTATTTACTATTTAATGAGGGTGAAGAGTTTTAAAAAAAACATGGTGCCCAAGGCCAATAAAACCAAATGAAATGTCCACGATCTTTGAAAAGCATAATGAAGTCGTTAACTTTATCCTCATGTTATTCAGTTTTTATTATAAGCTGTGAAGTGATAGATTAAACAGTCTAGTTTAAGGTGCATATGTTATTACTCCATTATCATTTATCTCTAAATCACGCAATTGGGAAATAATTATTCTGTTAATGGTGAACATCGGGAAGAATATCAACTTTTATAAATAAAGGACAATTTGCAGTGAACAACTGAATGATTCATACCCCTAGTAAATTTGATGTTTGTTTTTAAAACTCAAGAATGAAAGGTGGACTGGTTGAATTAGGGCCTTTGTTGAATAGTTTTAGATGTATAGATTTAACAAGTCGCACTCCTAAGAAGCATAAATCGGGACAAATCAAATTGTCAACATATTTAACGAATTACAAATGTAAGGGTATATGAATAATTTAGTTGTTTACTGTAACCCGAACTATGTAAATCCGACACATGCATCAGATTATTTACAAGGAACCGTTGAGCGATTCAGTTTTGAAACGATAACGATTATTTTCATCAAGTGGTAAATTGGGAGACCTTATTTAAACAATAATTGTCCAGGCGCTTTTCATGTACAATAGTTCTTACATGTGGGGTTATTTATAAGAGCCAAATAAGCACGGCGGCTTTGGGCCCATAACATTTTATTTATTACTTCTTTTTAAATGATAAGTATAATAAAGACAACTACGTTTCAGCTACGCCCGTAGAAAATGTTATTTACAAAATAAATGTCTGTCTCATAATTTCCTGAATGATTTTATATAATTTACTCGTTTGCACTTTAAAACGAAGAATGCTAATTACCCAATTATTCTTATTACCTGATATTCGTGCCGAATCGGATATCAACGATTGAAAAAAAAGGAAAGCAAAAAAAAAACGTACCCAGCATAGGGTGAAACCAGCATACGCCCCTCCCCCTTTATCAAGGTGAGGGGGGGGGGGGGAGGGTGCAGTTGGTCAACAGAGGATAGCTTTCGATACCCCCCCCCCGTGTAATCCATTTATGAATACGCCACTATTTGTTAAGCAAAAGCCAATCTCCTTTTTTTTCTCCATCTAGGCCTAAAATCATTAATAATTTTTGTTCAATATCTAAATAATTGGATAGCAGGTTAATGCGTGGTACTCAAATCGGCGATTTAGCCTAATTATCGGTAAAATACCTATGCACGTGTATTTCAAAGATAGGAAGCGTTCGATTACAAGTGTATTCCCGTAACTGTCTTCTTTGTAAAGCCACTCGCGTGTCCCGTCTAGTGCATTCAGAGAGCCCTTGACGTGCACTACATTTATCGTTAGCCGTTTAGTGCTTTATAAACAAATACTTCAAAGTTATGAATGAGCCCATCCATGCAGCATAGAGTGGACAATTTCCGAAAGTGAAGGAGGCATTTTCAATCGATCATTTAAACCCGAAAAAATATGCTCGCATCTCTTGCTTTTCTTTTGGGCCAGAGAACAATTGCACTTTTATTCACACATGGAAGCACTTGATTTGGAGTTTATAATTTGGGAGATTGATCAAGAGCGATATTAAAACAGTTCGTTAAAATCATGAGCACTTAAAGCTATTTTTTTCTTCTAGCATGGACATGCTAATTTTAGATATCTTCAAGATTGATTTCACCATTTTTTAATTTATTTTTTACTCGTCTATG
Source organism: Strongylocentrotus droebachiensis (assembly GCA_035222895.1). Taxonomy (NCBI): domain Eukaryota; kingdom Metazoa; phylum Echinodermata; class Echinoidea; order Camarodonta; family Strongylocentrotidae; genus Strongylocentrotus; species Strongylocentrotus droebachiensis. The sequence goes on from JAVYIG010002125.1 coordinate 27,936, forward strand.
TGCTTTCTAATGAAGCAATTAGTTTGTAATCAATACATTGTCGAATGATATTAAATAGTGCTGTAATGAATACTTATCAAATGCCATTATGGAATGGATGAGGAAAGCTGAAAGTTATTTTCACTAGCCCGGTTGATTCTTCTTTCTTCTTGCGAGTTATAGTAGGACGAACATTTCATTAGCAGGCCGATTACTTGTCCACTAATTGATAAGGGTGTTGATTCCTGTATTATCAATACTCAAGTGCCGCCATGTTTAACATTTGATTGCCAACACATGCTTATTTGTATTCTTGAGGACATCCATTGGTACGACATATAAAGATATAAAGACTTTGTTCGCAAAACATCAGAAAATCAAATCTAGCGTGGACAATGAGTGAAATTGAATTATCGAAAAGTCGCTAATATCAGGCTTATAACAAGTTGTTTAAAGAACAATTATTACGTGGTCACAACCGCCTAGGATTATATTTCAAAATCGTCCACGAAAAGCTGTGACGGCATAAATACGCCCTTTATCTCTAATTTCAAATAGTCATATATTATATATTGGGTTTCTAAAATAAATAGAGAGTATGGTTAGCATGGAGTCTTTCATTCTCGACATTGTAAGTCTGTGATAAGCCATTCCACATATGGGTGGTCGTAAGCGCTTATCTATAGCAAACTTAAAGATCCAGTGTTGCATTTTTTCTCCATCTTTACACTTTTTTGGCTTTATTCCTTTTGGTTGAATGGAGCATGAATAATTATACCATTAGGAATTAAAAAAAAAGAAAACATACTGTATGCTTTAAAACACAATTGTTGTCATTTAGTGTCCGAACAGAGAAATATGTCTCTTTTCACATCTTTACCAACCTCTGGACAAGGGCATGTATTATGATTTGAATGACACTATCACTAAATGTCATATTTTCGAGAAAACTTTGAATTTATGTTGTTGGTTCTCTCTCTCTCTCTCTCTCTCTCTCTCTCTCTGTATGAAGTTTTACATTACAGATCCAAGGTCGAATGCTTAACAGTAACCCTTTTCAATTTTTCGTTCTGGTTCTTCTCATGAGCACAAGATACAAGATTCGTGGAAGAATACATTGATCTTTACAAATAAGAACGCTTCCTTATTTTTATGTGCAAGAAAAAGATGACAAAAACAAGTGATGGTTTATTACACCAAGATTCAACATATTTTCAAGTTCATAATGTGTCATATCAAAATATTAACAATTTTACATTCAGTTTTATTTGGAAACTGCATTGCATTTTAAAAATATCACAACGATATCGTTGATCCAAATATTATTTTTCTTCAAATAAGACGCAACTATGATTGTTAATTTCTGTTAATACATTTGTATGTTACTCATACTTGTATAAGCCGATGATGTTTGTGTATTTCATACAAAATTAGAACGAGCTTGTTATCATTATGCATGAATACAAGTATGACACTGACATTCGCTGAAAAGCATTTACGACAATCATTCATTTTATGATGATCCTTACAGATTTACAAATGATTTATAAGTCTACTCGGAACGATAAAACGATGGAATGTAATCAAGCATTAGACATGGGTAGATACAAGTTACTTATCCTACATCCATAAGACAATATAACGATTGGATATAATCTCATCTATCAATTTTTGTTGAGGCGTTGTGGTGTTTGAGGTGTTGACTCTCTCAATCGAATAGTTGAGGGTTCGAATCCCAGCCTGGAACTGACTAACGTCCTTTGGTAAGACATTAATCCACATCTGTCGCCCCATAAGTCAATGGGTACCTGGCACTTGCTTGGGTTACAGTAATTACAATGTCCTCAAGAGAACAACTGATTTTGAAGGGACTTTCCCACGGTAAACCAAATGTTTATATATTTATTAATCAACAAAACTTAATCGTTTCATTGATGAAGCTATGCTTTTGAATGTTTCCGACGACTGATATTAATTTCTGGTTTCTCGTTTTTTGTACTAATCGTGCTTCAGCGACATTAACTATTTTCCTCGTGATTTTCCTCGTGGTCAAGTTTCGACAATAAAAACTTCTTACTTTCAACTTTCATTAATCCACATTTGCCAACCCCATGTGTCAATGGGGTACCTGACAATTGCTGGGGTAATAGTAATTACAATAGGGACTTTTAGATTTGCCTTTTAAGGCACTGTGAGTCCTTAATGTCATCAAGAGAACAACTGATTTTGTTTGGACTTCCCTGGGTAAACCAAATTATTTTATCATTATCAATCAACAAAAAGTTATTGTTAAAGCTATGCTTTCGAATGTTGTTTTGTTGACTGATATTAATTTCTGGTTTCTCGTTTTTTGTACGAATCGTGCTTCGGCGACATTAACTATTTTCCTCGTGATTTTCTTCGTGGTCAAGTTTCGACAATAAAAAACTTCTTACTTTCAACCCTTCACCATACACCACATTTAATCCTACTCTTAACCCTTAAGCACAAACTGGGTAGTATGTAATGAAACAGTCGTAAGTAATAAGTTCACCGACATCCTATTTAAATGCGTGTATCAAAATCGAACATACGTATTGTACATTTGAAAGTTTATTGAACCGATGTCCTGAAGCCCAATTTTATTCCTAAGCCTAACCGTACACATGCTATATCTTAATAGAAATAAAAATCTCATAGCTAATTTCACCTGAGCATCATTTTTGTCGTAGCACCCGCGACGCGTGCCTATAGAAAGATGCTCCCCGGAGTGCCTTATGCGAGCGAGTTTGAAGTATTTAACATCGAAGCCCTTTAACTCTCGCTCCCATCGAAAGTTTGTACTGACGTTTTTCATTATCCAGACGTTTTAGAGATACTTCCCTCGCCGTGGCTGTCGTTCGAGATATCGAACAGGCCTCATCACTGGGTCTTTCGTTGGAAAGATGACGAAAGAATGCTATGATTTTACAACGCAAGTACATAGTTCATGATAGGCTTATACAGAGAAATCGTGAAAGTATCCAGCGTTTTTTTTAATGATCCTGACGATGATGGTAATAAATAATTTTATTGTTGTTATTATTATCGTGATTATTGTAATAATTAATCATCGAAACTAATTGTTTAGTTATCTACTTGTTCATTCATTTCCCATATTCAGCCAGAGAGCACTAAAGAATATAGCGATTCAAATTACAAGAATGTTATAGTATTTAAACAAGCGGTCTTCCACTGAAGTCTGCACTAATTACTTAAAGAAAACAAATAGTTACTACTTGAACACTCTTTAAGGAAGACCAAATCATTGACAACTGTTTTAATTTCATGCATTTATAATGAATTAATATATTTATAACTTTACACTAAGAAATTCATAATTTAATTTACACGCATATATTTACAGAATAAACTATTAAATAACACGGCATTTCAATGAATGAATTACCTCTGTAGATGAGGTCAAGGGCAAGTATTTTGGGTGGGGCAAGATTAGGGAACCCACTTCGAACAAGTGCTACACGGTGACGTTGAAGTACAGTACTCTGGTACGGTTTATGGGCTAGCAAAAAAAATCGACCCTGCCTGACCAGCGAATCATAGAACAATTCCAGTCACTGAAGAAAGCATACACAGTCAAATACAAATGTATGAACAGAAGAGAAACATATACATGTACACGCATTAACAAAATAAATTAGCGCCATGATAAGCGGCATGGCAGGAAAAATCGTGTTTGCTTCCTCCTTAATATCATCCCCTTTTAAAAATATTTCAATGATGTTTTATTGATACTTTTGGGTTTACATAACATATTTTATAGAAGGATACAATAAATCCTCTGAATAATTGATTCATGTGAATTCAATCAATAACTTGAATCATCTGTTTATGAAGTGTAATTTAAAAAAAGGTCGACAGGTCAACAATAATTACAGTGAAAAGTAAAACTAATTAAAAAAACAAGTGGTATTACCCAGTTCAAATTTCTATGTTGAAAATGATAGCTTTCATGACATCATTCCGTCATTTCACCGTTAGCTATTTCATATTCTAACCATTACCATAACATAACTGTCTAATTGTAATTTTAACCTTAATTATTTTGTAACGCAAGATCTCTAAACTATACCGCTCTGGGTTTCGGCCACTTAGTTATGGCGAGGCGCCTCAGTCAAACAGGGCGTCACATCGGGGCTGGATCAGCCTATTTATCAACTATATCATTACACATCGTATAAATTAGACGCACCATTTGGCCGTTATTACCTAAAATTACACCTCCTTTTAACAAATATATCAACTTTCTTTTCACCTTTTCACATTCTATGCACTAATGCTGACTTTCAATTACAAACACATCTACATCAATTAACTATATACCTCTTGCTAAAATAACGAATTGAAAACACAACTTAGAAATAAGTTTTGCTTACCTCAACCAAGATGAAAGCAGGGTGAAAGGTCACAGGTCACGGGATTGCCTGCCACCAACGTTAAGTGTACACATAAACTTGAACTTATTATTCAATAAACTAACTCAGTTTAATCTGTGAAATATGTCTCGAATGGATAATTTCATAAATAATCATACACACACGCACATGCTCACGTACCTGTATGGGAATGTTTTACTCTTGGTATTTCATAATTTCATACAAATACTTTGTCGATAAATAAATGCAACTTAATCAAATTAATCGTTCAGTGCTAACCTCGTCGGCATTTTAAATCGTTTTATCAAATAAAAATGTATCTTCTTTTTTCTCAACATAATTCAGAGTTCTAGCCCTAATGACGAGAAGAAAATAGGACGTTTGTAAATTTTCATTTGCGTTATGAAAGTTCATATGGCCAAACTAGGGCCAAGATAAACTATTCTATTTACATTGGCTGTGTGTTTAATATTACCATAATTAAAATTTAATGGGTTCGCAATGAATACAAATACAGGGCTACACGCATTAACAGTCTCCCAAGCGCAATTTAAGCTCAATTGTTCCTTGTTATGGTTTAGAATGATCATTCGTTCCATTTCATACTTGTTACTTTCTATAACATAATTATGATACATTAGATGACTTTTGCAGATGCATTCATTTGAAGATAAGTGTCGTTTTGAATGAGGGGCTCATTTTCTCTGACTTTTGTTTTCATTCAACACTACTTTTAAGAAAGCCTGAACAATACATTCCCTCCATAATTATCATGGATTTAAAACGAGTCATGGTCTCATACCAAAAGAAAAAACACGTATCCAAACTAAGCTAGCTCGTTTAGTGTTGCTTAATTACCAATCGACCGAGGAAGAGAAATTAATTAAGACGCTTGAATGGAATTATGGTGTGAATAAGTCCGACGAGAAACGCGTGCTATAACGGAAAAACCAGCCTGAGGCAATTGCAATAGCATATTTCATCGACCATGAATGCGCGAACATTACAAGGGCGCGTTACGTAATCTGAAATGATTTCAAAGGGATCGTCATAAATACTAAGGTATTGAAATTGCCCTTCAGTTTAGTTTTTTTCGGAAAGTCTTTTCGATCACAGTAATAGTCAACAGGTCAATCGTTAAAAGAAGAAAAAAAATCGAACTTCGCTGATTTCCATTCGGGGTCAAAGACATCGCCAAAAGTGTGAAAAATAAACACGCTCGTTTCTTAATGGAACTAGCAAATGCTCTACCTTACTTGCTTTTAATCTGTACAAACACCGCTGCTGTGACTTATAAGTACGAAGGAAGGATCTTTGATATCCCGCCTCCCAGCTTGATAAACATGCTGTCTTATTATTCAGTTTATGTTCCTCTTGTACCATAATAAAAGTTCATTCTCTAGACTTATCTATTAGACGTGTCCGATAACTAGAAACATTTAAGAAGCAATTAGAAGATTTGTTTATTTAAGTGATTTTCACACCTTTATACCATATAAAGCGATGTGAAATCAATTGTGTGAGTGCTATAGATATAAACATATAATTGTTATACTTACCATTATAGAAACTTGTTTTCTTTAACAAAATTAATATAGATGTAATGGTTTCTCTGCTTGGGATAGGATGCCACTATCTACAGGCGGTATATATTGCAATCAGAGTATATCAATTCTTAATCATACAACCAGACGTATTCGTTTTGGATTATTTAGATAGATATCTAGAAGATAGAACCAAATATCTCCAAATATATATACAGTTCGACTGTGCATTAATTTGTACAATCAACACTTGCTGTTCGTAATTATCATTATATTACATTATTATATCCTATATAAACATTTTCCAGCAAGTGTAAAACAAAAAAACCTTGACAGTAATTAACGATCAAAAGCGTTTAAGCATTTGAATGTATTTTCATTCCACATTTTCCACGGGTTTCTTCAAGCACATAACATGTGATCACAGCTACTTATAAAAACGAGGAAGACATTTTCTTCTACTTCTGTTAAAAACTCTTTAATCCAAGGGTTTGATGAGGTTCACTGTTTACACAATACTCGCTTAATTGCGCTCTTAGCTATGTAAGCCAGGTCATAGTATGAAGTCATCATACAGATATACACAGACTATGAAATTAAAGCCCTTGTGATAAGTTCATTGGTATGAAAGCAGAAAAATATGATAAACGGAATGGCGAAAGTTTTCAACAAATAGCTCCAATAATAAGAAAGTTGTGAATGATTGAGATAATTATGGGAGCACTTAATCTATGTGAATTTCAAAATGGCATTTTGGTCAATGGATTGTGACATATTCGCGAACAACTCTCCTGTTTATCGTGTACACAAATATTATTTGTTTCTGTTTTTCTTATAAGTGCCTTCTCCTTTGGGGCACTACTCAAAATATATTAACGATAGCATATGCTTATAGTTCCTCCAAATACAAAAGAACCTCTTGAGATATGCATTGTGAATAATTGGAGTTTTAGTCATAATGTAGGTTGGAACAAATAGGAAAGTTATTCGCCACTACATCACAGAGATATTTTTTATTCAGCCAATTCAAAGAGCTGTATTCACCTATAGGTCACATCATTTTTATAGTAAATACAAGTTATACAAATGAATAACGTTCTCACACTTTCAGCAGTCTTCCAATCTCTGATTTGTTGCTTTCCTCTTAGTTGAGCAGCGTGCTTTCAATGTCGGATTTCCCTTTAGGGGCTAAATAGATCAATTTTTCTCATTCCCATTACCGACACTATTTTTTAATATGACATCGCTACAAATAGAAAAAGAAGAAACGTTTTAACATGATGTTGCCGATTTAAAGAATTTAAGGCTTGCCCTTTTCAGCCTTCTCCTTAGACACATTGTAAGGTAATTAAAAAAGAAAAACACATGCAGTGTGTGCAGTAATATTTGCTCTTCCTTCTACAGTCATGTTCCCAGGCATCAGTATGCTACGGCTCTGTATCAAAAGTAAATTATACATGTATAAGCCAAGCCAACAAAATTAATATGAGCGATTGTCCTCCAAGTGTGAAGTGAAATTATGTGGTATGACCGTAGATCTTATACAAAACATTATGATCATATACCCCTTAACAGTTAATATCATAACTCTGACTAGCGAGAAATATTACAGGCCTACAACTAGGCTCAAATTGAACCCCTGTTTTCTATCTCAATTTTGAGAATCATAAGACATTAAGTTAACAAATATTCATGGCACGGTTCCATTTTGTATTTAAAGAAGATGGTATTATTTCAAGTCCTGGAAAAAAAAAATCATTATTTATTCAGATGCGAGGATAGGCATATGTACATGTTCAGCATTGTGCTATTTCCGCTGTCATTATTGTTATTATTTTTACGTTTTATTATTGTTTTATATCTCGCTTGGAAAACATTTTTCTTATATCCTTATTGTAAGAGATGGCGATCTTTGTTATTTCTAGAGATGTGCTTCGCGCTCTTGGCATACTATAGTTTTTTGTTTTGTTTTCTCGTTTTGGCAAAGAAAGGATTAAAGGTAATACAAATATGACATACGAGTCATGACTTTAGGTTTAATGATGATGATCTGGGGAATTTACAATGTTGATATTGGTTATATTTGTAAAAGTTATCCGTGAGTTATCATAATTAAACCTATTTCTAGTTTGCGAAAATGGTTGGCATGTGCATAATTGTGGAGCTAGAATAGCCTCATATAGTCAGATGAGAGCCTTATGTACACCTGTTAATCATTCTCTCTCTCTCTCTACTTTTCTCTCATTCACACACACACACACACACACGCACACTCACACACGCAAACACACTCCCTTCCACACTCTTTCTCTCTATCTCTATCTCCTTTCTTCTCCGTACTTGTGTATATTTGCCTGTAATACCATTTGTGCCTTTGCAATTTCATTAGAGATAATGAAGACTATAGATCTATAAAAATATCACAGATTTCTGTCATATCATTTGAGAATAATGCTAAAAAAAAAAATTACAATTGGTTGCTACTAGCTTACAGTTAATGTGCAGTATAAGCGATTGTCATTACTTGTCATTAGCGAAATTGTTTTAAGATGGCAAAGCAGTTGTATACAGTAACACGGTATCACAGATTGCAATCTCGAACCGTCATTCGGCACTCTTGTCCTTTATGTAAAAAATGCAATGACAACACTTATCTAATTTGAAAAATATATCAACAACTAATACATCTTTTGTTAATTGAAATGATACTGGGTTGGACATTATAATTTCCTGCATTATCATCTTTCGTGTATTAAAGCGCGGGGTTTCTCAACGAATTACGGTTTTGTGCCACAATAGGGTGAATATAAGGCCACTTTCGATTTCACATGTTATTTAATCAGCCAGTATCAGGAAGTTATTGCCCCGATTGAGGCTTCCTTTTACAAATAGTAATCCTTCAATCTCTCACTCTCCATCTCTCTATCTATCTCTCTCAAATTCTCATTTTCTGGCTACTTTAAAATGATTTATTTTTCGTCACAATAGTAAGCTGCATCCCCGTTAAATTTTCTATTGCGCATTTTCCTCTGCTTGATATTCAGAATCTCTGTTTAATAATCTAAAGTATTATATTAAAATGTACCTTCTAGTGAATAACGACTCCCATAATATGGTTAAAGAATAGTTGAATATATTAATATCTGTTATATTCAATTTCTTTCTCTCAGTTGTAATTTTTTCTCTCACTCCCTTAAAGAGTTTCTGATGATTTCATGATTTTCTTTCAAATTGGGGATGAGAGATAGCGTGCAAGACAACACAGTGGGTACATAATGTTTCATATCAGTAGACCTGCCAATTAATAAACGAAACAATCATCGTTTGTTGTTGTTGATGTTGTTCAGATTTTAGACTTGGGTCATTTAAACCGTGACAAACCGAGCTGAACAAATTTATTACAACTTTGGAAACGTTTTCTCATATTTAGCACTTGCGGATGACCTTATTCATTGATGGATAGCCTGATACCGTGTGAGCATTTGATTCTAATAATAATTATAGCGAGGTGTCGTAATTGTTACTTGTCAAATATGATTTGAATAAATCTGAAGATGTATTTCTGCACGAATCACACTTTGGAAAGACAGTTTTTGAAGAGCTAAACTTTTCATCCTTTCTAAATCTTTGCATAATTTTGGAAGGAATTTTTGGGGAAAATTCTTCCACATATTCTTACATTATGTTCTAGACTTACGAATCAATGCAAATTACATAGTTACCTTTGTAAATGCAAATATCCACTTTTCCGAATCTCATTGAGTGTAATCTATATTTTCCTTTCTCTAAACCTTTAAGAAATATATCGCAATATTTCTGTAGGATAAACAAAAATGATAATTTGTTTTGGCTCGCATTATTGATAGTAGGCTAAGTAGAATAATATTAGCATGTGTAGCGAATAAGGTTTATATTCGCGTTATTTTTAATTTGGTTTCGGGGCTGAACACTAGCTGGTATCTAATTCATCAACAGTTGGTTAATTGAACATTAGGGGAATGCCAAATGCCACATTCACTAATTGTTAAATGTATATCGGAAATCATTATCAATATCAATAACAATGAGAAAAATAATAACTGTACAGTACTATAACAATAACGACAACATTAATTATAATGATGATGATGGTGATAAATGATTAATGAATTTTAATTTCGTGTCGCATCACACATTGACTGTTTGCCAACAGCATGCATACTCACGCCCTTTTTATCATTTTCTTAATACGCCAATAGACGATGATAAAAATGAAGATAATCATATTGAACATAATGATGATAATGAACGATACAAATGAAGATAAAAAACAATGCCAAAGCAGGACATAATAATGACATATAGAGTCATATCTTTTTATCATGTAAAACAATCATAAAAAGTAATGTTTTCAATTTTCAAGTAAGCCTTTATTTACATGGATGGGAGGTTTCCTCTTCCGAACAAAATCTGTTATAGTACAATACAATTAAAAACACCTCGATAAACACGTACATGTATCTTCCAATTTCGTTTGTTTGTTTGTTTTCTTTGTGTAGGTTTTCAACAACTTTAAAGACTTCTGCTCCCCTTCACCGTCAGAAAACCGTAGATCCACCACTGATTAAACTATCATTTAATACATTGACTCTCAAGTCCAACGTGATATCCAATTTTAATGATGGGAAAATGATAGTAATCATGGATGAAACTATAGAGAGAATATCGGTAGAAAGGTTTTCGAGGTAGAGAGGCGAGGCTGTAGAACAACACCTAATTAAATCGGGCAATAAACTTTGAGGTAATGACATTGTGAGTTCACCTAGCACCACAGACTTTGAACAGGAAAACTGAGATCCTTTCCCAGCCGATATCTCTTCCCTAATGTTTAAATTGTAGCTCCAACGTGTGAAGAAAATGAAAGTCTACTGATCGTAATAACGATTACAAATATTTGTCTAGTCCCTTTTCCATATTATTTTCTACACCTAACCCTGTTTTTCGTTGACCTCAAATCCTCAGCACAAAGTCGGTAACAACATTCGAAGATTCGATCAAGTTCCATTTAAGAACTCTGTCAAGTTTGCGGTCTGGTGTGGGTATTATACACAGAGCATTTCCTTGATATGAGAAGCAATATTAGCTTCAACATTTTAGAGTTTTAAGGGAACTTTAAACCTTTACCTTTATCAAATATGGAATTGATAATTCAACGAAGAAATCTGTCATTTCTGATGTATGCATGTTTTGACTGTACGCTATGAATAAATCATTATTCTATCTCTTGCGAAGGCTTGCCTAGCGATCTCGTCATTACTTCTTAACGACTGCAGCTCAAATAATTTGAAATCACTAAATCTATGTGAATTTCAAATTAATGAATATTATTGCCATTCGACTGTGACCATGTTGAAGTCATTGGGGAAAATTATTCATTTCGGTTATAATAAAACACAATGGATTGCATGAAGTCCTCAAGAGTCCAGAGACAAAAACCTCAGATTCATTCATACCATTTGATAACTTACATTTTAGTTATTGATTTTATTCATCTATTTTTTATTTTCCGTTGTTGAAATTTAAAGAAGATGGAAGAGCCAACACAGTAACACAAATTCGCCGATTTAATACTTTAATGATATAATTTGTATATCCGACTTTACCAATCTGTTTCTCCGTGCTTTCTGATTTCATGCGAAGCGACTTTGTATGAAGGTTGGATCCACGCTGGATGGAATCTTTTGAAAAAGACGTAGTATAATTTATAATGTACTAATTGGCATTGATTTCATGACAAGCTTTCATGTCACGTTTTATCAACCAAGTAATCTAATATTATATATCTTATACATTCCAGGATATGGATGCTAAACACGAAAACATAATATAATTATATAAACGTTGAAGGGGAAAGTCCATCCTGGTAGTTATAGCTTGTATTGATAAAAGAAGAAAAACAATAGAAACAAATTCGTGAAGTTTGAGCAATATCCAATTAAAAATAGAAATATAATATGTATGATTTTGTGTATGTTTCGAGTTTCAAGTTTCAAGTTTCCTCAGTAAAATACAAACTGGCAACACTGTGACGTACCTTGCGAGGTCCTCCCATTTTTTAAATTATAATTAGGGTGCATTTGTAATGAAACATTTTCTATAGGGAAAATATATTCCAGATTTTTTTTTTTCAAGAGCAAATGGGAGGGGACCTCGCAAAATAAGACACAGATATGTCATATCTTTTTGATTGATTGCAACTTCATAAATTCATAATTTTCTTTTTTTTCAACGGATTTCGCTCAAACTTTCATTGATTAGTTCCCCTCATTCGTCTGCTTCTATAATAAAAGCACCCTCATATTAGGGTGGACTTACCCTTTATAGGGGAGCTTGCCCCTTGACTCTTGTGATCAGAGTGAAGGTAGGAAAATATGAGGGGCATGATTGGTTGTTGGGGGGGGGGGGGGGTAGACAAATTTAAAAGGAGTTTATGATTTTTAAATTTTTAAATCCCCTATAAACATGTATTAGCAATGAATTTAGGGATATTTAGAGTGCTGTAGGGGTAAAAAGCAGAAGTTATGTACATGTCACGTCACACATAAGCATGAAAAATAACTTATTGCCAGAGGAAGATCCCCCGTATCATGAGTGATATTCAAAATCCCGGCCCCCCCCCCAAAAAAAAAAAGGTCGGAATTTCTCTAAAATTCACAAATTTGTCTCGCTGATTATCATTCCTCTATTCAGTGCACCTTTTTTTTAAACGAAGGATTAATTTCCGTTTAACGACATGATTTCTGGACGATCAATTAGTCTAATTATCTAAGTTGTCTGGGTGTATAATTTACACAATGAGTGATAGACGGGATCAGTATAAGGCGAAGGTCGTGTTTATTATTTTTAAAGGATTTTGAAGGCGCAGTCCAATGATTAGTAGATTTTGATGATTTTCCATGGAAGCATCGAAAATGAGTCAGGCTCGCTATCCATAAGGACCATTATTCATAAGGACCGCTATCCACAACGCGTGACAAAATGAATAGCGGTCCTTTATGAATAGCGGCCTTATAAATAGCGAGCAAATCATAGACAATTTACCTCGCAATTCTTAAGGACCGCCATTAATAAGGACGACTGAAATAATGAATAGCGGTGTTTTTTAAATAGCGGTCCTTATAAATAGCGAGTATACCCCTTGAAAATAATTGATACTTGTATTTGAAACTTGCTTCTTGTGTAAAGTTAAGCCAAGGTTCTATCAAACAGTCTTTTTAATCAATTGTCATGTCATTCATTTAACCAAATATCATCAATTTCTAACTTTTTCATTAATTAACCTAGGTGGCCATCCCAGTATGATTGTGTAGGCCTATAGTTCCATGTTTTTAACATTTTATTAACATCATCAAGTTGTAATTACACTGGCTGCTCTTTTTTTCTTCTTCTTATAACACAGGTAACACCATCCAGTCTGCTGACAGCAAACACTCATCAAATAGCATTAAGCGGTCATCTTGTGCAAAACAGCAGCAGCAGCAACAACAACCTTCAAGCACGACGCTAAAGCCGCCCAAATCTGCACGGCAACGGCGTAAACCCCGTGTACTCTTCTCCCAAGCACAGGTGTACGAGCTGGAACGTCGCTTCAAACAGCAACGATATTTATCAGCGCCAGAGCGAGAGCAGATGGCAAACGGTCTGAAGCTCACACCGACTCAAGTCAAGATTTGGTTCCAAAACCGACGCTACAAGAACAAGAAACAACGCGAGACTAAGACCATTGATTTGGGAACGGCGACCGCCGTCGCAGCCGCAGCCGCTGCGGCTAGGCACCAGCAAAACAACGACCAGTACTCAGCGCGTCGCGTGGCCGTACCGGTCCTCGTACGGGACGGTAAACCTTGCACGGGTTCGTCCAACCCCCCGCCTTATGCCTATTCCTGCACCAACTATACAGTTGGTGGTACCTCCAATACCCAAGCCACACCTTTCTCGAATTCCTGTAATTATGAGTACACCACACCACAAAGCGATCAGTATCTTGAGTCGTCCATCACTAGCAACCGAACTTGGTGAGAACTCTTCCATCAGTACTTTTCAACTGATAGTCTTCCAGACTTTTTACATGACTTTGTAGATATTGATTATCGTACGAACCACTTTGTTAACACATTTTTTACCAGGTTTACTTCTTCAAGTAATTCCGTATGCACCATTTACTCTGGAAAGAAGGACTGTGTCCTCGTTGCACCCGTAGTCATAGGCGAAGCAAGGTCGTGAACTCTTGAAGAAGTTGGATGACACTCATGTGATTATAATCCGGGGGAGTCGCTGCTGTAAACTCCTGGCTCAAACAATACAGTTGTCATGATATTTCTAATGCTGTATCGAACAAGAGATACTGGTGTACTTCATTAAGGTTTAACTTCAGATGTTTTTAGCTCCATGTGAGCCATCGATTTTCATTTTTATGTAAAAGATGATTGATGTAAATACAAACTGTGTTTGAGTATTAACCTCCAAGTTGTTCTTGCCAAACTTGATTTAGAAGAGCGACACCATACCACACACTCTCTAAGTGGACATTATATTTCGGTATTATTGGTCAGTGTTTCTAGCCTTACATCTCGCGTATATTGCAATTTGTTCCCCACCTTGTATGATTATGTATTAATTGAATCACAATGTTAATCTTTGTCATAAGTTGAGACCAAAAAAAGGTCTATTAGCTTCTTTGTTTTCATAACCAAGTTTAATGCCAATGTATTTCTGTTAAGCCACCAAAACCTTTTGTTGATGGCATGTGAAAAGTAAGTTCTTTAAGGTAAAAAACAAGAAAATCCGCAAAAAGATTGGTAAGCGAATCAACTATTTAAAGGTTTCGGGTAATTCTTATAAAAATTCAGAGTAATTTCGTTTTGGGGGAATATGGCTATATTGGTGGATTGGATTGAGATTCAGAAGAGTGTTAGCCGATTCGTTGATGCACTTTTGTATCCATCATTGTTTCGAGGATTTTTTTAATATATTTACCTTTCCGTGCAAGAGGACATTATTTCAGAAATATATCCTATTTTGATAGCAAGTGAATCGCCTTATCTTGTAAAGGTATTTTAATCGCTAAGAATCTAGTAAAAATAGATGCTTCTATTATTATGTCAAATTGCCCGAACCTAGATTAACACATTGATTTTGTCTGATCCTAAATTAACAAATATGGAATTTCCTATGAATTTCCTGCCAAATTTATTTTTCTAGTCAGAATTTTAGCATTCAAATGGATGACTTAGGTAGGTAATAATGAACATTAAAATCCTGTTTTTCATAGCAAAAATTACATGTATTATTAGACGGAGACCATAGGACTATTCGTCTGAAAATAATTTGAATGATGACGCTTTTCAGACACGAACAAGAAAAATAACATGTTGAAACAAAAATCTGTAATCAGTAATCAAAATTGTGTGCGCTCCGCCATGAGTTAGTAAAACACTCTGTTTATGGTCTATAGTTAAATGTGCATAGTTTTGTTGTTTTTTGTAATTTGTTAAGATTCACCTGTAAGTACTGTACGACACACACGTTAAGTACTAAAAATCGGTTGTTAACAAGTACATGTACATCTCAGTTGCATTTACCAATAAGATTGGAGTCACTATTTTTATCAAATGAATGCCAAATTTACTGCAGTATTATTGATGTTTATGTCGGGAAATACGCAAGCCATTCACTGTATATTTTTCACCAAGTGTTGTGCAATTCAATCAAAATACAGAGTGCATAACAGATACTGCATAGATAATTTTCAATACTGACGAAAGAACTGTTGCATTATGGACGATCATTGAACATTTTAAAGAATAGAGATATGTCATTATTATACTGTTTGTACTAAATGTGACATTTGCTTGAATTTTATTTTAATAGAAGCATCCATTTTACTCTTGTACGCGGATAGAAAAATATTTCAACACCAAAGGTGTCCCGGCAACAGCAGCTTCAGGGGTGCAAAGTGTTGGAAATGTTCCCCCATCGAACTGATTTTACACCCTTACATGCGCTGCTGTACCCTTAAAAGTGGATGCCAGTAAAAATGTCAGATGTAGAAATGTAAGAGGTAAAATTTCAGAGGTAAAAATGTCAGAGGTAAAATGGACTCTTAATTAGTTAACTGTTTTTTTTTACCTTTCAATTTCTACTTTTGGAATTGTTTACCTGTGATTTTTTTACACCGAACCCGCTGATAGTGATGGGTTCAAGAAAAGGATAGTTTTGCGTACTACCAACTTTGGGAAATATTGTTTCCAAGTGAATAGTTTTTTTCTTCAATTAAGATTGTTTTTTTACGAAAAGTTGTGCATATATATATCCGATATATATAATTGGCCAAGACAAATCTTTGGGGCACCTATATGTATTCGAGTTTCATCCAATATTTTATTAATGTATTAGACTTTTTTAAGCTTCAAAACCCGATTCAAAGGTGATTGATATTCTTCGTTTATGTTAGAGCAAGGTGTTGCCCACGTTTTAGGAAATGAGGTGAAGAAATTATGTCATGTGCCTTATTAACCACGAAATTACGAAAAAGGTTCCTAGATCTTAATAAGGTTATTTTACTGAGATGTATCACGATGGATTACACAAAAACTGTATCATTCACGTTTAATATTATACGTTACGAATCTCACCTAGATTAGTTACATAGTTTTCTAAAAATATTTTCCATGGATGGTCGAATTTTCTTGCATGTTTTTAATTCTTAATTTTTAGTTGCAGGCATTCAACTTCAACCTCTTATAGAATATTCACCAGTATTTTAGACACAATTATTTGTCAATTTTTCATGTAAATATGTGTATATATTACCATTGTGTGGAATAACTTTGTGAAATTATAAATAAAATGATCTTCAATGAACTTGAAATAAAAATCCTCTGGAGTGGTGTCATAGTTATTGCCCTCGCTTTTCAGCTCTATTTGAAATATTGAGATGAAATTACTTAAACTGAAATATGCTATCAAAAACTAAAAGATGATGTATTTAATCTGACGACGCTGTAGATGACGAGTTTAAACTCTTTAAACCCAAACGCCTGTTTTTTTTTTCTCCAGAAAGTCCGTATAAACGCTTATTCTCAATAAGATTAATGTTTCTACACGTTATGACAGACATCGTGACACCGAGAGTTACAAATCATTTCTAAACTACATTCGTGTTTGGTGAAAACATCGTTATTGTGCGTTCGTGGAAAACGCTGCTGCTGATCTGATAATGATTATTCAAAACATTTGCATGGCGCCATATGTTTCAGTTTAAAGTCATTAAAAAAGCTTAAATTTGATGTGAATTAATTAATACTAAAAATCATATAATTCTGTAGATAAAGATCCATTTTAAAGCAATGAAAGAAAATATGTGAAAGGTTCTGACAAATAAAATCGAAAGATATTGAGAATTCATGAAATATCCAACATCCCCATTTCTCTTTCTCTTTCTCCCATGTATTTTGATACAATAATAAATCTCGAATTATATATGGGCTTTACAGACATATGTTATGGCTTGTTTTTAATGTCGCACTACATGTATGTTCTGATACATGTATATTTTTGACTTCTCCGACACCACAAACCATCAAAGTTGCACACTAAAGTGTTGGGAGAGGCGCAAAACGTCAGATCCTTGCACTCTTGCAATGACTTTCTGTCGAACACATCAATTGTTTATTGCCCTATTGGCCGTGCTCTGGGGCGCGGGAGACAGCGAGTGACAGTGTTTGCTCCAGGAGGGAAATTTAAGAGCTCATCTTATCTACACTGCTTGTTTAACCCCTGGATATTTGTTGTAAATTTAACATTTTCATCAGGCGAGCCCAGAAATTTATATGGCGTTATCGTCAGTTTTTATGTGTTTTTGCGAGATGTGAGTTCGTTCGTTCGTTTGTTTGTCTTCACGTATCGTGCGTATAGGCCTATATTTACATGTCACATTCTTTACATCTATTGTAGGGCAACAGGATGGGTTCAAAGCCCTCACAGTGTTTGATAATAATAAAACATATACGTCATAAAACTAGAGAGAGAAGGAGAGAAAGAGAGAGAGAGAGAAGGAGAGAAAGAGAGAGAGAGAGAGAGAGAGAGATGGGAAGGGGGGGGGGGGGGAAAGGGGCGAATATTGAGGTAGAGTTGCGACGGGGAAGGTAAAGATTAGTAATTCAAATCAGATAAAATGACGGTACCAGAAAATGAGAAATAGGCAATAAAATAAAGAGGGGGAATAGAAGCAGGAGGGAGAGAGAAAGAGAAAGAGAAAGAGAAAGAGAGAGAGAGAGAGAGAGAGGGGGGGGGGGAGGGAGAGACAGACAGACAGACAGAGAGAGACAGAGAGACAGAGAGACAGACAGCTAAATAAATAGAGAAGAGAGAGTGAGAATAGAGAGGGGAGAGAGAAAGAGAGGGGAGAGAGAAAGAGGAGGGGTGGGGCGGTTGGGGGAGACGGGAAGATAATGGGAGAATATACAGAGACAGATATACAGGCAGCTAGAGAGAGAGAGAGAGACAGAGAGAGAGAGAGAGACAGTCAGACAGACAGATAGATTGATAGAGAAGAGAGAGTAAGAATAGAGAGAGAAAGAAGGGGGGGGGGTCGGGTTGGGGGAGACGGGAAGATAATGGGAAATTATACAGAGACAGATAGACAGACAGCTCTAGAGAGAGAGAGAGAGAGAGAGAGAGAGAAAGAGGGAGAGAGAGAGAGAGAGAGAGGGTGAGAGAGAGGAAGAGAGAGAGAGAGAGAGATAGAGAGGGGGGGGGGGGTGGGGAGGAAACATTGTTGTGATTCATTGGAAGAAAAATTGGCAAAGTCATTGGACATAATAGTTTACCGGTTTCTTTGCTAATTAAGCCATGGGTATTTATCTTTTCCCGTGCGTGTGTCTTGCTTTCCTTAGTTTACATTTAAAACGATGGTTACTTAACTCTCTCTCCTTTGTTGTCAGTCTTTAAGAGTGAAACTAGTTTCATTAATTCAGGATTCTATAGAAAGTCTTAATATTTCCTCTTCCGTCGTTTCGTCTTTTTATTACCTCCCTGGAAATAGTTTCGACTGTACACATGTGTTATTCAAAATAAAATAATACATTGTTGGTTGTGATGTAGAAAATGATACTGTACATTTGATATTACTTCCATGTGTCACATTTATTCATTTTTTAAATATTTTTTTTTATGCTTAGCGCATAAATCAGAAGGTGAAAGAGAAAACGCATGAATGCTATTAAAGGCCGCAATAACAATAATTCAAAAATCCCTCGGAAGCGAGATTTTGTTATTGGGCTATGATAATTATTATTATCATTATTATTATCATAATCATCATCATTAATATTATTATACATGAATGCATATCGCTTATCCTTCTGTTAATAATCTAATAATAACTGTTTTAATTTTGGCTGAAAACTTTTACTGATTATTTTCCACTTATAGTTATTTCAGTACACCAATATGCCGTCATACTTCGATATAAAATTGAAAAAGATTGATTCTATAATTTATATGATTGGAAAGACTTTCGGAAAATCAGGTTAAGATGGTCTAAATGGCCTTCTCTATCTCCAGTTGAAATGTGCGAACAGTACAATGATATAGTACGTAATCCAATCATGATTTCTATCATGTCCTTGAGTTGACTAATTGAAAATCCCTGATATCGTGTTTTATTTTTCATGACCAATATTAAACTCTCTTAAAGGTACTATGTCCCATTTGCAGGCCAAAAAATGAAAAGGTTAAATTCCAACGGCATTTGAAAGATAATTCTAATTAAGAAATGCCCTTAAAAAAAAAGGTGGGGGGGGGGGGCTTGAAAATGTCTTTAAGTGGGAAAATAACGACTATTAGTTGTCGAATCGACTTAAGAGCTATAGAGCTAGTAAGTAATAGTCTTGATTTTCAAACCATTGTACCAAATGATTCTGCGCAAAGATTCAATAAGTTTAATTTTGGCCATTACATGAAGTGGGTTTATTGATGTAGACAAAATGCTCATGTACCCTTTAAGCTTAATTTATTACCAAAGAAGAAAAAAAAAGTTAGTCACTCAATAACGGTATTGTCTGACAGTGAAGCCTAGCAAGTAAACGGGTTTCCTTTCATAATTTGAATATTAGGACACTGCTAACGTTTACATTTCACAGATAGGACATACATGATATATTCATAATTCTTGCAAAGTTCTACAGAATTCGATTTTGGCTGCAAAAGGGACATTATCTTTAAGGCTCTACATGAAAAGGGGCATTATTTGGTCATCTCTGTTGTGGCAAACCTATACATAACACCAATTCTGCCCTATTTAATGTAAAATGTTAAATCTCAAGGAAAGGAATGTCATAAACTTGATTTAAGATTATTGTTTAAAACAATATTCATTGTATGCACGAGGCCTATTTTAAACAAAAAGTTTGGAAAACCATTCTATCAAAATGTCTACGTACATACTGAGCTGCGTCGCGTGGCATCACACCCGAGTCCTTGCAACCAATCTAACGAGTTCGAACCCCATCCCCAACATAGGTTTGGCAATCTTTCTATATACGCATCATGAATTCATCTGAACTGCAGAATTGCAACGTAAAGTCTAAGAACTAATATTTATAGTTAATTGTATACTAATATACTTTAATTACTTCATCTGTTACTATCTTAAAAAGAAATTAAAGGTAATTAGGTTGAAGGAGAGAAATGAGAAATACAAAGATGACAAAAAGGAAGCGGTATGTAAAGAGGAAGATAGGAGAGAGAGAAAGAGATAAAGAGAGAGAGAGAATGAGAGGGATACCTATTACGAGGAGAGGGATAGTTTTTACGAGTTGCATCCAATTTCCTGTCATTATAGTACTTTGAATTTTTGCAAAAATCTTTGAAATATAATTATAAACCTGTATAATAAATCTTTGTATCAAGGTTTCAAATTTTCTCCTTCTCTGTCTAGTTCGTTAGAATTCCATTTACTGTTTCATCATTGTGAACTAGTGGGTGTACATGTATCTCGAACTTGAGATATTAAGGCCTGGTTGCTCATTTTGGATAGCTGAAAACTAAACGTCCTCGAAAACTCAGCAATTTGAAAGAAGATAAAATGAGGAAATAAGAACTTTTGATCTTGAGAAAGTTTCCCTATAAATGAGGAAATTTGATTCATCACCACGAGATAATTATGAAAATAAGTATTTTCATGTCATAAACTAAAGAAAGAATAGCATCAATCTTTTATCTCGAGAGAAAATAGACCGGAATTGATGTAACATCCACCTTTCGTGAAAAATTAATAATCATCTATAACCGATATAATATCAGACACGTTATGAAAGTATTGAAATATAACAAATTATATCTTAACAATAACTTATAACATAACAGCGGTGTTTCTTGTGATAATGCTAATTATGATTACACAATTTTCGTCTTTATGAACATGATGATCTAAGCTGGCGAAGCTACATGCATGCTATTGTGCACCATTAAATGCTGTTGAAAATGAGAGACAATGTGAGGGGAGGGGGGAGATCGAGAAATTGAGAAATCGAGAGAGAGAGAGAGAGAGAGAGAGAGGGAGAGCGAGAAATGGAAAGAAGAGGGGATGATGGACCTTTTTCTCCAGTATTTCACCCATTCCGTATGACCCCCCTTCTATGCCCCATCAAGGAATACAGGCCTACCCGTGCTACGCCCATGCATGGTGGAGTTAAAAGTTTGTAGTCATTATTACCAGGGCTTGTATTTTAGAGGAGGATGGAGAGAGAGGAAGGGAGGGCATGAGAGCAGAAGGGGAGGGAGGGAAGAGAGTGGGGAGAGGGAGAGAGGGTGGGGCAAAGAGAGAGAGAGAGAGAGAGAGAGATTGTGAAGCATAATATAAAAAACTAAAATATCTCATTTCACATCCATTATGGAACATCTTACAAGGAATGACTGCTTCAAATTTTTAAAAAACTTATGAGAGTCCTTCAACAATTTCCGAGTGTCTCGCTTATTCATTTCAATAGCGTTTGTGACGAAATTGCACTCCACGGACAATGGAACGTATTGGCAAATAAATAACGCCTAAGATGACCACTTAAAGTTTTCAGTTTTAGATGTTTTCATGAAAATAGTTGATAATTTTAATAATTTCCTCAATCCTCTTACCTGTCGCACCTGCCTTAAAGGTAATACAAAGTTTTGTTATGCGGTCATAAATTTGGTTCAAATGAACATATTGGAAGCATATGCAATTTTACAATATTCAGTGTTCGTTGTCGCAGTTGAAATCGAGTCTAAAGTGATGAAATTGTAAATAATAAACTCTTTATGTTGTTTAGATTTTCATGATCGCAGCTACCATGAAATGGCATCAGGCGCTATTTGAAATATTTCAAATTTTACCGGGAGCAACTGTAAATTTTTGATAATTCAATTTCTCGAAAGCAGAAGTGTTTCAGAGGCTAAATTTTCTGGTGCTTATATAAAATCCACAGGGGCATCCAAATATATCAAAATTGTAAAGAATTTGTATCCATCCAATTTTTTAATTTCCCAAAACTTTGCATTACCTTTAATGATAAAGAATGAATTACATACGGAGCCTTGATAACATGTGACAAAATGATGTTGAACCTTAAAATACAGATTAACTTTTTGATTTTGATAAGTGGTTGCGGTTGAATTCTATACAAAAATATTAATATCGTCATGATTTAAAACTTATTATTCTAACTGAACTTTGTTTCTTTGCTAACCCTTGATCTTAATTTTATGTTTGGCATTCGTACCTCCTAAACAGTGTGAACTTGCCATAGTAAAAAAAATTGCGCGTTTTTGACAAATTATAACCTGGTAAAGGGGTGATCTTTCTGTCCCTGTATCGGGTAGGCCTAATTTGGGGGCCGTGACATCTGTTGATTTGAGTAAAGGCCCGGTCACACAGCCCTCCACGGGCGTATCGCGGCCGAATCACGGCCAAAAATTTCTGCCCGTGAAGCAGACGCTGTTGGACGCTTTGAGGTCGCGATAAAGACGCAATACAGCCGTACTTTACCCGTCGTTACACGCGGTAAGAAATTCACACGCGGTTGGCCGCGCGAAAAAGTTTTGGACTGCCCAAAAATTTAGACCGCGGGTAATCGCGGGCGGTACACGTGGTACACGTGGTACACACGCGGTAAAGACGCGGTACAGACGCGGAACGAACGTGCTAGGACGTGCTACGGCCGCGGTTAAGACGTGGTTACACGCGGAATTGGAGGCGAAATTTTAGCGGGTAATCGCGGATGGAGCACGGTCATAGCACGTTTGTTCCGCGTCTGTACCTCGTTGTTATCACGTGCATTAGCGTGTGTACCGCGTGTAAGCGTGGTAGGCCGCGGTACCGCCGCGCTTCACCCGCGATAAGGACGCGGAACAGTCGCCGGCGTCTGTTCCGCGGGCATACCACGGGTAAACCGCGGGTAAGCCAATTTTGCACATTTTCCACCACGGGCAAAAAAAAAATCGCGAAATTTTACCCGCGATACAGACGCGAAAGGCTGTGTGACCGGGCCTTTACATATACCGTGTTTACACAGTGATCCGCCTCGCGGCTTCAACCCTCGAAGTGGATCACTGTGTAAACACGGTATGTGATCGTTCAAGTAGAGTATAAAATGTAAATGATCTAGCTCTAAATATCATAGGAACGAAATGACGCGGCAAAGTTAATAAGCGCAAAACCTTTGTTGCGCGCAGCTGCAATACTAACCGCGGTAGCTTTTTCTGCGGCGGTTTACAGCGCCATTTCTGAACAAGCCTTTAGATGTTTTATTAAAAAATTCAGGTGCGCTCTATTTTTAATACTTTATTTTTGTCAGTATTTGTTTTAACATAACGTTGTTTTAGCACTGTACACATGTTTTTTTTTCTTTCTTTTTCTTTTTTTGTTACTGCATTGTACTGATTTTAGCCGTCTCTTTACTATTCTTTAAAATATATGACACTTAAACAAATCACATATAACTTTTTAAGCTCATCTCACAATTGGCGTTTCATTTCCCAACACTCATATGAATTAAGAAGGCATACTTGCAAAAGGATATACACTTTAAAATACTTCCACATGAGATTAAAAAAAGGATATGTATTTACTTTATCACTGCCAACAATGTCTGCATTGATATGTAGTATATTTGTCATGAGTCAAGGAAAGTATATATATATATATGTTTTCTTTTTGTTGGGGTAGTTTATATGATAGCTATAAGTTTAGATTGTTTATCAAATGTGAAAACAAACCTTACCCTTCAGGTTGGACCGAAACCTCTCATGTTCGAGTATCACAATATCATTGAATGAATATGTGACATTTTCTTGACGATAAATTGTTGATTAATCGTACAGCTTAATTTCCTATCCATAGTAATCATGGGTACCCGGTAGGATGCGACCGTCATTGTTGGTCAAACAGTTTTTGAGCGTCATGTAACGCCTGGCTGGAATGCTCCCCAGGGAGTGGAGATTGTGCACACATTGTGTGCGGGCAGGCACTGAATCCAATGACCGGGGTAATAGTATATTTGTAAAGCGCTTAGAGACATTTGTATTAAGCGTTATATACCTCATTTTAAGATTCTTTACTAATCCTGTCTTCTGATTGGTTGAAAATGCAGTCATGTACTTAACCATGCCCGCTAATTGAAATTCATAGTCATTTTGCCCGGCTCTACCGGTTTATATCCATTTTTCATAGCACTTTTTCCATGGCTGTGAAACGTGACGTCATTTTGCTGCGATACCCATTTTGGTTTACGTGTTACCGTATAAGTTTCTTTTGTGCGATGACCGATGCGCGATACCGTTAACGGTGTTTGAGTGCAATTCGATTTTGGTCGCTGCATTCAGGCGACGAATCTACCAATCCACGCAGCGCAGACGACCGATCGCCATTTTGTGTACTAGTCTCGATCGCAAAATACTGGGGTTTTTTGTTTCCAATTTTTTGTCAATAAAGAGGCAAAATGGAGGACACAGCTATGCCAAGATTTCAACTTATGGATGACATTCAGCTGCAAGACTTAATCGATTCTGCTGATAGCAAAAATACGAAGTATGCAGTAAAATACGGCATTAAAATATTTGAAAAGTTCTTGCGAAATGTCAACACGGACCTCGGAGATGTAAACAGACTCTACCGAGCACAGCTTGTTGGATTTCATACTGTACACAAGTTATTGTTGGTGTTAATATTCATGACTTCAAAGAGATGGAAACCTAAATGGGTGAGTCAACATTTTCCTTTTTTTCGGTATATAAAATATATATTGACTGCTTTTAATATTCGAGGCATAGTTGTTTCTATAGGGTCTCGGGAAACTCACAACCTGCTATGACCCCGCGGCGCAAGCGCCTTGGGGTCATAGCAGGTTGTGAGTTTTCCTTGACCCTATAGAAACCACTATGCCTCTCAAAGCAGTCAATATATCCTTACTATATAAAAATTAAATATTATTATTATTATTTCCTATTTTTAATTTATGTAATTCAATATGTGACTTTTTTCTCTCTTATATAAAAAAGCGGGGAGAGAGATAGATATATATAAATAGATAGAGACAGAGGGAGATACAGCGAGAGAGAGGGAAAGAGAGAGAGTGAGAAGGGGAGGGGGAAGGAAGCAAGAACTTGGATCTATATTTTGAACACTGCTTAGACTCTCAATTTTAATATGGATATTGATCTTTTATGCATGAGAAGGAACGCATGACAAAACAAAACAGCAATACTAGTTCTTATCTGCGTTTCACCATGTTTACTATCTGTTTCTATATAATACTAAAGTTGTTGCACATGAATTATACTAGTTCTTCTCGTTCTCCTTTTGCAATATACGTTTTTTTTTCCTTTAAGAATAAACTTTAATCGACATCAAATCAAACTCAAGCATATTTACCAAAAGCCTAGCCTAAGTAGCTCTATTTTTTTCTTTATATCTCCATAACAATATAACGTTGGTACCATCTAATGTATGTTACCAGTATCATAAGCTCAAAAACTCAAGAGTCTTGGTTCATATTACGACATAGAGAATGCTATATATGCTTATGATTATCTATTGTTACAATTGCACAACAAATTCATTCAAGGTTAGAGAGTAGCAATAGTGTGCTTATCCTATCACTTTCGAATTTATGCGAATAGAAAACGAAACACCATCCTTACTATTCTCTCGATTCTCCGGACGCTTCTCACTGTCACCATGACAAAGATCCTTAAGGTACTAATACTAATCATGATAATAGTAATAATAATAATAATAATAATAATAATAATATTAAGAATAATGATAGGCCCAGTTCTATGGGAGCACCCTTTCTCAATTACTCACATCTAAAAAATGTCCAGAATTTTTCAAACGTCAACTAAAAAAGCATACTTATTTCAGGCAGCGTACAATGAGAGTAAGCCCATTCTAAATCAAAATCTAAATTTCATTCAACCCATGTATAGTTTTGTAGTTAGTTCTCTTGAATATAAGGTATTGGTAATAACATTAAGTATTATGTAACATCTCAATGTACATTATTTTTCAGAGATGCGTAGTCTTTTGGTAGTTAGATATTATCAATTCGTTTACTAAGTATTCAGATATGTACAGTTAACAACTAAATTAATCATACCCCTTGTAAATTTTATGTTTATGTGTTTTCGTAACTTAAGAATGAAAGGTGGACCGGTTGAATCTAGGGCTTTTGTTGAATACTTCAAGATGTAAGCTTTGATATGTCCCGTTCAGGAGGAATGTTCTTTGTAGGAAGTCCAAATTATTTTTTCACATACTTAAGCATTTACAAATCTTGGTGTTGGTATGAATAATTTGCTTGTGAACTGTATTTATAATTCGCTAACTGCATTACACGTGTAGTTGGAATTATTTTATCTTGTTTGTCTGCTCTCTGTATATGTATTTTAATGTTGTTTAGCGCTTTGAGAATTCACTCTGAGTTGAATTGTGATATACAAATATAATATTATATTACAAATAATGATGAAAATAATGGTAAATTGCAGTTACTTCTTTTAAAAAGAAAGATCAAAGAGAAAGAATTTTAGACTGAAAGATTGGTTTGGTCAATTTCCATGTTATGATTTTAGTATGCCGTTTAATACTGGTATATTAATTTTATCTCTGACCCAAGTTTTTTCAACGCCATTTTATGACTCATAAACTCATAAACATAAACATAAACTATAATGCTAGGGACATTGATTGTTGTATTGATTGTTGTAGTTTACGAAGAAAACGATTGGATAATGTTAGTTTCCTCCCTTTTTATGACATTTGTATTCATATAGATATTGAAAGACTCGGACACTTACCTTATGTAAATCTGAAATAGACGTAGACCTCATCATAATTGTCAATAATTAATCCCTTTTTAAAATGGGATAGGTCCCTTTTGTTTAATGATGTACGGCTATATAAGTATAATGGATTGGATTCGTTGAAATGAACCTTTGTACTACAAACAATGGAAAATGTTAAGCCAGGCGCATACTACATGATCCAACTGCGATATTATTCTTGAAGAAATGACAATTGTATTGGTTATTGAAATCTAAACAAAGAATGATTTGTTGATTTAGATTGTAAATAATGATAAGATTGCTAACGACCAGCAGTTTCGTGACGTTAAGCTTCCTGGTGAATACAATACAAAATCGGCTTCTAATCGTAAACAATCGTACTACTTGTCTGACGCGACTGCGGCTCTGAGCCGATTTACGGTTTCCTCCTTCAAAGAAGCTTGAAATCTCGTAAAATTGAGATTGTATTAATCACATGACCAATGAGATCCTCGTCATTCATAATTTACATGTTTAAATGTTCATGTAAAATGCTGATGTGTTGTAGATTCTTTCAAAATCAAATCGCAGTCCTCACGTGTATTAGCGCCGTGTAGGCCACACGATCGCCATGACTTTCAAATCTCATCGTGCCACAGTCTGGGTCATACCGTAATTGGGAAAAGAGGAACGAAACGGACAGAAGAATATTAAATGTTTATTCATTATTATACTGTTATGACTATCATTTGCTGGTCTATATTTCCAAGGTTCTAGATTATATTATACCTGGATCCCTTAACAATTGTTATTGTTTTTCAAATCGTTGTTTCCGAGTTCTAACCAAAGAGTTCACATTGCGGATATCCCGTTTTGCAACACCACCCTGTGCTTCTCGACTTCATCAGGTAGCTGTTAAACTCCGGCCCGCTGGAGTAGATCGAACAGTTACATGTATAAGGAGATTGGCATTAAAAACCCATCTATTAAGGGTACATTGATTTCTGTATTTTCTTTTTTTGCCCCCCCCCCCCCCCCTGAGGGCCAGAAAGGCGTTGATTCACATAGTTTAACTGAGAACATTAAACGCCCTATAGCTTCTGGCTCTGACGAAATGTCACATTCTCATCCTAATGCTAAGAATACACCAAGCCGGGTCATTAACGAAGACGCAGCCGATAGGATCGGGAGATTGAGCGCTAATTGCGAGGAGAGAGTTCAAATTATTGCTCTTCTCGATTAGATTATACCTGCATGGCGGGGAATGCACTGATCTGCCGTGCCCGGAATACATCCACTGACAGCTTGACGAGTCTCGTTTGGTCATGATTGCTGATGGAGTTCACATAAAGACAGTTTAGTTTAGTTTAAATGTATTCTTGGCCCTTTTGGTGAGATTTAATCGCTAATTGAATTTCATTAGCTAAAAGCTATATACCTTCATTTTTTATTCTTTGTGCTACGATTGCATTATTGCTACACCGTTTTTTCAGAAAGGCCTAGGTATTATGATTAAGAATAGCTTGTTTTTGAAGTTCGAATGCTTTTATTTATTACAAAAAAAATACTTACTGAAAAATCAAATCTATAATTGTTAACATTATATACGTTAGCTTCTTAAGGTATTTACTTATTCCAATGTCAATGACGTAACTTAAGGATGCCGCATGTGTTACGTGACCCAAATTGAATTGGGGGGGGGGGGGGGCGAAGAGAAAGAAAGAAAATGACAGAGGAAAGATAGCATAAAAGGACGCGATAGGAGCGCCCTCCTATAGTCAGACGTCTTAAAAAATGGGCACCTAATCGCAAAGACGTTTGACAAAAATCAATCAATTTCGATAGCATTTTGTGTCACCTATTGAAATGTGCATGCGTATATATTATGTCAATGACATTATGGAATCCGGATTTCTACATGTATAAAGGTTATACATTAGCATATCTAAATTGATTTCTTAAAAGGCTTTGCCTTAAATTTTGGAAACAACAGAGAGAGAAAGGGGAAGGACGTGGAAGAGAGATATATGAATATATATATATATATCTCTCTCTCTCTGTATAATATAGATAGATAGATAGATAGATAGAGAGAGAGAGAGAGAGACAGGCAGACAGATAGCGAGACAGACACAGAGAGATAGAGAGAGAGAGAGAGAGAGAGAGAGAGAGAGAGAGAGAGAGAGAGAGGGAGGGAGACATATCAAATGACAGGGGGAAATCAGCGTGAAAATAAGACGATAGCCAGGACCACCCTCCCTCTATTAGCGGTCGTCTTACTACATGTAATTCGCATTTTATCTATATACGAACTTTGTAATTTTGTCCACTCACATGATGCCGCCCCTCCCCCTCAATGCCTGGACCCACGCTACGCCACCACCCCTTTATATAATAAAAGAAACGTTGAGAATCTATTGTGCACTAGGCCTTAATAGGTTGATACACGACAGAGTTAACTACAATTACATGTATAAATGGTATATTAGTTAACTTTTATGCTATTGTCCAAAAGTCTAATGTTTCCGGGAGTAAAATGCCCGCTTAAGATTCAATACAATATTTTCCCTTTTATTGCTACAGTGAAAGTCTGTTTGGAATAAAATATGTAGAAATTGAAACTAAATTGGACAATAAACGATTATTAGGCTATTGAAACCGCCTTCACTGCTGTGCATATAATGCACAGCCTATAATCATCACAACTGAATAGTTTTCTTCGTCATGAACAATGTTGAAAAGAAAGGGAAATTGATCTAGTTCGTTTTGAGTAATATCACGCTATTCTAACAAAGAAACGGGGGACATAAGAGAAATAAGAGACGCGTTATGGACAGTAAACAGCTAAATTATTCATACCCTTTGGAGATCTTTTAATTTTGTGAAAAATTGATTTTCCCGATTCTTGTTTCTTGATAATGTGATATATTAAAGCTTACATCTAAAATTATTCAACAAAGGGTCTAATTCAACCAGTCATGATCTTTCATTCTCTAATTACGGAAAAAAAAGTTGTTACCTGTATCTCTGGGAAAATAGAAGGATAACTTGAGATTCTAATATAGAGACGGGATTTATCCCTAGAGGTAGCCCAAAATATGGACGTACGAGAAAAGATCTGAGTATCGAGATATGGTATGTGCAAGGGAAGGAAATTAGATAATATAAGGACAAATAATGAGGAAAATCAATTATCTAATCAAAAAATCATACACATTTATTAATATGAAGGTTCCTAATTAATGGAGGCAAATTACCAACTTAGTCATGAGGCGTTTATATTATTCGATCATGATTCAACACTGTTTTTTAACGTTTCGATACATTTTCCTAAATTTCCAGTTTAAAAATAATTTCCCTAATGCCTCCACCAGTCCTCACATTGCATTGACGTTAACATTTATTTGTCATGTATGCATCTTCGTAAAATCCATCCATTAAAAAAGAAAAGGGATTATTTTATAAATTTGTTTCCTGATTAATATTTATTTTGTATATGCAATTCATTTGGACTCACCCTTTTCTCTTAATTTTATTTTAATAAAATCTGATTTTTTGTTTTCCTTCATGAAAATTCAAATAAAAATTAATCAAAAGTCAATTTTCCAAAAATACTGCTAAAGTTATATATCTATCCCTGAATTCACCATTTCAAAGCAAAGTACTTAACATTCATGTAGGTGGCAAGACATTTGTCTAATCTTGCAACTCTAGACTCAGGAGAGAATTGAGTATGCATATATACTACGAAAAATACATTGCTATATACCGCTCATGATGATCACGTAATATGAATCCTTCCCAGCTAGTGAAGATGGTGCACATGTCGTACATATGCACGAATCTGAACGTAGGATGCCTCAAATTCCCAAAGACATAAATCGATATCATTATCATTATTTTAAGATTTAAAAAAATATTTGTATACAACGCAAGAATTTATCAAACGCGCTACCGAACTGAGATAATAAACTGCTCAGTTCTCAAAAGCATAGTACATGGAAAATTGAAAAATGAAGATTCAAGAAAAGAGCAAAACTACTTTGATGAGAATGCATTTCGTTTGTGAAACTAGACCTAAGTTCATCAACAGGGCCTACTGGGTATTTAGATATTTAGTTATGATGAAGGGGTCATACCTATTGTATAAACAAGTGCAAGTTTCATTTCCTCAAATAACTATATCAAATAATTATATGCATTTTAGAGAAAAGAAGAAATCAATTAAATGGCAATGTTAGCAGCGTAATTCAGAATTACATCAATCAACAGAATCTAGATTTAAAGGTGCATGTAATGATAATGGTAGAATTAAAATATGAACAAATATTAATGAGCGCGCAGGTTCAAATAGGAATGAATACATTAGAGGAGAAAACATATTTCAGTGATAGCGTACTTCAGAACTACATCAACCAACATAATCTAGAATAAAGATGTATGCAATGATAGAAATCAAATTTGACAATATTAATCAGATTGCAGATAATAAATGTAGACCTACAGTGTATAGTGTGTCCAGGTAACTAGCCTCGGAATACCACAACGGACAACTGCGATTAAATGGCACAGGACAACTATTCCTCATAGTCATTCCATATTATGTCTGAATCAATGTCTGGACTCACGCAACTACCCTAGTACTATAAGCTTCTAATGATGGTCCCTGTCGTTCTTCCTATTTTGTGTTATGAATTATTTCATGAAACTTGTATTTTACCATCGAAATGCCTTGTCTACTTTTAATGTTGCATGTGTTTTTTTTAAACTGAAGAATAAATAAAGGCTTAACATTTCATGTAAAGTTCTCGGAAAAATATAAAGAGAGGAAAAAGTAGTAGACAATTAAAAAAGAAAACCAGCATTATGAAGGGGACAGGTGACAAGTGACGGAAATCGATGTCACCTAGATAATGGCAAAACCCCCCAAAAGGGGGTGGGAGAAACTACAAATTACAATCATCTTGATGACGATACTCACCCGAGCTTCTTAAAAGAATATTTGCTCAGCAACCCCCCTACTGAGACTCTTTCTTGCAAATGTAAGTTTAGGCGCCACCTTTCTACCTTTCAAGGTCAAGAATGCACTTTTAATGGTAGCCCCTCTCAAAATGTGCACGGGCCAGATATAAAAGTTTATTATGAAAAACGCCAAACGCATCCGTTTATACAACACCATACTTTAAAACCTCTCGGCCTAATCTGAACACCGAAGTCGAATTCAAACATGTCATCTCCTATCCCATACTCTTCTACAACCAATGGTGTTTAAGTCCCGGCTGGTGTATAGCACCAGAGTTTGTTAGCTGCTCCTCTATCTATAATTTGTTTTAACGCCAAGCAGATCTAAAACTTCAAAAGCAACAGTGCTCAAACGCATGTGGTTACATGTACATAGTACCATGCCCTAATACGCCTTGGTGTACTCTTAACACCGAAGTATAGAATGCAACATGTCATCCCATACTCTTACAAAACACTGGTAAGCATAGACTTGTGTATATAGTAATCGAGTTTCTCTGTTGCTCCGCTAAAATGGTAAACCGAACAGATCTAAAACTTCTTGAACAACATTATTGCACCAGTATGATATTATGTCCTAATACACATTGTTGTAATATTAACATTGAAGTAGAATTCAAATATATCCTCTTATACTCTCCTGTAAGAGACTGATGAATAAGCACCGGCTTGTGTATATAACACCAGAGTTTGTTCGTTGTTCCTATATGAAAAGGGACGCCAAACATTTATAACTTCATGAGTAAAAGTGCCTAAACGCATAAGGTAACATAACACCATCCCTTTATACACCTCGATGTACTCTTAAACACTGAATATATGCCTTCCCTCCTTCGATAACTGGTGTTAAAGCACTGGTGTTAAATCCCTGACTGGTGTATATAGGACACAGAGTTTGCGCATGCGAGCCTGTGAAGTAGAAACCACTGCACAGGATAATGTTCAAGTATTTATCAAGTGATGACTTCCGAGTGGAGGTTAAGATATACGAGTTCTCCCCTCGCCGTCGCGATCAGACGTCTCCAAAAAAAAAAATGTGTCGAACTTTTGCATCTAGGTCAACAGAGAGGTCTCAAAACCTTCCATTATTTCGCGATGATAATCATCTACCGTAAATATGGGGAAAGGAAGCGAATGTTTGCAAAAGGAATAGATTGTACACATTCTAGGAAAGAAGAATTAGGCTTAGTTGAATGTTACTTTCATGACAAACTTTCATTTTGCGGGGGTGCTTTTTCTAGATCCAGTTTTAGAGATCTCCAAACATATCTAATTTGAATTATTTTAACTATAACGTGAATATGTTATTATTTCATTGTAAGCTAGAATTTCTTATTGAAATACTGATTGAACTATACAAAACGTAAACAAATATTCGCAGGCTAGATATGCATTGGATTTATTTTTGAACGGTGGTTTGATGGTTAAGTTTACCTTATTGCTAAAAGAGCATGTGTATGCTTTTTAGTAAGCAACCAATGGACCGACGGCTTTAAACCCTCTCCGAGGGCCTTGTTAATACAGAGCATTAAAGGTAAAGGCCAGTATTGGAAACGCCCCAATTTCAAAAAATGAAATGGAAGCTCTTATTACCAATCATGTGAAAGAATATGTTTTGACTAATACATGATGATAACATTTTTGCCGGGAAACCATCTACTAATTGATATATTTGGTAAATTAGTTTATCTACATGGTCTGTGAGAGATAAACGCATGTGTCGCGCACGTGTGCGTATAGTCTCATATACATCTTTCTGTGTACAGTGCATGCTTGTAACTTTACGAAGACTGGGCTAAATTTCTTATCATTTTGATGATTCCAGAACCTTGCAGTACACACCAATACTTATATAATGGATGATCAACCTTTTCTGATCGATTCCACAACGTTTCTTTCACAATGCAATCGCATGACCATAACTGGTCTTTACCTTTAATGCATTCCCAAAGGGTCCAAGCGAATCCACTTGGTTTCGAACCAGAGTCCCCCCCCCCCCCCCCCCCCCACCAGTTACAAGACCACTGCTCTACCACTGAGCGATCACGCCTGACTATAAAACCCTTTCTCCTTCTTTTTTTTTTAAAGCAAGCGAAACTAGGGGGGTATCCTCGCGTGTTTAATGGGAAGATAGCTCTAGAATAATTATGAACATTTCTGCTACGGTCAAGAGCTTTCTATCCATTGCTGAAATACAAGATACAAGAATGTTGACAGATACTGTCACGAGATGGCGCTATGTATCTGTAGCATCCAGAGCCATGGATCTTGTAGCATCCACTGACTGTCATTTACACGTGGTTGAATTAAATGGTTTATCTATATTAAAAATACACCCCCCCCCCAACAAAAAAAAAACACACAACAACAACAAAGTAACATCAACAACAACAAGTCCAGCTCACACACAGATATATTGTTGGTCAAACTCCGGCACTGGCCACTGGCAAACTGATAAAAAGGAGGGGGGGGGGGAGGGATTGAGTGGCTTTGGGCATTTGCCACCCCCCAATAAAATTCAAATTATTCCTAATTTGATACCAGTGATTTACAAATGATGCTCAAATGACGTGATTTTCCAGGTTTTTTCTTTCCATTTTGCCCATTATGCCACCTAGTGTTGATGCAGATTTTTTTTCTGCCCCCCAAAAAGTTTTTGCTCATTACGCCGCTGGCACTGACATCCATACTATCATCACCATGACCATCATGAACACAATCTAGAACATCATCATCGGTAAATAATCACCATTAGGACAGTACAAATCTGGCTTTCCACACAATGCAAACACCCAACTTATCAGGGAATAGGCCGCTTTCGTCATGTTATTTAAATAAATACATAAGTCTCATAACAGATTATTTCATGCAAACGTTCTAAATCAAATTACTTCCAATGTTCAGAATGCAAATTGCATACATTAGTTGTTGTTAGGTAGGACAGACATTATGGCTTGCCCTACCGAACGTCACGTAAATAATGTATGCAATTCGCATTCAGACTATTGATATACAATTATTCGAAACATGTGAATGAAAATAAGAAAGTTATGAATTTTTGAAGTTGCGATCAATCAATCACAAGTCGGGAACACTGATTTTTCTTGCAAGGTCCTCTTCAATTTCTCCTACATAACATTTCATAAACTTTCACTTCTTTGTTATTTATGACAGAATAGGTTTGTTTTTTTCCACACAGGGGTTGTATAGAAACATATTTGCAACAATTATATTCAGGGTTCAAGTTTGATTAAAAGTTTTCCTACAGGGAAAATTAAAAATCTCTCAATGTTTTAGTACAGAGCAAATAGGAGGGGAGCTTGCAAGATACGTCACAGAGTTGCCAATTTGTGTTTGATTGATCTCAAATTTAAACATTCATAACTTTCTTATTTTTTTGATTGGAATTTGCTCAATCTTTCACTAACCTGTTTCTCTCAATTTTCTGCTTCTATTAACCAACTTAATATCAGGTCGGACTCCCCCTTTAAAGGCCCATTGCACTACAAAACAATGCCTAATTGGTGACCATTGTTTCCCCATGATCTCCTCTTTCTTATGTTAATTGAGAGCTTATTTGATGAGATAAACCACCTATCAGTGACCATGAAGGGAGGTCTAATCCCTCCTGGCCAAACTAGTGCAGTGGGGCTTTAAGAGTCTTACTACACACTTTACATGAGGAGAGATAACTAAATGAAACATATGTTGAAGAAAAGCACCCTCATATGGTTCTGAATACAGCACACATTGATACAAATCATCACAACCGAGTCCAGAATTTAATTTAATTTAATTTAGAAATTTATTCAATCATCTTGGATGCACCATCATGTTTGACATAATGAATTGATTTAATCACAACAAAAATTCATGCAAATATTCTCAACAAATAATGATGAAATATATCTAAATTGATTTTTTCAAAATCAACATGATTCAAAATAATTCGAAAAAAAAGCCTTCCTAGATTTCTACAAAAGACTACATACAAGGAATGTCCAATATAATATGCAAATATAAAGCTAGAATAAAATCTTACCCAGCTTTCATAAAAATCAATTGAAATGGGCAAAATGGTGGATTTCTCTTAAAAAAGAAAAAGAAAAAAAAATTGAATCTGTCAAATAGACACAGTGCAAATATCAAGCATCGCACAATTCCTGCTCTCAATATTTCATCAATGAGTGTCACTTTCGATATCATAATAATGTGATGAAAATGTTTGTTCAGCTGCCTAAACAAAAAACTGAATTCCTTTAGGGTGTAATTGAAGAATCTACACACTGACTTTTCATTTTAAAGACATAAAACAAAAATGTCTAATTTATAACTAGCATCCACATTCAAATGCACTGTACAAGATATTCCAGTAGCAGTAATTGACATTAGAAACTTTGAAGTATCAGGCACGTATTGCAAAAGAAAAAAAAACAACTTAAGTTCAGCTAATTAAATACCAGAGTAAAGCTCAAACTTTATATCTTAAATAGAACTTGCAGAGAGTTTACAAAAGACATGTATGCTAAGTCTCATACGTAATCTTTTAGTGCTAGTAAATAAACATAATAACAAACACAAAGTTAAATAACCATAAGGGTAGACAAAAATTATTCTTCTTTTCATGCACTAAGCACCTGTTGCTATGGAAAAACGATACAAATGTAAAAACCTAAAATTACACAAATCAATGATTATATTGAGCAGTTCTGTATCTACTTGTTGATAAAATCATTGTGATGAAATTTCAAACTGAGGGGTAAAACGAAAGGCAAAGTGGGCTCAACAAATTCATTTACATGAAATACGTTCCATTTCCTGCTCATATTTGTATTTCATTTTAATGAAATGAAATTAGAATGATGCAAAATGCGAAGGCAGTCAAGGTTCAAATCTAAAAAGTACTGGTTCACTAAAGATACATTTCTACTCTGTCTCTACACCCTTAACCCATCATGTGCCACTATGCTAACCAACAATTATCATAAATTAACTGTCATGAGTAAAATATCAATTTTAATTTTTGGTTTTTGATAAATTAAGCATGTAAGAAGTTCCATGGGAATGATATTCTCTGTGTATGTATCCCTGTCTGATGCAGGAAGAAAACGCTTGATTTTTGTGTAATAGTCCGAACAGGTTGTGTAGCATTGAAATTAAACGGTGGGCAGGATTTGCTACTTATGGCACGGAGGGGGTTAAATAGGGGGAATATCAGAGCTGTAAATAAGTTTTGGATGCCAGTTGGTTTTACCCAAGTCTAGAAAGAATCTGGGACATGTTAGACCCTACATATTTTTCTAGCATGAGGGCCTAAAAACATGTACATAGATCTGAGAGATGATACAGAATCAAATTAGGTAAAAGCCTGATAAACTGGCACCCTAGATAAGTACATACTTTGATGATAAGTCTACGCTTAGTCCCATACTATAGCGTCCTGTTCCACAGAGTCGTCATAGCTAAGAGCTTTGGCCGTACGTTTACCAAACAGGTTATAGATGGTTTCAGGAAGAATGCCTTTGGGTACGGCTACTTTGACGGTCAGCATGTCCTCTGTGATGACCGTACCGGCTGGAATGTCTTTGGCAGCTACAACGCTTTTCCCAAGCTGCAGAGAGAACCAGAAAATTGAAGCTTACAATTTTGTTAGGAAACAACCTCATGGCTTCATGTTAACATGAATGTTATTTTTTTAAATGCATATTCAGCTTAAAGGGATAGTTGAGTTCTTGTTTCAGACTGCAAATGTCTTCAAAGTGCATGGTTATTTCACTTATTCTTATTTATGACATTTCTAGTGCCCTTTTAGGACCTAAACTTGCTATGAAGGTACTAATTTTAGACCCCAAAATGTGTGACATTTAGCAAATACGATCATACCAATTCAGTTCTACTTACAAAAAAATAAGGTGACTGTTAATTAATTAATGAATTAACAAATAACAATACATGGGCCGGCTGGTTGTGCATACTACTAACACGAAAAAGCCAACAAAAAGCTAACATCGGCATTGGCTGGAATACAATGTATAAGGCGCTATTTTGTTTTTTCAACAGCTTTTTCAAATGATCTAATACTTGTGGTGGTACACAAATATTAGAAACGGTTATATTTATGGATATTTCAGCCGTCTCTGAACCGATTTCGATCAAACAAAGATGATTTTGTCATTTAAATT
This sequence comes from Strongylocentrotus droebachiensis, assembly GCA_035222895.1. Lineage (NCBI taxonomy): Eukaryota > Metazoa > Echinodermata > Echinoidea > Camarodonta > Strongylocentrotidae > Strongylocentrotus > Strongylocentrotus droebachiensis. The sequence goes on from JAVYIG010002125.1 coordinate 66,417, forward strand.
GTATGTTCTTTCAAATTTGACACTTAATTTTTCATTATCTCACAACAAAATCATTTTGTGTAGCGCCCTCTGCAACAGAACTCAACTATCCCTTTAAACCTGATGACTCAAGAATACAAAAAGACAATCTTTTATAGGAAAGCAGCCCTTTACATACAATTTTCAATTCAATTCTTTAACACAAATTCTGAATCACAACTTTTTTAAGAGGAGAAACAAAGTTTCTTGCACATGTCGAGTCGAGGCGTTTCTTGCAGAGAAGTTGTCTTGATGGGATTTATTGAAAGTCAAGGGGGTTGTTTGGTCAAGAATAATGAAGAGACGCCTATTTAAATAGCCTAAACAACATTTGAAATATCGTTGAATTTTTGGACTGCTTTTTGGACACTCCTGGAAAAAACCATCAGTGTTTGCTTATTCCGATTTTTGGTGAGTAGTACGGATCCACAACCTGTCGCTGCTTTGCATGGAATCCAGGAGAGTCATGTGACCAAACCAGGAATCATTTATTGATATTTCAAGAGTGGGCATTTACATTGCCAAAATCAGTGAAATTTCAGCGGGGGTTTAATAAAACAACACTCCAGAGTTGGATTTTTCTAATTTTAATTTTTTCGCCCTATTTGCAGGGAGTTGCTTTATTTATAGCTAATAGATTGTTTCGCAACTCCCGATGATTCACCAGAATGTGAGAAAAATAGATGATTTCCACTTGCAAGTGTAAATGCAGCTATCATTGAATTTATCTGTATCTAAACTCCTGACTGTAACCTGTCTGAATAGATATCTCTCTCTGTATCCGGACACCTACCCCCTGGACATCCACCACCCGGATAACTACCCCCTAGGACAACTATCCCCGGACAACTAACCCCTGGGCAACTACCACCCGGACAACTACCCCCTGGGCAACTACCCCCTAGACAACTACCCCTAGGATAGTTGTCTGGGGGGGGGGGTAGTTGTCCTAGAGAGTGGTTGCCCTAGGGGGTGGTTGCCCTAGGAGGTAGTTGTCCTAGGGGTAGTTGACTGAGGATGGTTATCCGGGGGGTGGATGTCCAGGGGGTAGGTGTCCTAGAACTATCTCTCTCACCTTGTTGAACGTTGGCAGCTCACAGTCTCTCATCTCCTTGACCCTTGACCCCAGAGACCTCTCTACGATGCGGATCTCTCTCACAAGCTCCGCCAGTTCCTCGGGATCTGCACATCAAAAAATTATTTATAAGAAATTTGTTTAGCATGGAATGTTATGCTTCCTGGGAGTTGTTTGAATTTGTAAAGAAATTTTTGGCGTGCACACAGTAAATAAAGATTGCACGCTCGATCTTCATTTACTGGGTGCGAGACAATAATTTTTTTTACAAAAGGAAACAATTTTGTTAATGTGCTTTACAAGTGTATTGCCAGAATAGGCAAGTTTTGACATGATCTTTGAACGTATGGAGAGGTTGATGGTTACGGACAATTGTGGGTGGTTTATTCTAGTTGGGAAGCAGCATCTGTGAAGGCTCTATCACCGAGCATGGGAAGCATCTTGGAGGAAAAATGAAGACTTACCAAAGGACACAAGCACACTGACTTGGTTTCCAACCCTGTTATTGACGTTACCACTGCTCCACGAGTACTGCTCAGCAATCATACCTATACAGTTTTATCCTAAAACTGAATGACCTCCTTTACATGTCAATGATGAAAACAATTATGAACGAGCAATGAAGATATATTCAATCTTTGTTGGTCCATGCAGAGATGCCAACCTCTTGACACACAAAAACAGACTGAGTATCCTAAAAAATCAGATTTTGGAGAGAAAAATCAGATTTTCAAGAAAAATCGAAGAAGTAAGTCAAGTCGACACTACCACTGGCCCGTCGGCCCCGGGCCAGTAAAATTTCAGAAAAATGTTTGCTCTTTCATTAAAATTTAATGAGAAAATTGTAAAGCAAACTTTTTGTTCGGGTTGCGGGGGTTAACTTGTACATGTTTCTCTGCGATTCCGCTGTTTCTATGGGTTAATTTTTTCATTTTTTTTTAAACGTATTTTAAGATTTGAAGATCGTATTTCACTCTTATTATCGTACTAAATACGATATAATCGTACTGGTTAGCATCTCTGTCCATGCCTCTAATGAGGAGGCTGGCATTGACAAGGAAGATGCATTCAGTGATGTGACTTACTGAGGGATGCTTCATGGTCGTTGCCCTTCCATGACTTGTCCATGGTGATGTGTCGCTCTACGACCTTTGCCCCCAAGGCAACGGATGCTAGGGTGATGGAGAGACCCCCTTCATGACCGGAATAGCCAATGGGTATGTCAGGGAACGCCTCTTGGAATACCTGGAATACAAACAGTTGATTTTATCACATGAAATGAAGGTTTTCTAGCTATTAGTGCACAGGGTCTTCTATTTGTAATATAGACCTATCAGTGATATGCTCTATATGTGTATGTGTCGCAATGTCACTATGGTGTGAATATAATTAGTAATTATATAATTACATACAAAGTTAATGACAATTTGAAATGAAAGTGTATTTAATGACACATTATACATGTGGTGCCATCATGGAACTGGTCGATATAATTGGTCGACTATTGATATCATATCTATAAAATGATGGATTAGCAGTGATAACGATTAGCTTTATAAAACAAGGCTAACGTGAAAGATTGTGATATCATGCATATCACTATTTATCACGTTACTGAATATATTATTGGTTTGCATTTGTATTTGCACACTGATTATAATGTACCGGTGTGTTTGATTTTAAACACATGAATGTTTATATTATGTTATGTGGTTTACCATTTTTATGCGTATGGTATACACTCATTATGTTCATACCCATATACTTGTTGAGTGTATAAGTCTGATTGTTAATAAACATGATTTTTAGTATTCATGAAATATTTGATGAATCGAACTACACACACTGTAATATAAATATTATTTTACACTTGTAGGGTTGTCGGAATCACTGAAAATGCACATAAATGGAATTGTTGACGTGATTTTGTGTATAATTATGCGCGTGCTGGTACACATGACCATTTTTTTTGTAATTTTGTTTGAACTTAGACACACGACCTACATGTTAATGAATTGAACTAGCTTTATTGTTGTAAACACGGCTCACTGGTCATTTTTTTTTCTTGTCCATGTCTGTAAAGTTTTTTTTTTTTTTTTTTTTTTTTTGTCCCAGACACGGACGTACGGACTGCAAGCATGAAGACGATTAAACTGTGGAATTGCATTATATTACACTGCGACAGCTGTTGGTATTGATCAACCCTCACTGTTAAAGACTGCATGGGTAGACACAATGGGGTTCGTCTTCGTGCTTGCAAAACCGTGCGCATACATTCTACCTCTTTATTTTTACGCTACCTTGATTATATGCCTTTTACTCTGCTTTCATAAAACTCTTGTGATATTCAGTTACGTGTAATATCACTCCATAATGTATTCAAATTCAAATTATATGACTTGTGTTCGAGCAACTGTACACATTTATATTATTCATTTTGTTGTAATTTGTATTCCGCTTGAACTCAGTTACTGGCATTCATGTACTTACTTATACGAACTATGATAACATAATTTGTGTGGGTGGGTGCATGAGTGCTTGTTATTTATTGTCAACACGGTTCACTGATTTTGTTTGTGTTTTATACCTACACTGTACACATTATGTATGCATGCATGCATGCAAGGCACGCGTTGGGTTGCACACATGATATAACCGTTCAAATCCATTATATTCCAAGACCATTGCTCCATTACCTCTTTTGGAGACCTGGTAGGAACGATCCTGATGATCTTCATGTGTGCAACCCGACGCGTTTAGAGTTTTTGTTTGTTTTTTCTACTTTTTTTTAATTTTTTTTTATTGTTGCTGTTATTTCAATATTTCGATGCTACTCTCTCACTCATGTAAAATCACTTTATGATGTAAAATTATAAGCCATATGCTCGTATTGTTCAGTTAATATAATATTTGTCCTTAATTGTTTACTTTTGGATAAAATGCAAGAGACTTGCAAAATTTTTTGTTTTGTTTATTTTGGCGCTAAATATGTTGAAGAATTTATTCTTTCCTTTTTCTCTTCCCCTTCACTATTCTTCTTTCTATTGCACTCCACTAACTTGCACTCCGCGCAAAAGCCTCTCTCTTTCAAACATTATATTAGGTTCACATTTAAATGAATAATCATGATTTGTTACATGACCAGTCTCTAATTGAACACGATAGTGACTATTTTACTATTGATGAATTTATTGCGAAAATTAAGATTACACTAAACCAATTTAATCATGAATTGAATAAAGGTAGTAATAATGATATTGATAATTTCAGTTTAATTCACTTTAATGCTCGTAGTTTGAATAAAAGTTATGATGATTTAAACACACTTTTTTCTGTAATTCCTGGGTTTAATTTTTCTGTAATAGGTGTCACTGAAACGTGGCTTAACGCAAACTCCCCTCCTGTATTTAATCTTGATAATTATACTATGGTCCGTGCTGACCGCAAAGAAGGTAGAGGTGGCGGTGTAGCTATTTATTTACGTAATCAGTTAAATATTCAAATACGACATGATATTCATATTGAAGGTGCAGAGGACATTTTTGTTGAAGTTATAAATGATTTTGGTAAAAATATTTTAATAGGCGTAGTTTATAGACCTCCTAATAATCGGATAGAGACATTTTTAGATAATTTAGATGAATCTCTTCATACAATAATTGGTGAAAATAAAGATGTTTATTTAATGGGAGATTATAACATAAACATTTTACCTCCTCTTCATAATAATAGTTTGAAATTAAATAACATTCTATTATCTTACTCGTTGCATCCTCATATTAATAAACCCACACGGATTTCGAAAACATCTTCAACCTTAATTGACAATATATTCTCAAATAATGTTAATAAGGAATGTTTAAATGGTATTTTGTATTATGATATATCTGACCACTTGCCTATTTTTAGTATTATTAAGCAGACAATTAATGTTCATAGATTATTGAACAATACACTAAAAATGCATAGAAAAGAAAATTCTTCTAATATTGATTCTTTAAATATTGATTTATGTCAAGAGCAATGGCTCGATGTATTTGAGGAAAATGATGTTGATAAGGCTTACGAAAAATTTAATCATAAGCTACAAAAGTATTATGATAAAAATATTCCACTTGTTCGAACAAAATATAAAAAAGTTAAAAATCCATGGATCACTAAAGGAATTTTAAAGTCGATAAAAACTAGAAATAAACTTTATAAGAAAAGTCTTAAAAAGATGAGTGATGAGAATTGTAGCAAGTATAAAATTTATAGAAATAAATTAACTTCAATAATTCGACTTTCACGTAAATTACATTATTCAAATAAAATAGACATGAATAAGACAAGTAATGCTTCAATATGGCAAATTGTTAAAGATATGATTGGTTCTAAAAATAATACTCCTAAATCATTTTTTAAAGATGGTCAGGAAATAAATAATCCAGTAAAAATTGCAAATATGTTTAATTCATATTTTAATGATATAGGTCCAAATTTAGCATCAGAATTTAATATTGATCAAAATAGTTATAAACAATATTTGGATGAACCATTTTATAAATCTTTATTTTTACGACCAACATCCTCTCACGAAATTATTAAAGTTGTACAGTCTTTAAAATCCACTAAATCTACTGGTTATGATGGGATAAGTGTGAATCTTTTGAAAAAAATTATTTATAATATTGTCTCTCCAATAACATATATTTTTAATTTATCGATCACACTTGGTGTTTGTCCAAATATATTGAAAATTTCTAAAATAATCCCAATATATAAAAAAGATGATTCTTCATTAGTAAATAATTATCGTCCTATTTCCCTTTTACCGGCTGTCTCAAAAATTCTTGAAAAAATTATTTATGAACGACTTTATGATTTTTTAAATAGTAATGATTTACTTGTTCCTAATCAGTTTGGTTTTAGAAAGCATCATTCGACAGATCATGCAATTATTCAACTTTATGATAAAGTTATTACATCATTGGCTAATAAGGAACACAGTGTAGGCATTTTTATGGACCTGAGTAAGGCATTTGATACTATTGATCATAAAATATTGATTGATAAATTACAATTTTATGGAGTAAGGGGTATTGCTTTATCATGGTTTAAAAATTATTTGTTTAATAGAGAACAGTATGTATACTTTCAATCTAAAGAGTCGAGTAGATTACCTATAACTTGTGGCGTCCCTCAGGGATCGATTCTAGGTCCTTTATTATTTTTGTTATACGTTAATGATATTGTAAAATCATCTAAACTTTTAACATTTATATTGTATGCAGACGACACTAATGTATTTTATTCTCATACAAATTTAGACACACTTACGTCAATCTTAAATGTTGAATTATCTAAAATATATGTTTGGTTTAAGTCTAATAAGTTATCTTTAAATTTTACTAAAACAAACTTTATATACTTTAGAAATGTTCATTCACCAAAAGTAAATTGTAGATTATATATTAATGATATTTTGCTTTTAGAAAAAAATTCTGTCAAATTTTTGGGGATAACCATTGATTCTAATTTAACTTGGTCCGATCATATACATAATATATTGAACGCTGTTTCTAGGAACATTGGAATATTATATAAATTGAAATTATTACTAACTCCCAAATCTCTTTTTATGATTTATAATGCTTTTGTACTTTCGCATATTAATTATTGTAATATCGTATGGGGAAACTGTTGTAAAACTAAAATTAATTCACTTGAACTTTTACAAAAGAAAGCTCTACGAATTTGTACACAATCTGATTATTTAGCACACACTACACCTATTTTTAAAACATTGAAAACTCTCAAAGTAACTGATATGCACATTTTTCAAACAGCTATTTTTATGTATAAATATGTCTCCAACTTACTTCCTAAGTCCTTTCATGATTTTTATATTCATAATGTTAATGTACATTCGTACCCCACGAGGCACTCTATGGATTTTCATTTAACTAACCCTAAAATTGTTTTGGCACAAAAATCAATAAGACACAATGGACCCGATGTGTGGAACTCCTTGCTTATAACATTAAAATTATGTACAACACTTGTTTCCTTTAAAGTAAAGATGAAAGAATATTTATTGATAAGGTATGAAAATTAGATTCTGGTCATAATATACTACATGTATTTTGTTTTAATATTCATTGTTTATTTGTATATAAAAAGGAAATTATTTTGATAGATTGAGGAGCTCGCGCAGTGCACTCTTCACTTTGCACAGCACTCTCTTCACCCGCTCTTTCTTCCTGTCTCCTCTCCTTCTTTTGTAAGGCCGGTATCATTTCAAGCTCTGCTTACGATATCGGTCTTCTGCATTCTCCCCCTTTTCTTTCTTTTCAAATACGATTAATTGTACTATTGATTATTTATATTTATTTATTTATATGAATTACTACTTGTATTACTTATCATTATATTGCTAAAATGTATTCATTGTTATTTTTGTTATTGTTTATGGAAAATGCAGAAATAAAAAACTTGAAACTGAAAAAATTAAAACTGAATACACAGACAGATGTACCATGAATAAAGTAAATTCAACACTTTATATGACTTTCCTCATTTAAACACTATTATTTGTCATTGACTACATCTGTTTATGAGCCAAGTTTGGACATAACCTTCCCTTTTGTACAATAAACCATGTATGCTGTAAACAGAAAAAAATACCTACATGGCTGCATTCTCAAACTGTAATGTCTGAATGATACCCTTCTTTCATGGAGGCATAACAAATGCTGTGAAGCATGAGTATCTTTGCGTAAGTCAGAATATTCATGTTTTCAGTTTTAATACAACCATATTCTCAATTTCTCCATCTGCATGTACCCTTCATTTAATTTGCTATTCCTCCTGAAAATCCTTCCAATCTCTTTCATAAGTTTGCATATTCCTCCTTTTACTTTTGTCCACATCTGAATCTTTTCTCCATGAATTTATTTTACTTCTCCCCTTCTTCCTCTTATCCTTCATTGTCCATTAATTTCTTCCTACTTTGGGGTGGTTCTGTTGTATTTCCTCTTTAATTACTTATCCTCTTCCTCGGCATCATTGCACTCTCCTCTCTTCTGATCATCCATTCTCCACATTCCAACCCATCTCAATTCCATGCCTTCAATCAATGATATACAGTCAAAACCTGTCTGAGTGGGCACCTCTATATAAAGGCCACCTGTCTACAGTGGCCTCTTTTTCTGTTTCCTTGAGTGGCCTTTATAGAAAGGTTTGACGGTACATGTATCCTACCTGTATAATCCTCAGGTGGACGTCTTCGGGATGGAGAGGGTAGGCACTGGTGCACTGGAGTATACAGAACTTATCATTGTACTTCTTACATGTCTCGTAAACCTGCAGGAACACAATCAAATGGGAGGAAGCAGAATCCAATTTTAGATACAGCTGATGTCCTAAATCGTATGATGAATAAGGAAGTTATTCCTAACTTTTGCAGGACTACATTGTACATTTCAAGTATATTATCAAAGAACAGGTGAATGCATGTATATTATAAATCAATTTCTAATGAAAGAACAATTACATACATGTACATATTCCCATGTTCATTCAACACAAATAAATAATGAACAACTGACTGGCAAATTCTGTTCATGCAGTAATACCCTGTAGGTAATACAATTTTTCTAAATGATGAGTTTCTTAATCTTTCGCATGTGAAGTCATTTCCAATCAATCTCCTCCTTATATGATCCATCCTATATCTAAATTTGACCAAAAATGGATTAAATAACTACATAAGACACTCCTTTGAAAGTAAACTGATACGTTTCTTATCAGCCATACAGTCCAAGTCAGTTCTCTATTTCACAGTAGCATATCAGTTGACAGATTTGTTAACCCTTACTGTACTGGGGGGGGGGGGGGGGGGGGGGGGCTGGGAGGCCCCCCCTCGACATTTTCGGAGATTGCGCTGCAACCGCTTGGAATTTTGAATTGTCGTTTCATGACTTTTTTCCCTCAAGTCTTACGCACATTTTGATACCATTTTCGTCGAAATCGGATATACCTGTAAGGCGTTACATAACAATTAGTATGCGCATGTCATAAAACAAAATTAAAAAAAATAAAAATCGCATCAAAATTTGCATAAATTATCATTATTAATTACATTAAAATAACTTTTTTGTGTTAGAAAAGAAGTTTCATATGCATAATGAGTTTCAACATTCAAAAAGTGGAGTTTGACACGTTTTCTGTAAAATGCATAAATTTAGCGCATTTTGCAAATTAATTAGGCTAACGACAAAAATTTGCATATTCAGAAAAAATAATTATACCATCTTGTTCCTTACGTAAATATCTACAAACATGCAAATTTTTGTGTTCATCGGACAATCGACGGCCGAGATCATAGGGGGTGCTCAAAATAGCCCAGTACAGTAAGGGTTAATGCTTCATTGATTTGAAATTTAATTTATTAAAAAAAAATTGTAAGAAAATTCCTTTGAGGTTAAAGAAAGGGAATACCTGGTAGCTTCCTCGGTCAATGAAAATAAATGATTTACTATCAAATGAGGTTACAGTAATTTAATTGCTTTATTTCATTAAAAAACAAACATCATGATAAAGGGACATAAATAACATATAATGATATGCCCCCTCCCTTTTTTTTCCAGCACAGAAATCATTCTTGAATTCCTGGAGGTGGTTTGCTATTCTGATTCAAGTCAACAAAAAGGGTAAACATTGTGTACTATTTGAACAGGTGTTGGCAAATACTAGTACGATTAGAAATTTAGAACAGAATCAAATATGTATTGAGTATATTAGAGTTGGGTAGTGCTAGAGTACTACCACTCCCATTAGCAAGGTTTAAACTGTATGTATAATGTTAACTTGTACATACAAATCTTGACAAGTTTTAAGTATGTGTTACATTGTATCGTTATGATTTTCTTTTTTTTAACAATGTGCAAATATCCATTCTTTGGAGTCTGGACAAAATAAATGCACATGGAATTGCACATTCTTTTTCATCAAACATCATACATAAAAGTGATCTAAATGATAAAATAAACCTAAGAATGTACAATTTATACAATTTATAAAAATTAAGAATGCATAATTTGATCTTTTCTGATGTGCATGTTTGATGCTGATCCTCATATTTTGTTGATGATGCTTGCAGAGCATACAGTGCACAGAAAAAACATCTAACAAAGATCAAAGGCACTTAAGATAGTGTTCAAATGTCAGCATTCAAAATGGCGGATCTGTAGGGAGTATGGATGGTCTATCTTACCCTTGTCATGGTTTCCATGGACTGCATCCCAGATGATACCACCATAGCTCTGTTCATCTTAGCCACCTTCTCAATGTAAGGCAAGTTATTGGTATCCCCTGACCCGACCTTGAAGAACGGCACGTTGATGGAATCTAGGAACTCCACGGCTTTCTGTTAAAAAAAAAAGAAAGAAGAAAGTCAAGTTGATAAGAAATTACTTTCAATGATGTATCTAAAGATATTTGTTATGTGCATAAATAAAAGTCCTTATATCCCCTCTTTCATTTGATGTAACTTACATTGTGTATATGATGCACATTTCATGCATGAGTGATTGAAAACAATTTGAAGAAATGCAGTAGCTGTCATTTCAACAAATTTTTGTCCAAAGTATGAAGGGGGAGGGGGGGGGGGGGGGGGGGCTATGCCACAGTGTCCCTGCTAACATTTCACTTAAAATTGACAAGAATTTTCCATTGTATTTTCCTTATGCCTGACGATGATCTCATCTTATTCCTTAGATTCTTGTAAGTGACCCAAACATTTTGTCGAAATTTGAGAAAGAACTTTGCCATTTCACAAGAAAAATGTCATTTTAACATTGCAAAAAAAAAAGGACCCATGTCTGGGTCATTCCATAAAGTTGGGGTAAAAAATATGACGGTGTCCATGTAATGTAGGTATGAGATCTTCTACTACAGTGTACACATGGAAGATGAAATAATCTGTTGCAAGATTTGTATGCAATAAATAAATATATAGTAGTGCCCTGCCAGAATTGTTCATGTTTCAGTTGCTTTTGTTTAAAATATATGCTTAATACACATTTCTCTTTTTACCACCGTTACATCAACACCATATTCATATAACATTACATAAACTTTGGGTCCATGATATTGATTCACGATGAAGCTTGAGTAAAGATAGTTGGCTATGCGTTTTTATGCAAAACTCAATTTGAGCAAACATTATTACAGTTGATAGGAGACATAGTTTCTCACTTCTGGTATGTCACAAAAACAGCCCCAACTTTCTGGACAGACCCGTCTACGCACTCTTCCACTTTTAGTTCAGGATTTTTTATGTGAAAGATACCAGTTCAAGGTTTGTAAATAAAGAATACTAAACTCAAACATTTCTCACTATTTACTTTTTAAAGAATAAATACTAGGGACAAATATCTGATGTTGGCTGCATGTTTTGTTTCATCAGAACCGTGCATTATATGCACAGACAAGGACACTCGAGACATACAATGTACATGTAGTACCCCTTCATACTCAGATTCTGAACACAGCCAAGATTTACGTCCTTTTTAGTTTCTAAAAAGAGAGAAAGTGTAAGAAAGGGAGGAGTTGGCACACATGTCTTTGCAAGGAGATTTTAAATTAATGTTAACATATACATATCGATGGTCTGAACCATTCTGCCAAATATCTGGTGCTTTCTTTAATGTCATCATTGGGGTGGTTTCAACAGGCCAAGTCGTTTAAAAAAAATAATTTACGCCTACTAAAAAATTTGCCTGTGTTCAGACTCTCATCTCACCTCGTCCATACCCGATGCTGTGAAGTAGATGCCAATCTCTTTGGAGTACGCCTGGAGCTCTCTGTACTGATCATGACTGAACTCTAAGAACCTCTTGTGCTCGCCATAGGTCTTGCCCCAGGAGTGCTTTGATGTGTATGGTTTCTCAAGGGCGGCCTGGTTGAATTTGAAATCAAGCTCGCTCTTCTGGAACTTGGCACAGTCTGCTCCAGCATCCTTAAATGTAAAGTAAAATAGAGAGTCCTCACTCAGTGACTATTTCTTTTCTGGTATAAATTTCTTTTTGATGTACTAAGAGGCAACTTTTACGACATGTGAGAGTGTGTTTGAGTCAACCTCGATACAAGCAGGCAGTGCATCTACATGTAGCTTCACAGTTCAGGGTCAAAGATGCCCAGCTTGTCTGCATGGTGCAACCCGCACCAGTTAAACTAATGGTGGAAATCACACATAGCTGCATTACTAACTTGGCTGTGTATTAAAAGCTGTTCCATTGATTTTCAACATTTCAAAGTCAAACACCATTGTACAAAACTCAACTGATTTCACTCAAAATCGGTACTTTAGTGACAATTGATGATACCTAAATAGCAGTAAAATACAATTATTTCAACTTACCGATTTTAGAAAGAATAAAAAAATTCAAATCATGAGTCTACTGTCAAACTTGCTGATCAGCCACATCGTATTCATTCATTGTATGCATTTATGTGTATTGTGTGTTGTGACTATTCATGGGGTTAACGTGATAACGTCATTACAAACTCGTAGCTCGTGCACAGTTTTTTCCTTCATAATCATTTTGCCTTGCGCGTAGACTAGAAGGGATGAAATTTAGATGACGTCATGCGCAGCGAAAGTTTTAAATATATATGGTTGCAAGATTTTCACGATGGATGTTGATTTTGACCCATAATTTCCTGAAAAGGGACCATTAAACAGATTATTTCAGTCAAGTTGGTAAGTGGAACCGATATATAATAGCCTAGGCCCACACATAGCTGCATTACTATCCTGGCTGTGTATTAAAAGCTGTGCTATTGATTCTCAACATTTCAAACACCACTACATGTAGCCTTAATTTGCTCCCATAGGGTCCCGTGGAGAGGTAGGTAAACAACATCTCAAATGGGTACAATATCACACTTTCCCGCACCCGACCAATATTGGACAGTGGCTTTGATGAATTTTATGATATTTCTTCTCCTAACTACCTACTGAATTTAAAAATCGGAGGTAAAAATAAGGAAATAATAGCAATTTTCTTACCAGACCGATACAGCTCAGCTCCCTTTTCACGTGTACCGTGTGAATTCACGATCTCTACACAATGGTGATGACCTCTGACTGGCACTTCCGTGATTGTGCTGCTTCTGTATAATGCGCTGTATGAGTGTTATTCAGCGCATTATACGGAAGCAGCACATTTACGAAGCGCCAGTCAGAGGTCATCACCATTGTGTAGAGATCGTGAATTCACACGGTACACGTGAAAAGGGAGCTGAGCTGTATCGGTCTGGTAAGAAAATTGCTATTATTTCCTTATTTTTACCTCCGATTTTTAAATTCAGTAGGTAGTTAGGAGAAGAAATATCATAAAATTCATCAAAGCCACTGTCGGGTGCGGGAAAGTGTGATTTTTGACCCATTTGAGATGTTGTTTACCTACCTCTCCACGGGACCCCATGGGAGCAAATTAAGGCTCCCTTGAACAATATCATAAAAAACATTTCAAGGGAGCCCTTAAGGCTAACTATATACAAAACCCAACTGATTTCACTCAAAATTGGTACTTTTATAGTGACAATTGATGACACCTATTGACCTAAATAGCAGTAAAATAATTTTTTTTTAACTTACTGATGTTAAAAAGAATAATTAAAAAAATCAAATTGTAAGTCTAGACTAGTGTCAAACTTTGCTTACGGCTGCATCGACATGATTGTGTAAAGTCTATGCGATATTGTGTGGTGCGTATATTTGTGTATGGGTCTAATAATACCTGCCTCACAGCAAGCATGCAGTGTCATGGTGTCATTGCCGAGACAAAGTCCAAAATTACCTTTTAAACTTCACGCGAAAGTACAGTCACTCATCAGCGGCTAGCCTTGAATCGGTCGCACACACAGACACAGGCAAGCTGCAATTCAGGCTGAAATTGAAATCGAGCCATCAATGTCACTGAATCAATGTGCGTACGACTAGGGTCTACTATGAGCCAGGGAAAAAAAAAAATTTTGGGGGGCTACTTTTCAAGCTTGCTTGCATGAAAATAGCACTCTTGAATTTGTTTTGCATTGAACTCTATGCAAATTTTGGGGGGCTCTTTTAGTGTCAAACTTTGCTTACAGCTGCATCGACATGATGATGGTGTAGAGTCTACTTCTAACTTTTTAGATCTAGAATCTATGCGATATTGTGTGGTGTGTATATTTGTGTAGGGTAGCGCGCCCGGTATTCGGTCAATTCCCAGTATTCGGTCAGACAGCCGTTTCAACAGCTGTAACAATTTAAAAAATAATTAATGAGCCGCGAAACTTGCACAAATCAGGCAGCTGAACAACTTTTCTTAACTCTTAAAATTAAATCAGATGTAGGGCCCCGGAAAGATCTCCAACTTAGCTCGAAATTGGTCAGTGTCGCACCACTTTCTGCACTTCCGCGTTCTGTTAGCACATGCGCTAACATGCATAGCCATATGTAGAAGTCTATTGCGAAACAACTTTGTGTGCTATCGCAATGAATTTAGTATGTGTGTGAAGAGGAGCTCTTCCGTGTTCGCTGCATCGCAGCGAATTTGCAAATGACGCACTTGCCGATGTGCAAGAGGTATTTATATGATACCCTTGCCATGCGGTATCGCTCGTCCAGTATTCGGTCAACGCATTGACAATCAGTGCTTTATCGCGCAATTGTGTGAAAATAGCGCGCAAATACGCTTCGCTCCTTTGCAACGGAGATTCCACGCACAAATCGCGTGACCGAATTCTAGTCGGCGCGACCGAATTCTGGGCAGAAAAATGCTCCGTCTTCTTTCGGAAATATTTTTCTTATCATCATTCTTTATTTTAAGTGACTATTAAATCCTGTGTTAGAGGAATATTTTTCTGTTCTTTTGATGGGTAGATTGCAAAATAAAAGAGGTAAGAATTCAAAATATTACTAGATCTAGGCCTATTAGTGATTTCCCCTTAAGTGACCGAATACTGGGCACTCTACCCTATAGACTAGATCTAGATCTAGGTCTAATAATACCCACCTCACAGCAAGTATGCAGTGCTAGAAGTCAATAAGCATTAGCATTGACTCTCTATGCTTTGCTGGAGTGGAATAGTGATGCTCCTATGTGTGGATTTCCACTTAAGTGACCGAATACTGGGCGCTCTACCTTACTAACATTAAAATGAATGCACAGGACCGTTATTGAAAATCTTCACGTTATTCATTGACACTTGCCTTCGCTACTTTGATGAGTTGTTTCGCAATGTTGATATCTCCCTGGTGATTTTGTCCAATTTCAGCAATAATGAAACAAGGATGATCGTTTCCGATCATCCTTCCTGGAGCAATTTCAAATTCAAGAGGCATTTTCCACGAAATACGAGGCAGTTGTCGGCTCAGGAGATTTCTAGTGTTCACGCACGAGACACTGTCACTAGAGTTAGGTTTTGTCCGGTCGGACCATAGAGATATACCGTATAGTATATCTCTATGGGTCGGACCGACCACTTTATTCAGTGTCGGACGTGCGGCGCGCGGGAGCTGAAGCGGAGCGAGCGCGCGAGTAGTCCGCCCCGGATATTTTGTTTTGCAATCAAGCTTGTTGAAAAGTGAAATGACCTGGCCAGTGAAAATTGAGAAAATTCCAATTAAATCTATAAGAAAGTTTTAAACACAAATTGGCAACACTGTGACGTGTCTTGCATGCGGGTTCCTCTCCAATTAGCTCTGTACTATAGGCCAACATACATTTTTCATAAACTTTCATTTTCTTCGTTATCGGATGACGGAATAGATTTTTTTCATACAGGGGTTGAATAGAAACATATTTTCAATAACTATATTCATGCATGGTGCATGTATGCATTTTTTTTAGTAGGCCTACAGAGCAAATGGGAAGGGAGTTCGCAAGATACGTCACTGAGTTGCCAGTTTGTGTTTGATTGATTGCAACTTAAACAAAAACTCAATTTATTCATTATAATCAGATTATCCGAAGTTGCTCAAATTTCACCTAGCTGTTCCTCTCATTTTCTGCTTCGAGTTTAAAATCAACTTGATATTGTTGTATATCCACTTGGAACTACATTAACATGAGTTATGATATGTAAATACCACGCGGAAGGATACATGAATAAATGGTCTGACAATATGGATACCAATTAGTAACTACATCGTCTGCCAGACTCTATCATTTCACCGAGTCATATAACGTATTACAACATGATGGCAGCGGAAAGGAGAATACCATGCTAATCATAGATAATCGGACATTATAGCTACCGCAGTTTTCCTCGACTTGAACTGAACCAAAGGAGAACTAGCTGCGATGTAAAAGTTTGGTCGTCGACAATTATTGCCAACATCGATGTTCCCGCACTGCACCCCACACAGCCTATCGTCTGCATTACCCTAGACCAGCTTATGGTCGTTTTAATCTGTTGCCCTTTCCCGAATGCGCGCGCGTGTATGATATGCGTACTCCCCACGAATTCACCTTCCCCGAAAAAAAACGACCAGCTAATCTCGGCAGCGAGGTCCGAATTTAATGAGCAGTAACCCCATGACCCCGCTTCCCAAATAAGGATCCTCTCATGAATGATGCATGTTTCGTTCCGATCAGTTGGCCTTGCTCAGGTGATCGGCCTGTGTATGCGTGCCTGTGAGCCCTGGGAGCTGG
This sequence comes from Strongylocentrotus droebachiensis, assembly GCA_035222895.1. Taxonomy (NCBI): domain Eukaryota; kingdom Metazoa; phylum Echinodermata; class Echinoidea; order Camarodonta; family Strongylocentrotidae; genus Strongylocentrotus; species Strongylocentrotus droebachiensis. The sequence continues at coordinate 83,196 of JAVYIG010002125.1, forward strand.
GTGTATGTTGGTGAATGTGAAAGTTATGTGCAATGCTACAGTATTTGTTATTTGCGTGCAGCACATGCACTATTGTCCCAATATATTAAGCATGCATACATCGTATTGGATAAAAGTTGACTAGCAATTGAAACTGAGTTTGCCAATTATTCATTCATTCAAAATGGTTCATTTCAAATAAAACTTTCATCGCGGCGTTTAGCCGAATTACAAAAGTTTACAAACAAAATTAATAACACATAATGTAATTTATATAACATAGAACATAGCATAACATGATATATTGAATTTGTAAAATACATCAGTATAAATACGAGAAATATAGCTTATTGCAACAAATGGAAACATAAATTAGAAAGAAATCTGAATTAAATAGCACTGAAATCATGTGAAAGAAGGACTAAAGTAATTAGCAATGAGACCTGTTAGGTGGTGTATGATTTGTGATACTGCCCTAGTTACCTGCAAACACTACATTAATATAAATTCTACGAAAACTTCAAGGAGTGGCTTGCAGAAGAGTTTTAAAGACATATTTGGTGACTTTTCTACAAACAAATCGCAGCATGTATGCGACAAATGTGTGTAGAAAGTTATAAATGTACACTCCATGAGAAGTCAACAAGTCGAACTAATCTACGAACGGACACTTCAAAACCACACCGTAATTGCCTCTTCTAGCTCTTCTAGCCCTTCTACTCCAAAAAGGAAAGCAACGACACCCAAAAGCAAAAAGGGGGTCAAATTCGGAGAATAAAAGAGAAGCTTGTTTTTCACCTGGCCGGCACACCACCAACAAAGGTAAATAATCAAACAAACACATTTAAATTTCATCTCTAGATCTACCTTTCTTGTCGGACCAAAATCCTTCATCGCTTGGTCGAACTGTAAAAAAAAGGTGCAATGTCATGAATGTAGGCCTACTCGATCTTGCGTCTTGTGACAATCTTTGATTTGTTTTTGTTCTTTACTGTTCCCTTTCTATAGCTTTCTTCCCCCTTAAAAAAAAAAAATCCCTTTTTTCTGCTACTTAATTCAATAGGCTACAGTGAAATGAAAATCTTTGAAATTAGTTATGTTTGAAGACTCTTACTTGCATTATTGTGATATTTGTTCTCGCCTATATAGGCGAGAACAAATATCACAATAATGCATTATAATATCATTATAATGATACAAATATTGTATTCCTGAATGTATGATTTTTTTTTGCAAATCAGCACCATCACCTAGATCTATGTTTTTGTATACTGAATGTGTATTTTGGTATCCTTACAGCATGTTACTAAGAGGCTACATGTTTCTGGAACACCCAAGTCCAAGACGAGGATCAACTTCCAGCCATTGATTGAAAATGAATCTTCAATAATATTGATCCAATGCCACAACGAGGAAAACAAGTTCAGGTGGGGTTTATGAATTTTGTTGGTTTGATTGACTCCCTGGCAATAATGTTTTATTTTTTTAATCCATGCATTCATCTGACATTTGGTGTTAGACCAAGGAGTGCCAGTAACTCCTTGGTTAGACTGCAGAATCATATATAAAGGCCAAGTCCAGTCCAAGAATTTCTTGGTATTTATAAAAGCAGACAAAATAATGGACAAACAGATTTTTTTTAAAGTTTGAGGAAAATCAGAATGATGATAAATAATTATATATATATATGCAAATATAGGGAATACTATAGGTAGGCCCTAAAGTTGTTTCATTAATTAGGAGAAAATGGAAACTATTTTCTTTCTCCCTTAATATCTCAGGTCATAAGTTGACTGCTAGCAGTTATATATGCACTTAAATATGACAGTTGTTTATTAAAGGTACTATGTTCCATTCGCAGACCCAAATATGAAAAGGTTAAATTAGAACGGCATTTGAAAGAGCTAATTTAGAACTTCCCTCAAAACGAGCTTTTGTTTTATATTACCCACAAATTCCTTTTTTTAATAAATATTTGCGTTGTATGTTAATCATATTTCAGATCGATTAGCATAATTATGTTGATTTTTCAAACACTGTGGATGTATATTTTGACATTACCTGCTTTATAAATGTATTCATATTATATATTGATTTTCTTTTTTGCTATTCATACTAGCTCATGTTTTCGATAGAACTGGCCTTATTTTTTCTTTGATGATTGATTTTTTTTTGCTTATTTTATTACTCATTCCTTATAGGTAAACAGCCAGTACTATTGCTTCAAAGATGCATACCTACAAATACTTTGCCTTTAAAATGTGATATCATGATAGACATGTTATAATCATTGGAATGACTTTTCTCCAAATTTCAATTTTTGTGTCACTTTGTATGAAAGCCATACAAAGAAGGAAGTAGCTAGATTCTCCTTTGAATTTGAAGTAACTTTACACCCAATGATTGTTAATTTAAGCTACATATAAGCTTACCTCATTTACAGGTTATAACAGTTTACTTTGATGTTATTAACATGTTTTGCAGATGATAACATGCTTTAACTATTATTCTCGTTGCCAATTTTTTGTCTTCAAAAGATAATCAGTATTCCACATACATTGTTGTACTTTTTATGCAAGTACATGCTTAGCACTGTTCTTGCCCATAGTCCTTGATGGCAAATTACATATATCTTAAATCATGCACTACAGTGTGAGATACTATTCTGCAAAGGGTAAGGAATTCATTGTAGGCTATTCAGTGTTTAACCCATTTGCGACAACAATGAGAGTCCTGAATTCCATGTTTATATATTTCTGTTTATCTTGAAGTGATTGGGGACATAATAGACTTCAAAATGGGGGTGTTTCTTTAAGTGCCTTGTCAGTGATTTTGACTGACAAATTCGCTCTCAGCTAATCAGATGCAAGGATTTCAGTAAAAAATAACAGTTTGTCTGTAAAAATCACTGACAAGACAATTGATTAAATGCTTTCTAGTTTGAAACATGTCATCTGTTGTAGTTCCTTATAGCATATGAAGTTGAAGTCTGTAAATTGGAATAAAAATATCTTGGTGAAATGATTACATGCACTACTTTGTGTTTACATCATGTGTTCAGAGTGTGTGTGTGTGTGTGTGATTGAATGACGGAACAACGAAATTGTTAGCAATTTATACTGCTTTGTAGTTGTTTTCATTGCCCGGAATTCACACTGGTGGTTTAGATTTAGATTTAGGGTTAAAGGGTCAAGGAACTGACATTGCAAATTGCCTGTAGGTTTACGATCGTTGTAAGATTGCGCAATGACCGAATCTTTTGATGGACATGAGTGGGAACCAATCACAACTAAGCAAGGTCTGACCAAGGTGAAGTGGGAGGAATAAAAGTTCCCCCTGAATTTAGGGGGAACTTGCCAAGGTGTACTGGACTGTTCTCAGGCTCTGTTTCCGTACGTGCATATTATGGTGTACTAGTAATATGTGAGCGCGCACGGATCATGTAGAGAACAGTCCAGGCAGTGGACTAGCATTACCCGGGTACGAGCCACCGAGCCTCCGCTAATGCCGAATAGCACTGGGAACTGTCTTCCCCGCATAATAATGTGCATGTAGCACTGATCGCTACACACAACAGACCGAGAGAGGAGATCTTTGTAACGACAGTGATTGGAACAGCGTCCATCGGTTTTCTTATCCGTGATCAACGCTGACGAGGACGTTGTGTAGCACTGATCGCTATACACACAACAGACCGAGAGAGGAGATGTTAAACGACAGTGATTGGAACAGCGTCCATCGGTTTTCTTATCCGTGATCAACGCGGACGAGGACGCGACCTGCTTTCATCAAACTCAAAGTCAAAATATTCTCAGCAGCAGCTAGCAACAACTACCTTAGATCGACGTCGGCGTGAAACTACAAGCATCGCCTTGGACTTTGTAATATAGTCTAGGCCTATCTCTATTTTGGGTCCCAGTGCAGTCAGGACAACGCGCTTTGGACCAGATCACCGATCCAACGCTTCATAATCGCATAGACAACAGGACTGAGGCCTGATCCATTATCGGTTCCAGCTCTCATCGCCGTGCATGCGACATCGCACAAGCAAGCGAAGCTGTGATTGTGTCTTTGTTTGTGAAATGATTCGACATTTGTGACAAGGCAATTCAAGAAAGACAAGGCTCTAAATCTGACTTTGTTATATAGATAGAGTCTATCCACATCTGGAACATCCTGAACAAAACAACAAATGACAATGAGAACAGATTGCAGGGAGGTATCCTGTGATACTTTCTGATAATTCAATTGATCATGATGTGATTGTGAATATGTTTTGCCTTTGTTGAGTGAATAGACCCTAGAGTAGACTCTAGATATCTATGTATTACTATTAGCGTAGTCTAGATCTAGAACGATATAGTCTAGACCCTATCCGTTTCATGTAACTTAGCATGGGTCTATACTATAGCTAGGTGTATCTGGCCTAGGGAGTCTAACACATGAGTGTTACTGTTACTAGATTAAGTCTGGAATACTATGTGAGAGTCTAAATCTGGGACTGAGTACCAGTTAGGGATCCAGGTCTGACTTTAGCTCACTAGACCTGGATCATCATTATCAATTGTAACCAGACTAAGTCTAGATCTAAATCGAAGTCTGCTGGTGCTGATATCAATGTTTTAAACTCTGTATTTGTAGTTTTTTTTGGTAGACTAAGTACACATCTACAGTAGACGTAGATTATAGATCTAGAGTCTAGAGGTATATAGTGCAGAGTGTAGGCCACTATATTTTAGCCTAACTATACGAAAATCCCAAAATAACTAAACGGGACCTAGTCTGGACCAAAAGAAAGATCAGTTGATGAGTTGTGTTTCAGGTTCAGAAAGTTAATAAATAGTCCCAAGTATTCAGGTATATTGTGACAATTTGTGTACTTTGTTAGACGATAATAATAATTGAGATCTGACCCCCAGACTGAGTAGGACCAAATTGAGTGGCCCAAATCGGATCGGATTTAGCTCCAAAATTTTGTAGCAGCAGCTATAGAACCACCCATAAGCATGTACTAGCACAGGGTATGGATCTACACGCATTTACAGTGTATGCTCGTAATTGATTTTGCCTGAAATTTGATGTGAGCAGCATTCAAGTAGTTCCGGCCAATAGGTGATTTACTGCTAATACCTGGGCATATTTCTATTTACCGGTATGCAAATAACTTTCGGCCCATTGACAATTATTGATGCGTGTCTTGTGTGAGAACTTATTTTGATCACGTACTGTGAGCACTCGTAGCATAGGTATCGATTGAGACGGACTGGTTTTGTTGGACTTATCGAGTTGCAACGCATTAAATATGGCGCGTCTCCCTGAAATGAATTGGCAGATGCCCGATTTGGCAAGTGGATTCTCTCTCTTTAAGCAGCGCATGGAACTATGCTTGAAAGATTTAGATATTACAGAGGAAGTGAAGATTGCAACAAAGATAAAGATTGCTTTAGGTGTAGAAGGTTTGCGACGCCTCAATGCTTCAGGTCTTAGTACTGCAGATCAAGATAAACCAGAAAAAGTATGGGATTTTTTCGAGAAGCAGTTGAAAGTCAGTATTAACTTTCGTATCCACCGTCTTGAACTTATGAGGTATAGGCAGAAACCCGAAGAATCCATCGACGATTTTGTGACCCGCTGTAGGGACAAAAGCCGCCAATGCACTTTCACAGATGCAGAACTCAACGAACGACTAATTGAACTGGTAATTGCATCTACGCATTTTGATGGTCTGCAGCGAGATTTGTTGCAGAAACCAGCAGGCCACCCCCTTACGGATGTGGTCACACTAGGAAGGCAATATGAGGCCATTGCTGCTGGCAAGCAGTGTCTGGCAGAACTGGCCCCAGTGTCAAACATTGACGCGTTCAGTAGGAAACCACAGAGACCTAGCAAAGATGGCAGACCCAGAATGAGTGAGCGCAAACAATGCGGTAATTGTGGACTGCATCATCCTCCCAGGAAATGCCCAGCATATCATGATAACTGCAAGAACTGTGGGAAGAAGGGGCATTGGGCCAAATTCTGCAGGTCCAAGTCAGATAGAAGACGTGGACCGAGCCATGAGAAGGTTGACACTTCGCATCTAGAAGTGAATGAACAGATACCCTATACCCATGAAGAGGATTGTATCCCTCAGCATTTCAACACGATAGTGATTTCAAGCATGGACACCAAGGACGAAGAAGAGGACAAGGAAGCTTTCGCAGTATTAGATATTGCTTGTCCGTGCAAGGCCGGACAACATCACCTGACGGTGAAGATAGATACTGGAGCAGGGGGCAACACACTCCCTCTTCGTATTGTAAACAAAATGTACCCCGATGGCCAGTGGCGCTCTATTGTAAGGCCACGGCGCGTCCGGCTCATGGCCTATGGTGAAACGGTTATCCCTTGTATCGGTTCTCTTGATCTCATGTGTCAATATGAGGATTCAGGTTGGACTAAACGGGAGTTTTTCGTGGTCGATGTACCAGGACCTTCAATATTAGGCCTTTCAAGCAGCAAGGCCCTCAAGCTGGTCACTATCCACACGGTGAAACAATGTGTTGAAGTACCTACAAATGTTCCAGGTCAGGCACCATGCATACGGATAGTAGACGACCTTATTTCACGATGGCCGGGCCAGTTTGACCGCATAGGTAACTTCAAGGACCCAGCTACCCTTCTGTTGAAGGAAGATGCTGATCCACACATAGATGCCCCACGGAAGTGCAGCATTCATATCAAGGATAAGTTAAAAGCCGAGCTTGACAAGATGGAAAAACAGTGTGTAATTCGTAAGGTAACGCATCACACTGATTGGTGCAGCTCTATCACTACATCAGTAAAGAAGGATGGATCAATCCGGGTGTGCTTAGACCCCAAGCGCCTGAATGAAAGTCTCAAGCGGTGCCCTCACAAAATGCAAACACTCGAAGAGATCAACCCATCATTTGCGAATTGGAAGTTCTTCACTAAGTTAGATGCGAAATCTGGCTATTGGTCAGTGCATCTGAGTGAAGATTCACAAGAGCTGACTACATTCCGTACTCCGTTCGGGAGATATTGTTTTCTTCGTCTTCCGTTTGGGCTTTCCACAAGCCAAGATCTATTCCAACAGCGAATGGATGACATAATAGGGCAGACCCAAGGATGTGTTTGCATAGCAGACGATATAGTCGTCATGGGCAGGACGGAAGAAGAGCACGACCTAAACCTCACAAAGCTGCTTGAGGTGGCCTCGAAGGAGGGACTCGTCTTCAACAGCAGCAAATGTGTAGTGAAAGCGAGCTCGATCAACTTCTTCGGGACGATTTACTCTGATGAAGGAATCAGTCCCGATCCCTGCAAGGTGGAAGATATCCACACAATGCCTACCCCACAGGATAAGGAGGACCTTCAGAGGTTTCTAGGCATGATGAACTTCCTGTCACCCTACATCCCGAACTATGCAGACCAAGTTGCTATTTTGCGTGATCTCATGAAGAAAAATGTCCCATTCATGTGGCAAGAGGATCACCAGGAGGCATACTGCCAGCTGAAGAAAGCTATCCAGCAAGACTGCTTGCTGAAGTACTACGATCCAGGGCTACCTGTCACCCTTGAAGTAGACGCGTCATCCAAAGGATTGGGAGCATGCCTCTCACAGCATGGAACGCCTGTGGCATATGCCTCGAAAAGTCTCTCTCCCTGCCAAGCCCAGTACTCAAATATTGAGAGGGAGACACTGGCACTTGTATTCGGGATTACCCGATTTCACACTTACCTCTTTGGGAGAGACTTCAAGATACTGACCGACCACAAACCGCTTGTGACGATATGCAGCAAGCCACTCACAAGTGCCCCGCCCAGGCTACAAAGGCTCTTAGTGAAGATTCAAGGATACAACTTCACAATTGAACACAGACCAGGAACAGAGATGATTATTCCTGACACGCTCAGTAGACTGCCAAATCCGACGAAGGCAGAAGACATTCCGCTGGATGTCCACGTAGAAAGCATACTACTGGACGAGGTTGAGGACCCATTGGGTATCGATCTGCTCCATTTCGGGAGCCTCAAGCAAGAAGCACTACAGAAGGAGACTACCAGGGATCCTATTCTACAGCAAGTGAAAGAATTCACTCATGCTGGTTGGCCTGCAACTATTCAGGAACTTCCAAACGATTTGCGCCCATTCTGGCCATTTCGTGATGAACTAGGCATGTCTGGAGGTGTTCTCTTCAAAGGCAGGCAGGTGATCATTCCCCAATCTATGAGACAAGATATCCTTCAGCAACTGCACAAAGGCCATCCGGGCATCGAGAAGATGAGACTCCTAGCGCGCCAGTCGGTTTACTGGCCAAACATAAATCGCCAGATTGACGAAAGTGTCAGACTGTGCACCCAATGCCAGGAAAGGATGCCTGAGCAGAGAAGGGAACCACTCCTTCCTCATGAAATCCCTATCACACCTTGGACCAAAGTAGGCATGGACCTGTTTGAGTTGAATATGGTTCAGTATCTTCTTATAGTTGATTATCACTCGAAATTCCCAGTCGTACACCGGTTGACTTCCACAACGAGTGCAAGTGTGGTGAATGCCGTAACTGGCATATTTGGCCTTCTGGGATCTCCTACAGAGATTATGTCAGACAATGGCCCACAATTCATCGGTGCCGCTTTTCAGCAAATGTGCAAGGACTGGGGAATCACGCATCAGACCTCCTCACCAAGGTACCCCCAGTCAAACGGACAAATAGAGCGTACGGTCCGAACAGTGAAAGAGATCATACGGAAAACACAGGCAACTGGAGAAAGTACAGCAGCAGCTCTACTAAACCTACGATGTACTCCAGTGGATGCCCATCTTCCATCCCCAGCCGAAATGATGTTCGGCCGCCAAGTCCGAACACTACTTCCTGCTAACCTTGATTCGAATACAACATATCAAGGACAAAAGAACCAGGAACGTTTGGAGCAGCGCAGGGGACGCATGAAGACAGACTACGATGCGGTTGGAAGCAAGCAAGAGCTCCAGCCACTCAGAGTAGGACAGAAAGTCCGCTTCCTGGACAAAGAATCCCACACTTGGATTCCAGCTGAGGTGACAAACATATGTAATGATCTACAGGCCAGGTCGTACATAGTCACAACCACAAATGGCACGCGACTCAGAAGGAATAGGGTACACTTGAGAGATGTTCCACAGACGCCTCGTCTGGCAGAGCCAACTAACGATGCGCGCCTAGCTAACACACCTACCCCAATGAACAAAAGAATTGCAGACGGACTTGACCATGACCAGTCACTAGACCACCAGACAGGATCCGAGACAGACCCTTACAGAACACGTTCTGGACGCATTAGCAATAAACCTGTCCGTTATCGTTAAACACTACCAAAAACAATTTGAAAGAAGAATTAAAACACACAAAAATGACAGACTATATAGATTGAACAAAGGTTCCAGTTTATAGTTAGAATCTCACATAAAGACACGTACTTCATGTATATTGGAAAATAACCGAGATTAATTTTTTAATTACTAATTCATAGCAACAAAAAAAAAAAAAAAAAAAAGAAAAGAAGAAGAGAAAAATAGCATACAATTAATAGAATGGCATGCAATGATGCTAATGTAAAGAAATGTGCCCAAGGGTATCTTTATGTTGGATAATCAAGCAGCATAACTTTCTTGAATACAGTGTTTTGTGTTGAGTTTTTTATAAATGTTTTAAGAATACGAGAACAAAGTTGAATATATGTTCTAAAGTTTCCATAGTGTTGTTCAGTAGCTCTGCCCAGCAAAGTTTTTTTATATGAGCAAATTTGAAACAATGTTTTGCTTACAAACTAGTATTACAGTATTTTGGTTGTAAATATATGTAAGTACAATTTACTTCTAAATGGCCAAGTTTGGATTAGCGAATAAGAAGTTGGAAATGTCAATATAGAAAAAAAAAAACTGTATAGGCATGTGTTTGCTGATGTATATGTAACCACATAGTTTTATTTTTATCATTTTGATTTTAGGTATTCCACGTATTAATCTTTCAAAAAAAAAAAAAGGACTACTTTATGGAACTAAAGTAAGGTTGCGAATTTGGGTTCTTGTGAAGCATAAACATATTCCTTAATTGTTACTTGGCAATCAGTCGGGCATATGTTAAAGTATTTTTAAGGTATTGATATTTGCAAAATGTTTGCTTGCAGGTGTTTGGAGTTTCAAGAGGTTTTATGATTAACTGTTATAACTTTTCTTGGTTATTCATTTAAAAAAAATCTATTGTGAGGGAGATGTTGTATATCCACTTGGAACTACATTAACATGAGTTATGATATGTAAATACCACGCGGAAGGATACATGAATAAATGGTCTGACAATATGGATACCAATCAGTAACTACATCGTCTGCCAGACTCTATCATTTCACCGAGTCATATAACGTATTACAACAGATATCATGCATTGCAGGAACTCGGTGTGATACTATAGAACCCTATTATTTTTAAATTTTCATTGTATTTCTGCAAACAGAATTCCCATTTCATTCTCTAGGTTGCAATTCCGGAATTATTTTCAAATAAATTTATTTTCAAATAAACAATTTCAAATAATAAGTAACACTTCATCAGATGTATTGAGGATTGAATGCGACACACCCATGTTCTGTATTGCTAATAATAGCTTCCGTGTAAGGGCTCTAAATGGTTTGATGATCATAATTGAGGATTGTAAAGCGTTGAAACCTGGATTTATTTTGCCATTTATTCTAGTTGGTGATTCTAATGCTCGAACTGTTGTTTTTAGATGACTTTGTGATACAGATTAAACGGCGACGGATCTTTAATTGATGACGTGACTTTGAAAGACGAGTTACAAGATACAATATGGATCACTCATTCAATGTTTATGATGGTCGAACATGCACGATGTCTTTGTGTAAAAAAAATACAGACGTTCATATTGTCAATGGCTATACTGTAGTGGGTGTTGATAAAGGTGGGTTGAAATGTGCTAGTGGTAGTACAATTGATTATATTTTAGCATCAGTTACTGCTCTATGCTAATGGTGTTTTTTTTGTCGTTGATAGATTGAGGTCAGCACTGTCCCATTTCTGTTATATTGAAAGTTGAAGTGCAATTAGAAGCTATTGATTATGATTCTACAAGACTGATATTATTATTCCGTCTAGACCATAAGGGTTGGGGGGGGGGGGGGACCATTCGAAACATGATGCTTTTTGATATGCCTTGGATAATGATTATGCACTTATCAGTTTACAGAATTGTTTGGACTCATAGTTGAAGAGGTATCTCATCATGATATTGTTGTGGCTGCTAGCCTTCTATTAAAGACAGGTTTATGTTAATGCTGCACTGAAGTCAAATATGTTTGTTATCATAAAGTTGTTATTAAAGGTAATAAGAAAAAGAAAGAGAAAATTCTCGTTGGTATAAATTTGAGATGTAGGGCGCTGCACGTAAGGAAATTTTTTAATATAAGGATAGATTTAGAAATAGTTGATGAGTAGGAGTTACTATAAAGATTTGCATAATAATTTACGGATCCCAATGAATATTGGAAGATATAACATGTGAAAAACAAGGCAAATGAGTCCACTTCAAAAGTTTCATTAGATGCTTTTGTTAAATACTTTGAAGGTTTTGTTACTGACCATACTAAAATGCCTGAAAATGGATTTGTGTATGGTGTTAATAACGCCATTAATGATGAGCGGAATAGAGAAATTCAAAAAGATGAAGTCATAAATAATAACAATAACCCTTTAAAACGGCCTTTTTGTGAAATTTATTCCAATGCCTCCTAAAACCATCAAAATGAAGACGGATTACGTCGATTTATTAACACCTGTATAATAATAAAACTAATCACTACTACATCTACCATTCGTATCAGTTTCTTTACACAAATCCACAGACCGCACAGATTATCCGACTTAACACAATTTAAAACTTACAAATGCAAGAATTTTCCCTTAATTTTTTTTTTTATCCATTATACGGAAAGACAATTAGCCATCGTATAAATAAGTTAAAAAAGTGAAGAGGCAAACTGGTGAAGCATTTCAGAAATCAAAATATACATTAAGTTGTAACTGTATACACATAATACAAGAAGTACTAAAGTCATTGCATGTGACAAAGTGCCAAACGCTCTCTTCTTCTTCTTTTTTTCGCAGATGCATAGGCAATCCTTATATACAGCTTAAAGCGATAACAAACATAACGTAGACATACACAAAGCTTATGAATATAAACAAATACAAATTAAGTTGTAATTGGTAAGTTAATTAAGTAAAGCTGCTATAAACATTTGACCTATTAAAGAAACCACTCTATTAAAGGAATCATATCAAATTAATGAATACAATTTATTGTTGCATTGTTTGCAGTAAACGGAATCCTAAATCATGTACACTAATATCGATGATGCATGGATAACATGTCAGATAACCGAACCATACAAATGCAGGTTGTTGTTTAATGATAGTTAATTACATTTTGAATACATACATTGTCAATAATATATACAGATCATATCAAAACCATCATTTCGAATTATTAAAAAGTATAGATCAGTAACTGATCAATACATTAGTTCAAGTAAGATTTATCGTAACTAAAAAAAACAGCACCTTATGCGTAGGCCTATACAATGAACAATCCGATACAATCATACATCTGTCTTAGTTTTGCGAAAGGAAGGGAAATAAAACCAATCTGAGTTTGGTTGAGAAATAGGCCCTGCATGAGAGAGTTTGTCTTCACTCTCGTCTAGGGCCACAGTGGGACCTACTCTAATGTATACACAATCATGACAATGCAGGCTTCAGTCCGGGACATTAAAGTTGCGAATGTTGAGTAGAGTGGAGGTTCTCGGGTCTCCAAGATCTTAGACCAAAGAGACCAAAGCGACCAAAGGCCATATCGAGAACCAAGTCTATAGTCTCACGGGCCACCCTGATAACCAGTTTTTAAGACAGTGATTCTAGAGGGCAGCTCAACACCCTACCCCCTCTCACCCCCACATACAGCACGTCCCAGAGAAAACGAAACCGAGAATTATCGATGTTTTATCATAACTTAGTCACATTTATAATTAATAAATGACACATATTTGGAAAGCTTTGATCTTCCTCTTTCATTTGATGCAACTAATATTATCCATTTTCACGCATGGTTGATTAAAATGAATTTGAAGAGAGGAAACCAAAAAGTAATTTGGCGGACGGTATCTGAATTTCAAAGAGAAAAATCACATTTCTAGAAAGTTGAGTTTCTGCCCGTTCATAATTATGAAACCTCAATCACGAAAAATGAGAAAGGAATGACAAGGTTCTGTTTGTTTAAAGTCGTGCTTGCATTTCCATAATTTTATCAAACGAATTCGTTTTCACTTGCTGCCTCCCCTAGCAACAAGCAGAATTGACAAGAGACTTAACTCCGTTTCGATGACAATCAGCGATGCATTAAGTCTTTCGTCTACGGCCGATTGTCAACGAAACGGAGTTAAGTCTGTAGTTAATTCCGTTTGTTGATAAGGCAGGCAGCTAGTGAAAGACCTGAAAGAATAAGCAAACTGGAAAAACATCTCTCCTATACCGCTTCTGGTTGGCTACTGCGAACGGGGCAAAACGAAATTCTCCGCAGTCTTTGAGTTTGAATCGTTCTGAAAAAGAAAAACCAGTATCAAAAGTTTTGAATAATTCCGAATAATATAGAATGTAAGGCGAAAAAAGAAAGATGGAGAAAGCTATATTTTGGTCAGGGGAATAAACACTGTCTCATTCCCACCCCATCTAACCAATATTAAATCCATTTTAATAGCCAATAGCATCGGTAAAAGTTAGGTTAACGTGTCCATTTCAAACTTACATGGTATATTAATAAACAATTATCCCTTTAAGATAGAGAAAACATTAAGTTTGACATAGGAAGAAAAACATTTTTTTTCTTCTTCTTTTGGTGTTACCGTTACAAGGTTGAGCCACGGTATTGCCTTTTCTTCTTCTATATCCTTGAAAAATTTCAGAATATTTCTGTAGATTAAAGTCAGCATTAGTGACCCGCTTTGATCGTTTTTATTAAGCTCTTGATTCTCTTCTTGCGTTTGGTATCGTTGAATGGCGAAACGTGAAAGCTCTCCTTGAGAACGCAGATTACAATCAATCCTAATATAAGAATAGAAATAGAAAAGGAACAAAGTAGTATGTTCCATATCAGCCACACAAATGTTTACATCGAAACTTATAAGATATTGATATCGTTGCGTAAAAATAAACACTGTCTGCGTAAAGTAACTGATAATTGAAAAATTCATAATTATTATCTCACTTAAAGCTATGGTCACAATTCAGAGCGGCGACCGACCGAATAGTAGCCTGCTCGGTCGCCGCTGGAATTTAGGCATTGCTCGACGATTTATGGAGAAGTCGAGTAGGCTGTAGAGCCCCAGCGATGCCTGGGCGGTGCCCTGTCGATTTCCCGTCGGTCGCCGGTCGATTTTAGGTCAAAACCGGGCGAAATCGGGGAGCTTCCCCGGGCACCGAGTTTATTTTGGGCGGCGAGTGAAAGTGAGCAGGCGTCGCCCAAATTTTAACTCCGCGCTAAAACTTCAGCAGCGACCGAGCGATGCCCTAAAAACAAGCGGTGCCCGGGCGGCCGCTGCTCGGTGCCCGGGCGAAATTGGCTCAAAACTCGCAGCCCGGCCGCTTAGTTTTTCCCTTCCCAATCAGGTCATCTGATTGGCTGATATGTTTCGTCATTAGCAATGACGTAACCGTTATGGTGAGTGATAGGGTTATAGAAATCATGCAGAATCACTTTTCATCAACCCATCGTTGGCTCAATCGGTAAGGTCAGCGTAATACAATCTCAGAGTTGTGGGTTCAAGTCTCAGTTTATTCAGTTTTTTCGCCTTTATAAATAGTGAGGCAAAGCAATAACAAATTCAAAGTCTAATTGTTTGTGACCTCTTTCCAAGCTGCTAATGACGTAGAACATATCAGCCACTGAGAAGAATGGAAATATAAGAAATTGCAAACCTGTTTGGGAATAAAAATTTCGCCGCCCGGCCGCCGAGCAGGCTACTTTTAGGTGTTGTGACCATAGCTTAAGTAAGAACTAAAGTATAATGGAAATGATGGAAATGGAACATGATAATGAACTGACTTGATTAGGTAAAAACCATTGATAATTACATCTATTCATAATTTAGGCAAAGTAGTGGATTATCCAGTGCTAAAGAATACGCATAATCAGACAAAATTAATTATATTTGAAAATCTAATTTATATATTTGAGAAAAATATCAATCCAATAAGATATAAAATTATGTACGAAAATGGATATTGACTGTGAGGTCCCCATTACAAACTCACCTCAAACGCATAATGGACGTAAATTCTCTGATGGCTTTGATGATTTCTATCAAGTCTGATTCGTTGAACACACAGTACTGTAAACTGATGATATCGAGTTGCCGCATCGTGCCACTCGTCTTCAACATTATGATAAAGTTGTCAACAGTGTCACGTGACACAGTCTTGCTTGCTTCGCTTCTCGGGTCAAAGGTCATATTGAGAACTTCCAGTTGGACACCATTCTTCACCAATCCGTCAGTGATGGCCGAAACAACCTTATCGTAGTAGGTATCCTCTGTTATAGTTATAGTCTTGTCATAGTCATTGCTCGTGGCACATAATATGTCGAAGAAGGGATTCTCTGCTATCTTCTTGTTCGTGGCAAATACGTCAAGTTCTGAAATATTTGGTAACCGGGAAAGCAGTATTGAAAAGACTTCAATTTGAGATTTGACTTTTGTCTTGAAGGTCTTCACAGATCGGAGGGGCTCGAGTTGTGACACAGGAACGGATTTAGGAACACTCATTTCTAAATGACGCAGCTCACGGAGATTATGGAGGTCTCTCCAGAAGTTGACAAAAAATTGTCCTGGACATACAAATATCTAAATGATAAGAAAAGGTGAACAAGAGAGCATTTTGAAACGGAGGTATCGGACTTAATACATTGACATGTTCGCCAATTAATTTGCCGGCACACGATATTTAGACTCTTATGAATGGGGAGTCGACCCCACCCTATTTCTATCGCGGGAAATCCCTGAATGTAGATGCCTTTATATTCTTAGAGAGCGTATATAAATGTTTACATTTTTCATGTGCGGTTCCCTCTGGAAAGGAGTTTTGAAGACGAGGGCAAAAACGTTGTTTCTGGTTGAGAAAAAGGCGCTTTCAGTTGAAATACGTTCAACAAAATGTATGAAAGTGCTTAATGACCACTGTTTCTATGATAGAGACACGCATATCAAAGTAGATCAAAATTATCGTCCTTGTTTTCACGAAGTGACGGTAGTGACGAAAATCGTAACGCAAAGTGAATGCAATTTTTTTTCACTACCGTCACTTCGTGAAAACAGCGACGAAATATAAAATAACAATGCCATGGAATAATATAAGGATAACAAACAATATCAAACAAATACAATTATGTGTAAGGAAATAAACGAACAGCCTATGGTAATATAATAAGGCTGGACCCTTCAAACAAGAAGCAAACATGATACATTATACTGACAATACAATGCAAAGTTAAAGAATGTGAACTATTAAGTCCACTTACATCGAGTTTTAAACGAAGCTTTTGTAAATTCGGCAGGTTGATCAAGACGTCGGTGAGGTGGATGTCAAATGATTTTGTTTCAAATACCTGGACTGATCGAAGTGGCTCTAAGTTAATACACGCGAAACGTGCCGGTATTGAAACCTGAAGCCGGTTAAGGTCTGGTGAGGTTTGGAGGTTTTTCCACAGCTTGCAGAAGGCTTTAGTTTCGTAATGCAGGTTAAACTGTTCATTTTATACAGACAACAAAGAAGTAATCAAACAAACAAGAAACATGGATTAGGGTGACGGAGAAGATTAGTAATACACATAAAATTCGTTCTGGGTCCACTTGGTCCTGACCCTCAATAGGCCTAAGTATATCACCAGATTCAAAACGAAAATAATGATACTAATAATAACTAGACATTTAATACTTGTTTGGAACAAGTATAGGTGGGCTGGTCAACTAAAATTTGAGACAAAATAGAGAGAAAATAAGCGAGATACTGCTTAAAAATTCTTATAAAACAATATCATGTAGATTCATGACGTAAACGAAATTCACCTTTTATGGGCATAACACGCATATTATGAAATTTCTGACATGAGGCCTTTAATCGAAATTTTGACTATAATGACGTCATCAAAATGAAATATGGTGAAAACTTAGATTGTAGAAAATTGTCTCAGCTACAACATATCGAAATTTGGAAAAAAATCTATCAATATTTACAGAGATACAATCAATTTTCCATAAATATGCTGACGTCATAATATGCAAATTCGTATTTTAAGTTCCAAGGCCATTTAGATGATTTCACGATACACTTAATGGCCAAATGAGACATGAAATCATATTTCCGACTCATACCCTTTTAAAATATGGAAAAAAAATTGGGGTCCAGGTGCATTCCAAAGAGCTATAATGGATTTTGTATAGGCATGTTTTTGCCCATGTATGTTATGTATTACAAGAGCTCGCGCACGGACATTTATGCTAAGCGGACGCTCATTCCGTTATTAATAGTCATAAAGAGATAAACATGGCATCAATTTGTTTGTAACAATATGTGAAATATCATGAAAGAAAAAAAAAGGCAATTCTATGTTGTGTAATGGTGTTACGCGCAAAAACGCGCCGCATGCGAGTGTGCGCGATTTTTAATAAAATGCTTTAAATGGCCTGAAACGTATGCTAAATGATTTCGAGACTATTTTGAGCATTTTGAAATTTTGCGCGCGCACTAACGCGCGGACGTACGGACGGACGAATATTGACCTTGATCATGATAAATATGAAAGAGAACTGAGTTTTGGTTATGAAGATATGATTATGAGTCAATTTTCACAAAATTGCGCCTAGATGACGTCATCAGTCAAGGTCAAGGTCGAAAAATTTCCTATGCTTTGTGAATATGCCTATACATATGTGTGTTAAATTTTAAGATATTTGATTGAGCCATTTTCAAATTATCTTGCTAACAAAAAAGTGGGTGGAAATAAGAAAAATAAACTAGACATATAATACTTGTTTGGAACAAGTATAGGTGGGCTGGTCAACTAACATTTGAGACAAAATAGAGCAAAAATAAGCGACATACTGCTTACAAATTCTTAAAAGACAATATCATGTAGATTCATAACGTGAACTAAATTCACCTTCTATAGGCATAACACGCAAATTATGAAGTTTTTGACATGAGGCCTTTAATCATAATTTTCACTATGATGACGTCATCAAAATGAAAAATGGTTATTACTGCGCTTGTAGAGAATTGTCTTAGCTACAACATATCGAAATTTTGAAGAAAATTGATCAATATTTACAGAGATACAATCAATTTTACATAAATATGCTGACGTCATAATATGCAAATTCGTATTTTGAGTTCCAAGGCCATTGTGATGATGTCACGATACACTTAATGGCCAAATGAGACATGGAATCATATTTCCGACTCATACTCTATCTAAATATGAAAAAGCATTGAAGGTCACGGTTCATTCCAAAGAGCTATAATGGATTTTGTATAGGCATGTTTTTGCCCATATATGCTATGTATTAAAAGAGCTCGCGCGCACTGACATTTATCTTGAATTTACGCTCATCTTGTTAATAATTGTCAAAAAGAGATAAACATGGTATCAAATTCCTTGAAAAAATATGAGAAATATCATGAAAGAAAAAAAAATGGCGATTCTATGTTTTGTAATGGTGTTACGCGCGAAAACGCGCGCGCATGCTCGTACGCGCGATTTTTTATAAAATGCTTAAAATGACCTGAAACGTATGCAAAAAAAATTTGAGACGATTTTGAGCATTAAAAAAATTTGCGCGCGAATTGACGCGCGGACGTACGCGCACGTGCGCGTTTTTTGACCTGAAATTGACCGGACACATATTGACCTTGATCCTGATAAATATGAATGAGAAATTACTTTTGGTTATGAAGATATGATCATGAGTTGATTTTCAATTTTTTTCACAAAATGGCGCCTAGATGACGTCATCAGTCAAGGTCAAGGTCGAAAAACTTCCTATGCTTTGTGAATATGCCTATACATATGTGTGTTAAATTTTAAGATATTTGATTGAGCCATTTTCAAATTATCTTGAACACAAAAAAGTGGGTCGAAATAAGAAAAATAAACTAGACATATAATACTTGTTTGGAACAAGTATAGGTGGGCTGGTCAACTTAAATTTGAGACAAAATAGAGCAAAAATAAGCGAGATACTGCTTAAATATTCTTGAAAAACAATATCATGTAGTTTCATGACGTGAACGAAATTCACCTTCTATAGGGATAACGCAAATTATGAAGGCCTTTTGACATGAGGCCTTTAATCGAGATTTTCACTATGATGACGTCATCAAAATGAAAAATAATTATTACTGCGCTTGTAGAGAATTGTCTTAGCTACAACATATCGAAATTTTGAAGAAAATCGATCAATATTTACAGAGATACAATCAATTTTCCATAAATATGCTGACTTTATAATATGCAAATTCGTATTTTGAGTTCCAAGGCCATTATGATGATGTCACGATACACTTAATGGCCAAATGAGACATGGAATCATTTCTCCGACTCATACTCTATCTAAATATGAAAACGATACACCTAATGGCCAAATGAGACATGGAATCATATCTCCCACTCATACTCTATCTAAATATGAAAAAAAAATTGAAATTCACCTTCTATAGGCATAACACGCAAATTATGAAGTTTTTGACATGAGGCCTTTAATCAAAATTTTCACTATGATGACGTCATCAAAATGAAAAATAATTATTACTGCGCTTGTAGAGAATTGTCTTAGCTACAACATATCGAAATTTTGAAGAAAATTGATCAATATTTACAGAGATACAATCAATTTTACATAAATATGCTGACGTCATAATATGCAAATTCGTATTTTGAGTTCCAAGGCCATTGTGATGATGTCACGATACACTTAATGGCCAAATGAGACATGGAATCATTTCTCCGACTCATACTCTATCTAAATATGAAAACGATACACCTAATGGCCAAATGAGACATGGAATCATATCTCCCACTCATACTCTATCTAAATATGAAAAAAAAATTGAAATTCACCTTTTATAGGCATAACACGCAAATTATGAAGTTTTTGACATGAGGCCTTTAATCAAAATTTTCACTATGATGACGTCATCAAAATGAAAAATGGTTATTACTGCGCTTGTAGAGAATTGTCTTAGCTACAACATATCGAAATTTTGAAGAAAATTGATCAATATTTACAGAGATACAATCAATTTTACATAAATATGCTGACGTCATAATATGCAAATTCGTATTTTGAGTTCCAAGGCCATTGTGATGATGTCACGATACACTTAATGGCCAAATGAGACATGGAATCATATTTCCGACTCATACTCTATCTTAATATGAAAAAAAATTGAGGATCCCGGTGCATTCCAAAGAGCTATAACGGATTTTGTATAGGCATGTTTTTGCCCATATATGCTATGTATTAAAAGACCTCGCGCGCACTGACATTTATCTTGAATTTACGCTCATCTTGTTAATAATGGTCATAAAGAGATAAACATGGAATCAAATTCCTTGAAAAAATATGAGAAATATCATGAAAGAAAAAAAAATGGCGATTCTATGTTGTGTAATGGTGTAACGCGCGAAAACGCGCGCGCATGCTCGTACGCGCGATTTTTTATAAAATACTTAAAATGACCTGAAACGTATGCAAAAAAAATTTAAGACGATTTCGAGCATTTACAATTTTTGCGCGCGCATTGACGCGCGGACGTACGCGCACGCGCGCGTTTTTTGACCTGAATTTGACCGGACTGATATTGACCTTGATCATGATAAATATGAATGAGAAATTACTTTTGGTTATGAAGATATGATCATGAGTTGATTTTCAATTTTTTTCACAAAATGGCGCCTAGATGACGTCATCAGTCAAGGTCAAGGTCGAAAAACTTCCTATGCTTTGTGAATATGCCTATACATATGTGTGTTAAATTTTAAGATATTTGCTTGAGCCATTTTTAAATTATCTTGAACACAAAAAAGTGGGTCGAAATAAGAAAAATAAATAATAAAGAATAATAATAACTAGACATATAATACTTGTTTGGAACAAGTATAGGTGGGCTGGTCAACTAACATTTGAGACAAAATAGAGCAAAAATAAGCGACATACTGCTTACAAATTCTTAAAAGACAATATCATGTAGATTCATAACGTGAACTAAATTCACCTTCTATAGGCTTAACACGCAAATTATGAAGTTTTTGACATGAGGCCTTTAATCACAATTTTCACTATGATGACGTCATCAAAATGAAAAATGGTTATTACTGCGCTTGTAGAGAATTGTCTTAGCTACAACATATCGAAATTTTGAAGAAAATTGATCAATATTTACAGAGATACAATCAATTTTACATAAATATGCTGACGTCATAATATGCAAATTCGTATTTTGAGTTCCAAGGCCATTGTGATGATGTCACAACACACTTAATGGCCAAATGAGACATGGAATCATATTTCCGACTCATACTCTATCTTAATATGAAAAAAAATTGAGGATCCCGGTGCATTCCAAAGAGCTATAACGGATTTTGTATAGGCATGTTTTTGCCCATATATGCTATGTCTTAAAAGACCTCGCGCGCACTGACATTTATCTTGAATTTACGCTCATCTTGTTAATAATGGTCATAAAGAGATAAACATGGAATCAAATTCCTTGAAAAAATATGAGAAATATCATGAAAGAAAAAAAAATGGCGATTCTATGTTTTTTAATGGTGTTACGCGCGAAAACGCGCGCGCATGCTCGTACGCGCGATTTTTTATAAAATGCTTAAAATGACCTGAAACGTATGCAAAATAAATTTGAGACGATTTTGAGCATTTAAAATGTTTGCGCGCGCATTTACGCGCGGACGTACGCGCACGCGCGCGTTTTTTGACCTGAAATTGACTGGACTGATATTGACCTTGATCATAATAAATATGAATGAGAAATACCTTTTGGTTATGAAGATATGATCATGAGTTTATTTTCAGAAAATTTCACAAAATGGCGCCTAGATGACGTCATCAGTCAAGGTCAAGGTTGAAAACCTTACTGTGTTATGTCCATATGCCTATACATATGTATGCCAAATATCAAAGCATTTAATTGAACCATTACAAAGTTATCATGCTAACAAAAAAGTGGGTCGAAATAAGAAAAATAAATAATAAACTAGACATATAATACTTGTTTGGAACAAGTATAGGTGGGCTGGTCAACTTAAATTTGAGACAAAATAGAGCAAAAATAAGCGAGATACTGCTTAAATATTCTTGAAAAACAATATCATGTAGTTTCATGACGTGAACGAAATTCACCTTCTACAGGGATAACGCAAATTATGAAGGCCTTTTGACATGAGGCCTTTAATCGAGATTTTCACTATGATGACGTCATCAAAATGAAAAATGGTTATTTTTAGGCTGATAGAGAATTGTCTTAGCTACAACATATCGAAATTTTGAAGAAAATCGATCAATATTTACAGAGATACAATCAATTTTACATAAATATGCTGACGTCATAATATGCAAATTCGTATTTTGAGTTCCAAGGCCATTATGATGATGTCACGATACACCTAATGGCCAAATGAGACATGGAATCATATCTCCCACTCATACTCTATCTAAATATGAAAAAAAATTGAAGGTCACGGTTCATTCCAAAGAGCTATAATGATTTTGTATAGGCATGTTTTTGCCCATATATGCTATGTATTAAAAGAGCTCGCGCGCACTGACATTTATCTTGAATTGACGCTCATCTTGTTATTAATGGTCATAAAGAGATAAACATGGTATCAAATTCCTTGAAAAAATATAATAAATATCATGAAAAAAAAAAATGGCGATTTTATGTTTTGTAATGGTGTTACGCGCGAAAACGCGCGCGCATGCACTTACGCGCGATTTTTTATAAAATGCTTTAAATGACCTGAAACGTATGCAAAACAAATTTGAGACGATTTTGAGCATTTACAAATTTTGCGAGCGCACTGACGCGCGGACGTACGCGGACGCGCGCGTTTTTTGACCTGAAATTGACCGGACACATATTGACCTTGATCGTGATAAATATGAATGAGAAATGAATTACCGTTATGAAAATATGATCATGAGTAAATTTTCAGAAAATTTCACAAAATGGCGCCTAGATGACGTCATCAATCAAGGTCAAGGTTGAAAACTTTGCTGTGCCTTGTTCATATGCCTATACATATGTGTACCAAATTTTAAGATATTTGATTGAGCCATTTTCAAATTATCTTGCACACAAAAAAGTGGGTCGAAATAAGAAAAACTAGACATATAATACTTGTTTGGAACAAGTATAGGTGGGCTGGTCAACTTAAATTTGAGACAAAATGGAGCAAAAATAAGCGAGATACTGCTTAAAAATTCTTAAAAAACAATATCATGTAGTTTCATGACGTGAACGAAATTCACCTTCTATAGGGATAAGGCAAATTATGAAGGCCTTTTGACATGAGGCCTTTAATCGAGATTTTCACTATGATGACGTAATCAAAATGAAAAATGGTTATTTTAAAGCTTGTAGAGAATTGTCTTAGCTACAACATATCGAAATTTTGAAGAAAATTGATCAATATTTACAGAGATACAATCAATTTTCCATAAATATTCTGACGTCATAATATGCAAATTCGTATTTTGATTTCCAAGGCCATTGTGATGATGTCACGATACACTTAATGGCCAAATGAGACATGAAATCATATCTCCGACTCATACTCTATCTAAATATGAAAACAAATTGAGGATCCCGGTGCATTCCAAAGAGCTATAATGCATTTTGTATAGGCATGTTTTTGCCCATATATGCTATGTATTAAAAGAGCTCGCGCGCACGGACATTTATCTTGATTGGACGCTCATCTTGTTATTAATGGTCATAAAGATATGAACGTGGTATCAAATTGTACAAACAAATATATGAAATATCATGAAAGAAAAAAAAATGGCGATTCTATGTTATGTAATGGTTTTACGCGCGAAAACGCGCGCGCATGCACATGTGCGCGATTTTTTATGAAATGCTTAAAATGGCCTGAAACGTATGTAAAAAAAATTTGAGACGATTTGGAGCATTTTGAAATTTTGCGCGCGCACTGACGCGCGGACGTACGCGAACGCGCGTGTTTTTTGACCTGAAATTGACCGGACTGATATTGACCTTGATCATGATAAATATGAATGAGAAATTACTTTTGGTTATGAAGATATGATCATGAGTTGATTTTCAAAAATTTTCACAAAATGGCGCCTAGATGACGTCATCAGTCAAGGTCAAGGCCGAAAAATTTGCCGTGTTTTGTAAATATGCCTATACATATGTGTGTTAAATTTTAAGATATTTGTTTGAGCCATTTTCAAATTATCTTGCACACAAAAAAGTGGGTCGAAATAAGAAAAATAAATAAATAATAAATAATAAATAAAGACGATTCTAACAAAAATATAAGGTGGTCTGTATTAGATACAGCCCACCTGATAATAAAGGCAATTTTAACAAAATTATAAGGTGGTCTGTATTAGATACAGCCCACCTAATAATAAAGAATAATAATAACTAGACATATAATACTTGTTTGGAACAAGTATAGGTGGGCTGGTCAACTTAAATTTGAGACAAAATAGAGCAAAAATAAGCAAGATACTGCTTAAATATTCTTGAAAAACAATATCATGTAGTTTCATGACGTGAACGAAATTTACCTTCTATAGGGATAACGCAAATTATGAAGGCCTTTTGACATCAGGCCTTTAATCGAGATTTTCACTATGATGACGTCATCAAAATGAAAAATGGTTATTACTGAGCTGATAGAGAATTGTCTTAGCTACAACATATCGAAATTTTGAAGAAAATCGATCAATATTTACAGAGATACAATCAATTTTCCATAAATATGCTGACGTCATAATATGCAAATTCGTATTTTGAGTTCCAAGGCCATTATGATGATGTCACGATACACCTAATGGCCAAATGAGACATGGAATCATATCTCCCACTCATACTCTATCTAAATATGAAAAAAATTGAAGGTCACGGTTCATTCCAAAGAGCTATAATGAATTTTGTATAGGCATGTTTTTGCCCATATATGCTATGTATTAAAAGAGCTCGCGCGCACTGACATTTATCTTGAATTGACGCTCATCTTGTTATTAATGGTCATAAAGAGATAAACATGGTATCAAATTCCTTGAAAAAATATAATAAATATCATGAAGAAAAAAAAATGGCGATTTTATGTTTTGTAATGGTGTTACGCGCGAAAACGCGCGCGCATGCACTTACGCGCGATTTTTTATAAAATGCTTAAAATGACCTGAAACGTATGCAAAATAAATTTGAGACGATTTTGAGCATTTAAAAAATTTGCGCGCGCATTGACGCGCGGACGTACGCGCACGTGCGCGTTTTTTGACCTGAAATTGACCGGACACATATTGACCTTAATCCTGATAAATATGAATGAGAAATTACTTTTGGTTATGAAGATATGATCATGAGTTGATTTTCAATTTTTTTCACAAAATGGCGCCTAGATGACGTCATCTGTCAAGGTCAAGGTCGAAAAACTTCCTATGCTTTGTGAATATGCCTATACATATGTGTGTTAAATTTTAAGATATTTGATTGAGCCATTTTCAAATTATCTTGAACACAAAAAAGTGGGTCGAAATAAGAAAAATAAATAATAAAGAATAATAATAAAGGCAATTTTAACAAAATTATAAGGTGGTCTGTATTAGATACAGCCCACCTAACTAGACATATAATACTTGTTTGGAACAAGTATAGGTGGGCTGGTCAACTAAAATTTGAGACAAAATAGAGCAAAAATAAGCGACATACTGCTTACAAATTCTTAAAAAACAATATCATGTAGATTCATAACGTGAACTAAATTCACCTTCTATAGGCATAACACGCAAATTATGAAGTTTTTGACATGAGGCCTTTTATCAAAATTTTCACTATGATGACGTCATCAAAATGAAAAATGGTTATTACTGCGCTTGTAGACAATTGTCTTAGCTACAACATATCGAAATTTTGAAGAAAATTGATCAATATTTACAGAGATACAATCAATTTTACATAAATATGCTGACGTCATAATATGCAAATTCGTATTTTGAGTTCCAAGGCCATTGTGATGATGTCACGATACACTTAATGGCCAAATGAGACATGGAATCATATTTCCGACTCATACTCTATCTAAATATGAAAAAAAATTGAGGATCCCGGTGCATTCCAAAGAGCTATAACGGATTTTGTATAGGCATGTTTTTGCCCAAATATGCTATGTATTAAAAGAGCTCGCGCGCACTGACATTTATCTTGAATTTACGCTCATCTTGTTAATAATGGTCATAAAGAGATAAACATGGTATCAAATTCCTTGAAAAAATATGAGAAATATCATGAAAGAAAAAAAAATGGCGATTCTATGTTTTGTAATGGTGTTACGCGCGAAAACGCGCGCGCATGCTCGTACGCGCGATTTTTTATAAAATGCTTAAAATGACCTGAAACGTATGCAAAATAAATTTGAGACGATTTTGAGCATTTTGAAATTTTGCGCGCGCACTGACGCGCGGACGTACGCGCACGCGCGCGTTTTTTGACCTGAAATTGACCGGACTGATATTGACCTTAATGATGATAAATATAATTGAAAAATCACTTTGGGTTATGAAGATATGATCAAGAGTTGATTTTCGGAAAATTTCACAAAATGGCGCCTAGATGACGTCATCAGTCAAGGTCAAGGTTGAAAACATAGCCGTGTTTTCTCCATATGCCTATACATATGTGTGCCAAATTTCAAGGTATTTGAATAAACCATTTTCAAGTTATCTTGCCTACAAAAAAGTGGGTCGAAATAAGAAAAATAAATAATAACTAGACATATAATACTTGTTTGGAACAAGTATAGGTGGGCTGGTCAACTAACATTTGAGACAAAATAGAGCAAAAATAAGCGACATACTGCTTACAAATTCTTAAAAGACAATATCATGTAGATTCATAACGTGAACTAAATTCACCTTCTATAGGCATAACACGCAAATTATGAAGTTTTTGACATGAGGCCTTTAATCAAAATTTTCACTATGATGACGTCATCAAAATGAAAAATGGTTATTACTGCGCTTGTAGAAAATTGTCTTAGCTATAACGTATCGAAATTTTGAAGAAAATTGATCAATATTTACAGAGATACAATCAATTTTACATAAATATGCTGACGTCATAATATGCAAATTCGTATTTTAAGTTCCAAGGCCATTGTGATGATGTCACGATACACTTAATGGCCAAATGAGACATGGAATCATATTTCCGACTCATACTCTATCTAAATATGAAAAAACATTGAAGGTCACGGTTCATTCCAAAGAGCTATAATGGATTTTGTATAGGCATGTTTTTGCCCATATATGCTATGTAATAAAAGAGCTCGCGCGCACGGACATTTATCTTGACTTGACGCTCATCTTGTTATTAATGGTCATAAAGAGATAAACATGGTATCAAATTCCTCGAAAAAATTTGAGAAATATCATGAAAGAAAAAAAAATGGCGATTCTATGTTGTGTAATGGTGTTACGCGCGAAAACGCGCGCGCATGCTCGTACGCGCGATTTTTTATAAAATGCTTAAAATGACCTGAAACGTATGCCAAAAAAATTTGAGACGATTTTGAGCATTTAAAAAATTTGCGCGCGCATTGACGCGCGGACGTACGCGCACGTGCGCGTTTTTTGACCTGAAATTGACCGGACACATATTGACCTTGATCCTGATAAATATGAATGAGAAATTACTTTTGGTTATGAAGATATGATCATGAGTTGATTTTCAATTTTTTTCACAAAATGGCGCCTAGATGACGTCATCAGTCAAGGTCAAGGTCGAAAAACTTCCTATGCTTTGTGAATATGCCTATACATATGTGTGTTAAATTTTAAGATATTTAATTGAGCCATTTTCATATTATCTTGAACACAAAAAAGTGGGTCGAAATAAGAAAAATAAATAATAAAGAATAATAATAATAATAAAGGCAATTTTAACAAAATTATAAGGTGGTCTGTATTAGATACAGCCCACCTAATAAATAATAATAATAATAAAGGCAATTTTAACAAAATTATAAGGTGGTCTGTATTAGATACAGCCCACCTAATAATAATAATAATAATAAAGGCAATTTTAACAAAATTATAAGGTGGTCTGTATTAGATACAGCCCACCTAACTAGACATATAATACTTGTTTGGAACAAGTATAGGTGGGCTGGTCAACTAACATTTGAGACACAATAGAGCAAAAATAAGCGACATATACTGCTTACAAATTCTTAAAAGACAATATCATGTAGATTCATAACGTGAACTAAATTCACCTTCTATAGGCATAACACGCAAATTATGAAGTTTTTGACATGAGGCCTTTAATCAAAATTTTCACTATGATGACGTCATCAAAATGAAAAATGGTTATTACTGCGCTTGTAGAGAATTGTCTTAGCTACAACATATCGAAATTTTGAAGAAAATTGATCAATATTTACAGAGATACAATCAATTTTACATAAATATGCTGACGTCATAATATGCAAATTCTCTATTTTGAGTTCCAAGGCCATTGTGATGATGTCACGATACACTTAATGGCCAAATGAGACATGGAATCATATTTCCGACTCATACTCTATCTTAATATGAAGAAAAATTGAGGATCCCGGTGCATTCCAAAGAGCTATATTGGATTTTGTATAGGCATGTTTTTGCCCATATATGCTATGTATTAAAAGACCTCGCGCGCACTGACATTTATCTTGAATTTACGCTCATCTTGTTAATAATGGTCATAAAGAGATAAACATGGAATCAAATTACTTGAAAAATATGAGAAATATCATGAAAGAAAAAAAAATGGCGATTCTATGTTTTTTAATGGTGTTACGCGCGAAAACGCGCGCGCATGCTCGTACGCGCGATTTTTTATAAAATGCTTAAAATGACCTGAAACGTATGCAAAATAAATTTGAGACGATTTTGAGCATTTACAAATTTTGCGCGCGCACTGACGCGCGGACGTACGCGGACGCGCGCGTTTTTTGACCTGAAATTGACCGGACACATATTGACCTTGATCATGATAAATATGAATGAGAAATGAATTACCGTTATGAAAATATGATCATGAGTAAATTTTCAGAAAATTTCACAAAATGGCGCTTAGATGACGTCATCAGTCAAGGTCAAGGTCGAAAAATTTGTTGTGTTTTGTGAATATGCCTATACATATGTGTTTTAATTTTTAAGATATTTGATTGAGCCATTTTCAAATTATCTTGCACACAAAAAAGTGGGTCGAAATAAGAAAAATAAATAAATAATAAATAATAAAGGCAATTTTAACAAAAATATAAGGTGGTCTGTATTAGATACAGCCCACCTGACTAGACATATAATACTTGTTTGGAACAAGTATAGGTGGGCTGGTCAACTAAAATTTGAGACAAAATAGAGCAAAAATAAGCGACATACTGCTTACAAATTCTTAAAAAACAATATCATGTAGATTCATAACGTGAATTAAAATCACCTTCTATAGGCATAACATGCAAATTATGTCATTTTTGACATGAGGCCTTTAATCGAAATTTTCACTCTAATGACGTCATCAAAATGAAAAATGGTTATTATTAAACTTGTAGAGAATTATCATAGCTACAACATATCGAAATTTGGAAGAAAATTGATCAATATATACAGAGATACAATCAATTTTCCATAAATAGCTGACGTCATAATATGCAAATTCCTATTTTTAGTTCGAAGGTCATTATGATGATGTCACGATACACTTAATGGCCAAATGAGACATGGAATCATATCTCCGACTCATACTCTATCCAAATATGAAAAAAAATTGAAGGTCACGGTTTATTCCAAAGAGCTATAATGAATTTTGTATAGGCATGTTTTTTCCCATATATGCTATGTATTAAAAGCGCTCGCGCGCACTGTCATTTATCTTGAATTGACGCTCATCTTGTTATTAATGGTCATAAAGAGATAAACATGGTATCAAATTCCTTGAAAAAATATGAGAAATATCATGAAAGAAAAAAAAATGGCGATTCTATGTTTTGTAATGGTGTTACGCGCGAAAACGCGCGCGCATGCTCGTACGCGCGATTTTTTATAAAATGCTTAAAACGACCTGAAACGTATGCAAAATAAATTTGAGACGATTTTGAGCATTTACAAATTTTGCGCGCGCACTGACGCGCGGACGTACGCGCACGCGCGCGTTTTTTGACCTGAAATTGACCGGACAGATATTGACCTTGATCATGATAAATATGAATGAGAAATTACTTTTGGTTATGAAGATATGATCAAGAGTTTATTTTCAATTTTTTTCACAAAATGGCGCCTAGATGACGTCATCAGTCAAGGTCAAGGTCGAAAAACTTCCTATGCTTTGTGAATATGCCTATACATATGTGTGTTAAATTTTAATATATTTGATTGAGCCATTTTCAAATTATCTTGAACACAAAAAAGTGGGTCGAAATAAGAAAAATAAATAATAAAGAATAATAATAAAGGCAATTTTAACAAAATTATAAGGTGGTCTGTATTAGATACAGCCCACCTAACTAGACATATAATACTTGTTTGGAACAAGTATAGGTGGGCTGGCAACTAAAATTTGAGACAAAATAGAGCAAAAATAAGCGAGATACTGCTTAAAAATTCTTAAAAAACAATATCGTGTAGATTCATTATGTGACCGAAATTCACCTTTTATGGGCATAACACGCATATTATGAAATTTCTGACATGAGGCCTTTAATCGAAATTCATACTATCATGACGTCATCAAAATGAAAAATGGTAATTATTGAGCTGGTAGAGAATTATCTCAACTACAACATATCGACATTTGGAAGAAAATCGATCAATTTTTACAGACATACAATCAATTTTCCATAAATATGCTGACGTCATAATATGCAAATTCATATTTTGTGTTCCAAGGCCATTAAGGTGATGTCACGATACACTTAATGGCCAAATGAGACATGAAATCATATCTCCAACTCATACTCTTTTCGAATATGAAAACAAAATTGGGGTCCAGGTGCATCCTAAAGAGCTATAATGGATTTTGTATAGGCATGTTTTTGCCCATGTATGTTATGTATTACAAGAGCTCGCGCGCACGGATATTTATGTTAAGGGGACGCTCATTCCGTTAATAATAGTCATAAAGAGATAAACATGGTATCAATTTGTTTGTAAAAATATGTGAAATATCATGGAAGAAAACAATGGCGATTCTATGTTGTGTAATGGTGTTACGCGCGAAAACGCGCGCGCATGTGTGTGCGCGCGATTTTTTATAAAATGCTTAAAATGACCTGAAACGTATGCAAAATAAATTTGAGACGATTTTGAGCATTTTAAATTTTTGCGCGCGCATTGACGCGCGGGAGTACGCGCATGCGCGCGTTTTTTGACCTGACATTGACCGGACTAATATTGACCTTGATCATGATAAATATGAATGAGAAATTACTTTCGGTTATGAAGATATAATCATAAGTTGATTTTCACAAAATGGCGCCTAGATGACGTCATCAGTCAAAGTCAAGGTTGAAAACTTTGCTATGCTTTGTTCATATGCCTATACATATGTGTGCCAAATTTTAGGATATTTGATTGAGCCATTTTCAAATTATTTTGAACACAAAAAAGTGGGTCGAAATAAGAAAAATAAATAAATAAATAATAAATAATAAATAAAGGCGATTTTAACAAAAATATAAGGTGGTCTGTATTAGATACAGCCCACCTGATAATAATAATAATAATAAAGGCAATTTTAACAAAATTATAAGGTTGTCTGTATTAGATACAGCCCACCTAACTAGACATATAATACTTGTTTGGAACAAGTATAGGTGGGCTGGTCAACTATATTTGAAAACAAAATAGAGCAAAAATAAGCGAGATACTGCTTAAAAATTCTTAAAAAACAATATCATGTAGGTTCATTACGTGAACGAAATTCACCTTCTATAGTCATAACACGCAAATTATGAAATTTCTGACATGAGGCCTTTAATCGAAATTTTCACTATGATGACGTCATCAAAATGAAAAATGGTTATTACTGCGCTTGTAGAGAATTGTCTTAGCTACAACATATCGAAATTTTGAAGAAAATTGATCAATATTTACAGAGATACAATCAATTTTACATAAATATGCTGACGTCATAATATGCAAATTCGTATTTTGAGTTCCAAGGCCATTGTGATGATGTCACGATACACTTAATGGCCAAATGAGACATGGAATCATATTTCCGACTCATACTCTATCTAAATATGAAAAAAAATTGAGGATCCCGGTGCATTCCAAAGAGCTATAACGAATTTTGTATAGGCATGTTTTTGCCCATATATGCTATGTATTAAAAGAGCTCGCGCGCACGGACATTTATCTTGAATTTACGCTCATCTTGTTAATAATGGTCATAAAGAGATAAACATGGTATCAAATTCCTTGAAAAAATATGAGAAATATCATGAAAGAAAAAAAAATGGCGATTCTATGTTTTGTAATGGTGTTACGCGCGAAAACGCGCGCGCATGCTCGTATGCGCGATTTTTTATAAAATGCTTAAAATGGCCTAAAACGTATGCAAAACAAATTTGAGACGATTTTGAGCATTTAAAATTTTTGCGCGCGCACTGACGCGCGGACGTACGCGCACGCGCGCGTTTTTTGACCTGAAATTGACTGGACTGATATTGACCTTGATCATAATAAATATGAATGAGAAATACCATTTGGTTATGAAAATATGATCATGAGTAAATTTTCAGAAAATTTCACAAAATGGCGCCTAGATGACGTCATCAGTCAAGGTCAAGGTTGAAAAGTTAGCTGTGTTTCGTTCATATGCCTATACATATGTGTGTCAAATTTCAAGGTATTTGATTGAACCATTTTCAAATTATCTTGAACACAAAAAAGTGGGTCGAAATAAGAAAAATAAACTAGACATATAATACTTGTTTGGAACAAGTATAGGTGGGCTCGTCAACTAAAACTTGAGACAAAATAGAGCAAAAATAAGCGACATACTGCTTACAAATTCTTAAAAAACAATATCATGTAGATTCATAACGTGAACTAAATTCACCTTCTATAGGCATAACACGCAAATTATGAAGTTTTTAACATGAGGCCTTTAATCAAAATTTTCACTATGATGACGTCATCAAAATGAAAAATGGTTATTACTGCGCTTGTAGAAAATTGTCTTAGCTATAACAGTCATATCGAAATTTTGAAGAAAATTGATCAATATTTACAGAGATACAATCAATTTTACATAAATATGCTGACGTCATAATATGCAAATTCGTATTTTGAGTTCCAAGGCCATTGTGATGATGTCACGATACACTTAATGGCCAAATGAGACATGGAATCATATTTCCGACTCATACTCTATCTAAATATGAAAAAAATTGAGGATCCCGGTGCATTCCAAAGAGCTATAACGGATTTTGTATAGGCATGTTTTTGCCCATATATGCTATGTATTAAAAGAGCTCGCGCGCACTGACATTTATCTTGAATTTACGCTCATCTTGTTCATAATGGTCATAAAGAGATAAACATGGTATCAAATTCCTTGAAAAAATATGAGAAATATCATGAAAGAAAAAAAAATGGCGATTCTATGTTTTGTAATGGTGTTACGCGCGAAAACGCGCGCGTATGCTCGTACGCGCGATTTTTTATAAAATGCTTAAAATGACCTGAAACGTATGCAAAATAAATTTGAGACGATTTTGAGCATTTAAAAATTTTGCGCGCACATTGACGCGCGGACGTACGCGCACGCGCGCGTTTTTTGACATGAAATTGACCGGACTGATATTGACCTTGATCATGATAAATATGAATGAGAAATTACTTTTGGTTATGAAGATATGATCATAAGTTGATTTTCAAAAAATTTCACAAAATGGCGCCTAGATGACGTCATCAGTCAAGGTCAAGGTCAAAAAATAAGCTGTGTTTTGTGCATATGCCTATACATATGTGTGCCAAATTTTAAGTTATTTGATTGAGCCATTTTCAAATTATCTTGCACACAAAAAAGTGGGTCGAAATAAGAAAAATAAATAAATAATAAACTAGACATATAATACTTGTTTGGAACAAGTATAGGTGGGCTGGTCAACTAACATTTGAGACAAAATAGAGCAAAAATAAGCGACATACTGCTCACAAATTCTTAAAAG
Source organism: Strongylocentrotus droebachiensis (assembly GCA_035222895.1). Taxonomy (NCBI): domain Eukaryota; kingdom Metazoa; phylum Echinodermata; class Echinoidea; order Camarodonta; family Strongylocentrotidae; genus Strongylocentrotus; species Strongylocentrotus droebachiensis. The sequence goes on from JAVYIG010002125.1 coordinate 117,776, forward strand.
ACAATATCATGTAGATTCATAACGTGAACTAAATTCACCTTCTATAGGCATAACACGCAAATTATGAAGTTTCTGATATGTGCCCTTTAATCAAAATGTTCACTATGATGACGTCATCAAAATGAAAAATGGTTAGTACTGCGCTTGTAGAGAATTGTCTTAGCTACAACATATCGAAATTTTGAAGAAAATTGATCAATATTTACAGAGATACAATCAATTTTACATAAATATGCTGACTTCATAATATGCAAATTCGTATTTTGAGATCCAAGGCCATTATGATGATGTCACGATACACTTAATGGCCAAATGAGACATGGAATCATATTTCCGACTCATACTCTATCTTAATATGAAAAAGAAATTGAGGATCCCGGTGCATTCCAAAGAGCTATAACGGATTTTGTATAGGCATGTTTTTGCCCATATATGCTATGTATTAAAAGACCTCGCGCGCACTGACATTTATCTTGAATTTACGCTCATCTTGTTAATAATGGTCATAAAGAGATAAACATGGAATCAAATTCCTTGAAAAAAAATGAGAAATATCATGAAAGAAAAAAAAATGGCGATTCTATGTTTTTTAATGGTGTTACGCGCGAAAACGCGCGCGCATGCTCGTACGCGCGATTTTTTATAAAATGCTTAAAATGACCTGAAACGTATGCAAAATAAATTTGAGACGATTTTGAGCATTTAAAAATTTTGCGCGCGTATTGACGCGCGGACGTACGCGCACGCGCGCGTTTTTTGACCTGAAATTGACTGGACTGATATTGACCTTGATCATAATAAATATGAATGAGAAATACCTTTTGGTTATGAAGATATGATCATGAGTTTGTTTTCAGAAAATTTCACAAAATGGCGCCTAGATGACGTCATCAGTCAAGGTCAAGGTCGAAAAATTTGCTGTGTTTTGTGAATATGCCTATACATATGTGTGTTAAATTTTAAGATATTTGATTGAGCCATGTTCAAATTATCTTGCACACAAAAAAGTGGGTCGAAATAAGAAAAATAAATAAATAACTAGACATATAATACTTGTTTGGAACAAGTATAGGTGGGCTGGTCAACTTAAATTTGAGACAAAATAGAGCAAAAATAAGCGAGATACTGCTTAAAAATTCTTAAAAAACAATATCATGTAGTTTTATGACGTGAACGAAATTCACCTTCTATAGGGATAAGGCAAATTATGAAGGCCTTTTGACATGAGGCCTTTAATCGAGATTTTTACTATGATGACGTCATCAAAATGAAAAATGGTTATTTTAAAGCTTGTAGATAATTATCTTAGCTACAACATATCGAAATTTTGAAGAAAATTGATCAATATTTACAGAGATACAATCAATTTTCCATAAATATGCTGACGTCATAATATGCAAATTCGTATTTTGATTTCCAAGGCCATTGTGATGATGTCACGATACACTTAATGGCCAAATGAGACATGAAATCATATCTCCGACTCATACTCTATCTAAATATGAAAACAAATTGAGGATCCCGGTGCATTCCAAAGAGCTATAATGCATTTTGTATAGGCATGTTTTTGCCCATATATGCTATGTATTAAAAGAGCTCGCGCGCACGTACATTTATCTTGAATGGACGCTCATCTTGTTATTAATGGTCATAAAGATATAAACGTGGTATCAAATTGTACAAACAAATATATGAAATATCATGAAAAAAAAAAAAATGGCGATTCTATGTTATGTAATGGTGTTACGCGCAAAAACGCGCGCGCATGCACATGTGCGCGATTTTTTATGAAATGCTTAAAATGGCCTGAAACGTATGTAAACAAAATTTGAGACGATTTGGAGCATTTTGAAATTTTGCGCGCGCACTGACGCGCGGACGTACGCGCACGCGCGCGTTTTTTGACCTGAAATTGACCGGACTGATATTGACCTTGATCATGATAAATATGAATGAGAAATTACTTTTGGTTATGAAGATATGATCATGAGTTGATTTTCAAAAATTTTCACAAAATGGCGCCTAGATGACGTCATCAGTCAAGGTCAAGGTTGAACAATTTTCTGTGTTTAATGCATATGCCTATACATATGTGTGCCAAATTTCAAGGTATTTGATTGAGCCATTTTCAAATTATCTTGTACACAAAAAAGTGGGTCGAAATAAGAAAAATAAATAAATAATAAATAATAAATAAAGACGATTTTAACAAAAATATAAGGTGGTCTGTATTAGATACAGCCCACCTGATAAATAATAAATAAAGACGATTTTAACAAAAATATAAGGTGGTCTGTATTAGATACAGCCCACCTGATAAATAATAAATAAAGGCGATTTTAACAAAAATATAAGGTGGTCTGTATTAGATACAGCCCACCTGATAATAAAGAATAATAATAACTAGACATATAATACTTGTTTGGAACAAGTATAGGTGGGCTGGTCAACTATATTTGAAAACAAAATAGAGCAAAAATAAGCGAGATACTGCTTAAAAATTCTTAAAAAACAATATCATGTAGGTTCATTACGTGAACGAAATTCACCTTCTATAGTCATAACACGCAAATTATGAAATTTCTGACATGAGGCCTTTAATCGAAATTTTCACTATGATGACGTCATCAAAATGAAAAATGGTTATTACTGCGCTTGTAGAGAATTGTCTTAGCTACAACATATCGAAATTTTGAAGAAAATTGATCAATATTTACAGAGATACAATCAATTTTACATAAATATGCTGACGTCATAATATGCAAATTCGTATTTTGAGTTCCAAGGCCATTGTGATGATGTCACGATACACTTAATGGCCGAATGAGACATGGAATCATATTTCCGACTCATACTCTATCTAAATATGAAAAAAAATTGAGGATCCCGGTGCATTCCAAAGAGCTATAACGAATTTTGTATAGGCATGTTTTTGCCCATATATGCTATGTATTAAAAGAGCTCGCGCGCACGGACATTTATCTTGAATTTACGCTCATCTTGTTAATAATGGTCATAAAGAGATAAACATGGTATCAAATTCCTTGAAAAAATATGAGAAATATCATGAAAGAAAAAAAAATGGCGATTCTATGTTTTGTAATGGTGTTACGCGCGAAAACGCGCGCGCATGCTCGTACGCGCGATTTTTTATAAAATGCTTAAAATGGCCTAAAACGTATGCAAAAAAAATTTGAGACGATTTTGAGCATTTAAAATTTTTGCGCGCGCACTGACGCGCGGACGTACGCGCACGCGCGCGTTTTTTGACCTGAAATTGACTGGACTGATATTGACCTTGATCATAATAAATATGAATGAGAAATACCATTTGGTTATGAAAATATGATCATGAGTAAATTTTCAGAAAATTTCACAAAATGGCGCCTAGATGACGTCATCAGTCAAGGTCAAGGTTGAAAAGTTAGCTGTGTTTCGTTCATATGCCTATACATATGTGTGTCAAATTTCAAGGTATTTGATTGAACCATTTTCAAATTATCTTGAACACAAAAAAGTGGGTCGAAATAAGAAAAACTAGACATATAATACTTGTTTGGAACAAGTATAGGTGGGCTGGTCAACTAACATTTGAGACACAATAGAGCAAAAATAAGCGACATACTGCTTACAAATTCTTAAAAGACAATATCATGTAGATTCATAACGTGAACTAAATTCACCTTCTATAGGCATAACACGCAAATTATGAAGTTTTTGACATGAGGCCTTTAATCAAAATTTTCACTATGATGACGTCATCAAAATGAAAAATGATTATTACTGCGCTTGTAGAGAATTGTCTTAGCTACAACATATCGAAATTTTGAAGAAAATTGATCAATATTTACAGAGATACAATCAATTTTACATAAATATGCTGACGTCATAATATGCAAATTCGTATTTTAAGTTCCAAGGCCATTGTGATGATGTCACGATACACTTAATGGCCAAATGAGACATGGAATCATATTTCCGACTCATACTCTATCTTAATATGAAAAAAAATTGAGGATCCCGGTGCATTCCAAAGAGCTATAACGGATTTTGTATAGGCATGTTTTTGCCCATATATGCTATGTTTTAAAAGACCTCGCGCGCACTGACATTTATCTTGAATTTACGCTCATCTTGTTAATAATGGTCATAAAGAGATAAACATGGAATCAAATTCCTTGAAAAAATATGAGAAATATCATGAAAGAAAAAAAAATGGCGATTCTGTGTTTTTTAATGGTGTAACGCGCGAAAACGCGCGCGCATGCTCGTACGCGCGATTTTTTATAAAATGCTTAAAATGACCTGAAACGTATGCAAAATAAATTTGAGACGATTTTGAGCATTTAAAAAATTTGCGCGCGCATTGACGCGCGGACGTACGCGCACGTGCGCGTTTTTTGACCTGAAATTGACCGGACACATATTGACCTTGATCGTGATAAATATGAATGAGAAATGAATTACCGTTATGAAAATATGATCATGAGTAAATTTTCAGAAAATTTCACAAAATGGCGCCTAGATGACGTCATCAATCAAGGTCAAGGTAGAAAACTTTGCTGTGCCTTGTTCATATGCCTATACATATGTGTACCAAATTTTAAGATATTTGATTGAGCCATTTTCAAATTATCTTGCACACAAAAAAGTGGGTCGAAATAAGAAAAATAAACTAGACATATAATACTTGTTTGGAACAAGTATAGGTGGGCTGGTCAACTAACATTTGAGACAAAATAGAGCAAAAATAAGCGACATACTGCTTACAAATTCTTAAAAGACAATATCATGTAGATTCATAACGTGAACTAAATTCACCTTCTATAGGCATAACACGCAAATTATGAAGTTTTTGACATGAGGCCTTTAATCATAATTTTCACTATGATGACGTCATCAAAGTGAAAAATGGTTATTACTGCGCTTGTAGAGAATTGTCTTAGCTACAACATATCGAAATTTTGAAGAAAATTGATCAATATTTACAGAGATACAATCAATTTTACATAAATATGCTGACGTCATAATATGCAAATTCGTATTTTGAGTTCCAAGGCCATTGTGATGATGTCACGATACACTTAATGGCCAAATGAGACATGGAATCATATTTCCGACTCATACTCTATCTAAATATGAAAAAGCATTGAAGGTCACGGTTCATTCCAAAGAGCTATAATGGATTTTGTATAGGCATGTTTTTGCCCATATATGCTATGTATTAAAAGAGCTCGCGCGCACTGACATTTATCTTGAATTTACGCTCATCTTGTTAATAATTGTCAAAAAGAGATAAACATGGTATCAAATTCCTTGAAAAAATATGAGAAATATCATGAAAGAAAAAAAAATGGCGATTCTATGTTTTGTAATGGTGTTACGCGCGAAAACGCGCGCGCATGCTCGTACGCGCGATTTTTTATAAAATGCTTAAAATGACCTGAAACGTATGCAAAATAAATTTAAGACGATTTTGAGCATTTCAAAATTTTGCGCGCGCACTGACGCGCGGACGTACGCGCACGCGCGCGTTTTTTGACCCGAAATTGACCGGACTGATATTGACCTTGATCATGATAAATATGAATGTGAAATTACTTTTGGTTACGAAGATATCATCATGAGTTGATTTTCAGAAAATTTCACAAAATGGCGCCTAGATGACGTCATCAGTCAAGGTCAAGGTTGAAAAATTTGCTGTGTTTTTTGCATATGCTTATACATATGTGTGCCAAATTTCAAGGTATTTTATTGAGCCATTTTCAAATTATCTTGCACACAAAAAAGTGGGTCGAAATAAGAAAAATAAATAAATAACTAGACATATAATACTTGTTTGGAACAAGTATAGGTGGGCTGGTCAACTAACATTTGAGACAAAATAGAGCAAAAATAAGCGACATACTGCTTACAAATTCTTAAAAGACAATATCATGTAGATTCATAACGTGAACTAAATTCACCTTCTATAGGCATAACACGCAAATTATGAAGTTTTTGACATGAGGCCTTTAATCAAAATTTTCACTATGATGACGTCATCAGAATGAAAAATGATTGTTAGTGCGCTTGTAGAGAATTGTCTTAGCTACAACATATCAAAATTTTGAAGAAAATTGATCAATATTTACAGAGATACAATCAATTTTACATAAATATGCTGACGTCATAATATGCAAATTCGTATTTTGAGTTCCAAGGCCATTGTGATGATGTCACGATACACTTAATGGCCAAATGAGACATGGAATCATATTTCCGACTCATACTCTATCTTAATATGAAAAAAATTGAGGATCCCGGTGCATTCCAAAGAGCTATAACGGATTTTGTATAGGCATGTTTTTGCCCATATATGCTATGTATTAAAAGACCTCGCGCGCACTGACATTTATCTTGAATTTACGCTCATCTTGTTAATAATGGTCATAAACAGATAAACATGGAATCAAATTCCTTGAAAAAATATGAGAAATATCATGAAAGAAAAAAAAATGGCGATTCTATGTTTTTTAATGGTGTTACGCGCGAAAACGCGCGCGCATGCTCGTACGCGCGATTTTTTATAAAATGCTTTAAATGACCTGAAACGTATGCAAAATAAATTTGAGACGATTTTGAGCATTTAAAAATTTTGCGCCCGCACCGACGCGCGGACGTACGCGCACGCGCGCGTTTTTTGACCTGAAATTGACCGGACTGATATTGACCTTGATCATGATAAATATGAATGAGAAATGACTTTTGGTTATGAAGATATGATCATGAGTTGATTTTCAGAAAATTTCACAAAATGGCGCCTAGATGACGTCATCAGTCAAGGTCAAGGTTGAAAAAATGTCTGTGTTTTGTTCTAATGCCTATACATATGTGTGCTAAATTTTAAAACATTTGATTAAGCCATTTTAAAGTTATCTTGCTCACAAAAAAGTGGGTCGAAATAAGAAAAATAAATAATAAATAATAAATAATAATAAAGGCAATTTTAACAAAATTATAAGGTGGTCTGTATTAGATACAGCCCACCTAATAAATAAATAAAGGCGATTTTAACAAATATATAAGGTGGTCTAAATAAATAATAAATAAATAAAGGCGATTTTAACAAATATATAAGGTGGTCTGTATTAGATACAGCCCACCTAACTAGACATATAATACTTGTTTGGAACAAGTATAGGTGGGCTGGTCAACTTAAATTTGAGAAAAACTAGAGCAAAAATAAGCGAGATACTGCTTAAAAATTCTTAAAAAACAATATCATGTAGTTTCATGACGTGAACGAAATTCACCTTCTATAGGGATAAGGCAAATTATAAATGCCTTTTGAAAAGAGGCCTTTAATCGAGATTTTCACTATGATGACGTCATCAAAATGAAAAATGGTTATTTTAAAGCTGGTAGAGAATTGTCTTAGCTACAACATATCGAAATTTTGAAGAAAATTGATCAATATTTACAGAGATACAATCAATTTTCCATAAATATGCTGACGTCATAATATGCAAATTCGTATTTTGATTTCCAAGGCCATTGTGATGATGTCACGATACACTTAATGGCCAAATGAGACATGAAATCATATCTCCGACTCATACTCTATCTAAATATGAAAACAAATTGAGGATCCCGGTGCATTCCAAAGAGCTATAATGCATTTTGTATAGGCATGTTTTTGCCCATATATGCTATGTATTAAAAGAGCTCGCGCGCACGGACATTTATCTTGAATGGACGCTCATCTTGTTATTAATGGTCATAAAGATATGAACGTGGTATCAAATTGTACAAAGAAATATATGAAATATCATGAAAGAAAAAAAAATGGCGATTCTATGTTATGTAATGGTGTTACGCGCGAAAACGCGCGCGCATGCACATGTGCGCGATTTTTTATGAAATGCTTAAAATGGCCTGAAACGTATGTAAAAAAAATTTGAGACGATTTGGAGCATTTTGAAATTTTGCGCGCGCACTGACGCGCGGACGTACGCGCACGCGCGCGTTTTTTGACCTGAAATTGACCGGACTGATATTGACCTTGATCATGATAAATATGAATGAGAAATGACGTACCGTTATGAAAATATGATCATGAGTAATTTTTCAGAACATTTCACAAAATGGCGCCTAGATGACGTCATCAGTCAAGGTCAAGGTTGAAAAGTTTGCTGTGTTTTGTTCATATGCCTATACATATGTGTGTCAAATTTCAAGGTATTTGATTGAACCATTTTCAAATTATCTTGAACACAAAAAAGTGGGTCGAAATAAGAAAAATAAACTAGACATATAATACTTGTTTGGAACAAGTATAGGTGGGCTGGTCAACTTAAATTTGAGACAAAATAGAGCAAAAATAAGCGAGATACTGCTTAAAAATTCTTAAAAAACAATATCATGTAGTTTCATGACGTAAACGAAATTCACCTTCTATAGGGATAACGCAAATTATGAAATGTTTGACATGAGTCCTTTAATCAAGATTTTCACTATAATGACGTCATCAAAATGAAAAATGGTTATTACTGAGCTTGTAGAAAATTGTTTTAGCTACAACATATCGAAATTTTGAAGAAAATTGATCAATATTTACAGAGATACAATCAATTTTACATAAATATGCTGACGTCATAATATGCAAATTCGTATTTTGAGTTCCAAGGCCATTGTGATGATGTCACGATACACTTAATGGCCAAATGAGATATGAAATCATATCTCCGACTCATACTTTATCTAAATATGAAAAAAGATTGAGGATCCCGGTGCATTCCAAAGAGCTATAATGGATTTTGTATAGGCATGTTTTTGCCCATATATGCTATGTATTATAAGAGCTCGCTCGCACGGATATTTATCTTGAATGGACGCTCATCTTGTTATTAATGGTCATAAAGATATGAACGTGGTATCAAATTGTACAAACAAATATATGAAATATCATGAAAGAAAAAAAAATGGCGATTCTATGTTATGTAATGGTGTTACGCGCGAAAACGCGCGCGCATGAGCGTGTGCGGGATTTTTTATGAAATGCTTAAAATGGCCTGAAACGTATGTAAAACAAATTTGAGACGATTTTGAGCATTTTGAAATTTTGCGCCCGCACCGACGCGCGGACGTACGCGCACGCGCGCGTTTTTTGACCTGAAATTGATTGGACTGATATTGACCTTGATCATGATAAATATGAATTAGAAATGGTTTTTGGTTATGGAGATATGATCATGAGATGATTTTCAGAAAATTTAACAAAATGGCGCCTAGATGACGTCATCAGTCAAGGTCAAGGTCGAAAAATTTGCTGTGTTTTGTGAATATGCCTATACATATGTGTTTTAATTTTTAAGATATTTGATTGAGCCATTTTCAAATTATCTTGCACACAAAAAAGTGGGTCGAAATAAGAAAAATAAATAAATAACTAGACATATAATACTTGTTTGGAACAAGTATAGGTGGGCTGGTCAACTAAAACTTGAGACAAAATAGAGCAAAAATAAGCGACATACTGCTTACAAATTCTTAAAAAACAATATCATGTAGATTCATAACGTGAACTAAATTCACCTTCTATAGGCATAACACGCAAATTATGAAGTTTTTGACATGAGGCCTTTAATCAAAATTTTCACTATGATGACGTCATCAAAATGAAAAATGGTTATTACTGCGCTTGTAGAGAATTGTCTTAGCTACAACATATCGAAATGTTGAAGAAAATTGATCAATATTTACAGAGATACAATCAATTTTCCATAAATATGCTGACGTCATAATATGCAAATTCGTATTTTGAGTTCCAAGGCCATTGTGATGATGTCACGATACACTTAATGGCCAAATGAGACATGAAATCATATTTCCGACTCATACTCTATCTAAATATGAAAAATAATTGAGGATCCCGGTGCATTCCAAAGAGCTATAACGGATTTTGTATAGGCATGTTTTTGACAATATATGCTATGTATTAAAAGAGCTCGCGCGCACTGACATTTATCTTGAATTTACGCTCATCTTGTTCATAATGGTCATAAAGAGATAAACATGGTATCAAATTCCTTGAAAAAATATGAGAAATATCATGAAAGAAAAAAAAATGGCGATTCTATGTTTTGTAATGGTGTTACGCGCGAAAACGCGCGCGCATGCTCGTACGCGCGATTTTTTATAAAATGCTTAAAATGACCTGAAACGTATGCAAACAAAATTTGAGACGATTTTGAGCATTTAAAAAATTTGCGCGCGCACTGACGCGCGGACGTACGCGCACGCGCGCGTTTTTTGACCTGAAATTGACTGGACTGATATTGACCTTGATCATGATAAATATGAATGAGAAATACCTTTTGGTTATGAAGATATGATCATGAGATGATTTTCAGAAAATTTCACAAAATGGTGTCTAGATGACGTCATCAGTCAAGGTCAAAGTTGAAAAAATGTTTGTGTTTTGTTCTAATGCCTATGCATATGTGTGCAAAATTTCAAGGTATTTAATTGAACCATTTTCAAGTTATCTTGCTCACAAAAAAGTGGTTCGAAATAAGAAAAATAAATAATAAATAAATAAATAAATAATAATAAAGGCAATTTTAACAAAATTATAAGGTGGTCTGTATTAGATACAGCCCACCTAATAAATAATAAAGGCAATTTTAACAAAAATATAAGGTGGTCTGTATTAGATACAGCCCACCTGATAAATAAATAATAAATAAAGGCGATTTTAACAAAAATATAAGGTGGTCTGTATTAGATACAGCCCACCTGATAATAAAGAATAATAATAACTAGACATATAATACTTGTTTGGAACAAGTATAGGTGGGCTGGTCAACTTAAATTTGAGACAAAATAGAGCAAAAATAAGCGAGATACTGCTTAAATATTCTTGAAAAACAATATCATGTAGTTTCATGACGTGAACGAAATTCACCTTCTATAGGGATAACGCAAATTATGAAGGCCTTTTGACATGAGGCCTTTAATCGAGATTTTCAGTATGATGACGTCATCAAAATGAAAAATGGTTTTTACTGAGCTGATAGAGAATTGTCTTAGCTACAACATATCGAAATTTTGAAGAAAATCGATCAATATTTACAGAGATACAATCAATTTTCCATAAATATGCTGACGTCATAATATGCAAATTCGTATTTTGAGTTCCAAGGCCATTATGATGATGTCACGATACACCTAATGGCCAAATGAGACATGGAATCATATCTCCCACTCATACTCTATCTAAATATGAAAAAAATTGAAGGTCACGGTTCATTCCAAAGAGCTATAATGAATTTTGTATAGGCATGTTTTTGCCCATATATGCTATGTATTAAAAGAGCTCGCGCGCACTGACATTTATCTTGAATTGACGCTCATCTTGTTATTAATGGTCATAAAGAGATAAACATGGTATCAAATTCCTTGAAAAAATATAAAAAATATCATGAAGAAAAAAAAATGGCGATTTTATGTTTTGTAATGGTGTTACGCGCGAAAACGCGCGCGCATGTGCTTACGCGCGATTTTTTATAAAATGCTTAAAATGACCTGAAACGTATGCAAAAAAAATTTAAGACGATTTCGAGCATTTAAAATTTTTGCGCGCGTAATGACGCGCGGACGTACGCGCACGCGCGCGTTTTTTGACCTGAATTTGACCGGACTGATATTGACCTTGATCATGATAAATATGAATGAGATATTACTTTTGGTTATGAAGATATGATCATAAGTTGATTTTCAAAATTTTTCACAAAATGGCGCCTAGATGACGTCATCAGTCAAGGTCAAGGTCGAAAAATTTGCTGTGTTTTGTGAATATGCCTATACATATGTGTGTTAAATTTTAAGATATTTGATTGAGCCATTTTCAAATTATCTTGAACACAAAAAAGTGGGTCGAAATAAGAAAAATAAACTAGACATATAATACTTGTTTGGAACAAGTATAGGTGGGCTGGTCAACTTAAATTTGAGACAAAATAGAGCAAAAATAAGCGAGATACTGCTTAAATATTCTTGAAAAACAATATCATGTAGTTTCATGACGTGAACGAAATTCACCTTCTATAGGGATAACGCAAATTATGAAGGCCTTTTGACATGAGGCCTTTAATCGAGATTTTCAGTATGATGACGTCATCAAAATGAAAAATGGTTTTTACTGAGCTGATAGAGAATTGTCTTAGCTACAACATATCGAAATTTTGAAGAAAATCGATCAATATTTACAGAGATACAATCAATTTTCCATAAATATGCTGACGTCATAATATGCAAATTCGTATTTTGAGTTCCAAGGCCATTATGATGATGTCACGATACACCTAATGGCCAAATGAGACATGGAATCATATCTCCCACTCATACTCTATCTAAATATGAAAAAAATTGAAGGTCACGGTTCATTCCAAAGAGCTATAATGAATTTTGTATAGGCATGTTTTTGCCCATATATGCTATGTATTAAAAGAGCTCGCGCGCACTGACATTTATCTTGACTTGACGCTCATCTTGTTATTAATGGTCATAAAGAGATAAACATGGTATCAAATTCCTCGAAAAAATTTGAGAAATATCATGAAAGAAAAAAAAATGGCGATTCTATGTTGTGTAATGGTGTTACGCGCGAAAACGCGCGCGCATGCTCATACGCGCGATTTTTTATAACATGCTTAAAATGACCTGAAACGTATGCAAAATAAATTTGAGACGATTTTGAGCATTTAAATTTTTTGCGCGCGCACTGACGCGCGGACGTACGCGCACGCGCGCGTTTTTTGACCTGAAATTGACTGGACTGATATTGACCTTGATCATGATAAATATGAATGAGAAATGGTTTTTGGTTATGGAGATATGATCATGAGATGATTTTCAGAAAATTTAACAAAATGGCGCCTAGATGACGTCATCAGTCAAGGTCAAGGTCGAAAAATCTGCTGTGTTTTGTGAATATGCCTATACATATGTGTTTTAATTTTTAAGATATTTGATTGAGCCATTTTCAAATTATCTTGCACACAAAAAAGTGGGTCGAAATAAGAAAAATAAATAAATAATAAATAATAAAGGCAATTTTAACAAAAATATAAGGTGGTCTGTATTAGATACAGCCCACCTGATAAATAATAATAAAGGCAATTTTAACAAAATTATGAGGTGGTCTGTATTAGATACAGCCCACCTAATAAATAATAATAAAGGCAATTTTAACAAAATTATGAGGTGGTCTGTATTAGATACAGCCCACCTAATAATGAAGGCAATTTTAACAAAATTATAAGGTGGTCTGTATTAGATACAGCCCACCTAATAAATAAATAAATAATAAATAAAGGCGATTTTAACAAAAATATAAGGTGGTCTGTATTAGATACAGCCCACCTGATAAAGGCAATTCTAACGAAATTATAAGGTGGTCTGTACGTTATACAGCCCACCTGATAAATAAATAAATAATAAATAATAAAGGCGATTTTAACAAAAATATAAGGTGGTCTGTATTAGATACAGCCCACCTGATAATAATAAGAAGAATATAAGAACAACGATAATACTGAATTAAAAAACAATAATCACAATAATGATAATGATAATTATAATAATGATAATGATGATATTAGTAGTAATTATTATTACATTTACTTTCTAAATTGTAATATTATTATTTTATCAAAGGTAATGATATGAAGAATCAGGTACATTAATGAATAATTAAAAAAAAATAGTAAACAGGGTTTATATAACGCTTACAACATAAATGATAAGCAATTTTAAGTATAGAGACATCAGGATTCTATGCTGATACAGCAGATCCAAAATTATTTGATCGGGGGGGGGGGGCTGTTAACAACAATAAGAAGCAAAAAGGTTATTATATTGAGCAGAGATATTCAAAGCGTGACTTACTATATCTCTAATAATCAGCTCCCTAACCTTTGGCAGGCAGGTTAAAACATGTGCGAGGCTGCTCACTGATTTCGCATGCTCAGTCTCAAAAACACGGATCGATGTGAGGTGCTTCAGATTAAACCCAATGTCGGCAGGGATGGGGAGACTAAGGCGACTGAGAAGGGACGAAGAGTTCAACTGATTCCATAGCCTTCGAAAAACTGGCGGATCTGGCATATCTAGTTCCTGAAGGGACATTTGATGCTGATGGATAATGATACGGATAAATTCTTCAGTTTTCTAAACTGTATATTGCATTATAGTGATTTGCAATGGCTAAACTCCATCCTCATACCAAAATGTTTTCCTGTCAATCAATCATACCTCAATACAGAAGCAAGCTACAAGTACATGGGGGAGAACATGTATGGGACGAACTTGATTGTTAAATAATTGTACAGATGACAGAATGGCAACAAAATATGACACACGTAGGGACTTACTTTGGTCTCGACCTTTCACTTAATATAATAGTAATACTACTGATAATATTCTGGGTTAATGCTTACATATACATCTATGATGGGTTAAAGCGCTTTACAGAAATATCATTACCCCGGCCATCGGATTCAGGCTATTGCCGAGCACAACATTATGCACATGTATACTCTACTCCCTATGGAGCATTCCAGCCCGGCACCGTTGTACTGATGCTCATAATAATGTAGAAACTACAATGACTTTCGGATCCTGCTATTTTTACTATATCAATAGTGCATGAATAGTATGACTATTATGCAAATATCATCAGTCAAATTGTACAACACCAAATCTTACATAGTATTTGATAATGAGTTCCCTCAGATTCGGAAGGAGCACAATGATTTCCTCGATGCCATCTACAGGTGTCATGAAAGTAGTGGTGAAGCTGGTGACGGAGTACAGGTGCTTCATCTGATGAGGTATGGTGGTCGGTAGAACATGCCGATACATCTCCAAATGTGTGAGGTGGATACAAGTATGCATGCTGTTCCAAAGTCTCACAAATAAGTCCGGAGAACTGGTCATTTCAAGGGTTTCAATGGCTGTGATCTACAAGTCATAAACATCGTAACAGTGAAAAGGATACTCATACGTTTCCTTGAGCACGTTAAGTAAAGTGGAATCCAGACTCAATTAATATAATATGTTATGACAATGTCGAACACGACATTTAAAATTATAGAAATAATTTTTACTTTTATCTCGTTTATACAATTTATAACAGTTCTTATGAGAGCGTTCAAATATCGTAATAACACACACATAGAGGTATGGAATAGTTTTCTTAGACATTAAAATATTTGATGAGGTTTTTATAAGAGTAAGTTATTAATTTTGTTCAATTTAGAGAAGTGGACAACGCTGGCCATGCTAGACTATGATAAACTTTTGATTAGTACCCATTCTCTTCTTTCCCTTCACCTTCTCCCCCATCTCTCTCCCTTTATATCCTCGTCTCCTCGTCTCCTCCCTTTTTCCCCTCTGCTCCCATGCCCCCTCTTGTTATTACCTTCATCTTAACAGATCCGGGTAGTTTCTCAAATCCAACCACGGTTGATGCTTTAACAAGTTGCAGAATAAGTCTCCCATTTTTAAAATAACGTGTCAAATGCGTTTCAGAATCCTCTGCACAAGTTCCTACCTCGCTGATGAAATCTAAGAGGAGGGAATGGTTGGATAACCTAAACATGGAACCTTGCTCAGTGAGAGATGCCAAAATCTTTCGGCACGCCAAAACCGATGTCCCTGCTGCAAACTGAAAGATCTCTTTTAGGTCTTCTTTTGAAAAGTCAACGGTGCTGATGCTGACTCTTCCTTCATCAAGGGCACTTGCAAAATATCTTCCTGCTGAATATTCCTGCGCTAACTTGTGGAAAAATTCAATGTGGATGAGGGTGTCACTATCGGTCTTCATATTCTTTGTTAACAGACCAAGTGAGTAGCTGATGTTTAATGTATCATCATGAACTTCACTAAAATCGTCCTCACTAAACACCAATGGATTCGTACCCTTCGTGCCGTTCACTTTCTTAAAGGCAACTTGCCCAACTAAAACAAGTGTGTTGTTGAGCAGGTCTAGCTCGATATCTTTATCTTGCTCATGCTTAGCATTCAGGTGTTTCCTCAAGAGATCCATGATATTATAAAATAGTTTCGTTCGGGTGAATTGTCCATGAAAATAGCCATCTTTCCACAAATAACACACCATGGTGCAAAAGAGGGGCGTGGCAATCATTTCGTTGGTAACGATGTCTTCCTCCAAATATTTCTTCAGTTCTGTTGCTTTTGTTTCATTGGGTGGAAAGAATTTGCCGATGAAATCTGTGGCATGCTGTTGAGAATATCCTTCTATTACCATCTTGGAGTAGTAGAAACTTCTCGAATAGAAGTCTTTTTTCCTTACGGGCCGAGATGTTACCAAGACCCGACATTGCCTACATCTCTCCTCACACAATATATCAATGACGTAACTTATGTTATCCCTGCAATTTAGCTCTCCACTAAATTCATCATAACCGTCGAAGAGCATGACAATATCCTTCTCATGGGAATCGATATACTCTTCAAGCTCTTTTATATACTTCTCGTATTTCCTCCCAAGCAACGGAACAATGGCTTCGGTTATTCCTGTCTTGGCATTCATGTTTCTCATCTTGAAGACAAAGAGCAACTTCACATTTTTTAAAGGAGAATCTTCATTTTTATTGGCCCAATCATAAGCCATTTTAGCTACAGCTGTTGTTTTCCCCCGGCCAGCCTCCCCAAACAACACAATTCTTTCTGGCAAAGATCCATTAACTTTAGTCCGGAAAATATCGTTGACTGATCCATTTAAAATTGACTTCTGTAAGGGTTTGTCCGGAATGTTATTCTTGTCTTCTTTGTAGAGGCTCACAGTTGTGTAGTATTTCTTTAAGTCAATGTCTTCGTATCGATCCCACGGCTTGATGGGAATTTTAAAGACATTTTTCTCATAGTGTCTTCGTAATGTGTCTTGTAACTCTTCAAGGCTGAGGGTTTCTGCTATGTATTCTGTAATAAATACATACAACATAATGAAAAATATTTTATTTTTAATTGCATTTTCATCAGTATTGTCCAAAGTGCCCATTTATGGGTGCGTTTATTGGGTCTTGCCACTAGTTATGTACATATCGTACCCCACTATCATACCCCACTATCGAACCCCACTATACGAAAGTGATTTGCGGGATGTCGCGTTTATCGTCTCTTCACGATTCAAAATAAAGGCCTTGTGTCTGCGCAGCTGTTTTGACCCGGGAAGCAGACAGTTTCTCGGAGGTCAACGACACACACATGCTTGTACACAACACATGGCGTGCGCTAGCCTCCAAACCTGAAATTAACCTGGTTGGTCCGATTTGTATGTAGGGTTCAAAACAGCTTTGTGTTTATCATCTCTCAGAAACGTGATTCTGGCTGTATGTCACATACAAAACACACCTTTTTGCGTCTTTAGATATGCCCATATCTAAAGACCTTTAAAAAAAGCTTTGCGTTTATCACCTTCTAAATTTGCCTGAAAGACGTTTGAGAAACCTGATTCTAGCCAAAAATTTGGTCAATAAACGCAACCTCAGTCAGTCGCCCTCTTACGGGCGCGCACGTGCCAGACCAATGCAGAGATAGTTACACACGTAAATAATTATGTGATCCAATCACAGTGGACTATCATGTGTCCTTATCCTACCGGGTACCCTTTGAACACCTCGGTAGAGAGGAGCAAAGATAAATCTTTCTCAAGGATGTATGTCCTTTACCGGGCATCGAACCCATGACACAATTCAGGCACCTTGCTTAATCAAAGCAAGAGGAGTTGTAGAGTTATAATGATATCAGCTTACCAGGGAATATATTTTTCCAATTGCAAGCCACCACAATAGCCAAGAGAGCTACAACCAAGCTTAGACCTGCAATAAAAAATTAAAAACGTATAAATCAATAAATTACATATAAATGCTAATCATAAACAGAAAAAAAAAATATCAACATTTAAAATTCCGGATGTGCTGTCAAAATCGTTATTCGGTGTTGTGGAGAGGAAGCAGCCTTTTTTTTCTTTACTTGGGACTGATATACATATTGCACATTATGTTTCGTTATTCTCATTTTTTAATTTGCATTTATTTATTTGTGTATTTTCAATTATAAATATTTAACACATGAAACCAAAACAAACTTGTTAAAATTATAGAAAATAAATCTCTGGAGAAAATTTCACCTACTAAAAAATCTCCAAAATAATTGGTTCCGGAAATTCGCAGGCCCAGGCTCTAGTTTACGTAAATGGCTGCGATTTTTGATGGCTGTGTATAAAAATGATGAAAATGATTTATCCATTATGCATAGGCCTAATCGATTATTGAATGATGAATGGCCCAATAGATTGTATGCCAATCGCCAACGTCATAGTATCATTAAAATATCATTAGCATTTTCATTACAATTTATTTACATCACTAATAATCTACACAAAATTGATCTATAACATTATAATATAATTCAAGCATTGTATTAATTACCATGAACATTTTAATCTCATTGTCAATCACCTCACCACTGAACTGTTACCGAAATGTGTAATATGTTGGTGGCAGAGAAAGTGGTGACTAAAAGTTTTCGCCATTACTGGATGACCAAAATTCTAAGAGAGATAGTTTCAGACACACCTTCTTCAAGAAAGTTGACAAGGTCCTTCTTCTGTTTATCTTTGAATATATCGATGAGATCTTTCGCCCCCCGACCGTGAGTGTCGACAAACTTTTTTAGAAGATGTTCGTATTTCCCCTGCGGATTCAGTGTCTGACTTGAATGCTGCTCCGCTGCGCTGGCGGCGGCGAAATCGAAGCCCAGGTCGACGGCAAAATCGTTGACTGGATAAACTGCTATATCAATTTTCTTGGAAAGGGCATTCAAAAGGGCATCACTCAGAACTTCTTCCGCCATCACTACCTGAAGGAATATAGAATTTATTATGAAATCTGATGGTATGAAATACTTGAAAGTTATAGTACATGACTGTGTAATATATCAAGATGAGGGGACCCCATTCGGGTTTTGATCGGCCTAAACATGGATCTACTTTAAGTTATATCGATTTTCCCCTCTAGTGGAGGATTTTCTACCATTTGGTCCAATACCTATAATATAAATTTTACTGGTGTAGTTATTTCTCAGAGGGTAAGAACGGGCTGTTGGGTTGAGTGATAGAGAGGAGCAGAAAAATTAAAGATTGAGACGGATGTTTTCAAAACTATGAAAGGAATATGGGGGTAAATATAAAATGAGAGGGGGAGATAGAAAGGAGAGAATAAAATGAGTGCAAATGAAAGAAAGAGAGAAAAAGATAGAGAGAGAGAGGGAGATCTAATATCCTCATAAAATTATGATACCATGAAATAAATATTACAGAAATGAATGCCTCTATTTTCAATGCGGTGGTTTCAATATTCAAGTTATTCTCATTTGACATAAATATGAGAAAATCTTTCTGTAGATCCTTTTCCATAGTTGTATTGTGTGCAATTTCACCTAAGAGCAAAAGCACAGTTAGGGAATTTCAAAGAGCCAGAAGGGGATTTCCCCCATCTCATATAGTCTTTTGTAAAGATCCAGTTTCCCCAAAGGTTGCACTAAAATCATTGAAACTATTCTTCTTTGTTTGTTCTCATATTATCTCTCTCTCCCATCTTTACCCTTTCTCCTGCCCCATCCACCCCCTCTCGCTCTCTCTCTCTCTCTCTCTCTCTCTCTCTCTCCTACCGTGTCGCGTGGCCAATATTTCCGGACAGAGTCTGGACTACCCCTATATACGTATATATATCTCTCTATTTCTCCCCTCGCTCTCTATTTCTATCCCTCTCTCTCTCTCTCTCTCTCTCTCCCTCTATGTTTTACTCCCCATATACTATAACATACCCTTCTCTCTCTATATCTCGCTCCTTCTTGCCCCCTCCTTATTGTAACCTGGTAAAAATCGAGCATATCTTACCTCAGTTAATATACTTCAATATCAAAGAAAAAGCTTCAGGCACCATGCATGGCTCGACGGGCTCCGTATAGTGACTATCTATACGGGTGTGGCGATCACTACGTTAATCCAATCCGAAAATGGAGCACGAAGGGGGATTCCCCAATTCGTAGTTTTTTTTTAAGACCCTGGCTTGATATGAAGCATAATTAACACACACAAAACAATTTTTTTCTTTTTCCGGATATCTAGCGACTCTCCAGTGTAACACTTTACACGCAATATGCGATAAACATGTTGGTCAATTCTTGTATAAATCATAATAATAGTATGATTACAATGGTGGTGATGATAATACAATACTAATAAAAAAAAATAAAAAAATAATAATAATGATAATGCTAGTGATAATAATAATAATTATAGAAAAACACAATATTAATATGAATATCAATCATAATAATACGAAATAGAAGGAGTGACAGAAGAAGAAGGAGTAGGAGAAGAAGAAGAAGAAGAAGAAGAAGAAGAAGAAGAAGAAGAAGAATGAGAAGAAGTAGAAGAAAAAAAGTAGGAGAAAAGGAAGAAGAAGAAGAAAAAAAAAAGGAGTAGAACAGGAAGAAGAAGAAGCAGAAGGAATAGAAGAAGAAAAGAAGAAAGAGTAGAAGAAGAAAAAGAAGAAGAAGAAGAGAGAGATGTAGAAGAAAAAAAAGAGAGAGATGTAGAAGAAAAAGAAGAAGAAAGAGAAGGAGTAGAAGAAAAAGTTGCACTATATACTATTGCAAATAATTAGAATAAACGAGGAGTGATTACAATTCATGGGCCGTGCAACATGGGGGATGTTGAGGGGGCTCTAGCCCCTGCCCTTCTACATTTTGTACATACGATAGATCTGCTGTAACAATCTAGAGTGCCGAGTCTTCATGCTCGGTCGCTCTGCTCCCTCGAAAGATATAAGCACAATATAACAAACTGTAAACCACAGCCTTGTTAGTATTGTGATTCGTTTAATATGCAATACTTATATGAACAGGCTTGATTGTGTGAAACACGAATTTCAGTAGGGCCTACCTTAATACAAAATACAGGACTATAACATCAACAACACCAACACTGACAGCAATGATAATGTTGATAATTTACAATAGTGCCTCATTGAGGGTCGGTTAGTCAAAAGGAATAAGGGAGTATCTCACCGGAAAATCTGCAAGAGGGCTCCCCCACCCCCTGAGATATTTAGAAATCGCCAAAAGTATTTAAATTAACGATTTTTAAAGCTGACTAAACCTATTTGGAGGATGGGGAAAGGAACTTAAATTTGTCTGTATGGTCACATTTCTTCCCCCAACTACAGAGTTCAATCTTCCTTGCTCGGTCGCTACGGTCTCTTTAAAAAAGAAATGGAATTTTATCAAAGTGGGGCGGTAGAATGCATAGTTTGATCTTCCCTGTTTAGTCGCCATGTTCCCTTTATTTTGTGTTTTCCGGGTCTTAACACCACCCCCTCAAAAAAAGAGAGTAGCTAGCATTGCTTGCAATAATAGGACATTGGAGCCCCCAGCTGAAGACCCCCACCCTACCATGAACGCCCTTTAAAAAGGCCAAGCCCCCTGGTTTACCGTTTATTTTTATAGTGACGTAATTACACATAAAATTCATCATGATAAAAAGTAAGGTCGTTGTGGCGCCATTTCTGAATTGCACCGAGTGTAATTACACTCCCCCTTCTTTTTTTCAGCCCTCATATACGTTTTAAAATATATTATTTGTTGATGTTCTGAAATGATAATAAATATGAAGACATCTAGACTGTTGTATACTACATGTAGTAGCAGAAATCATTAATATGAATGTAAAAGCCCCATGTTATAGTTATGTTTCATGGAAAATGCTTTGCTTATGTACGAAACGGGATAGGAAATTTGAGAAACAAATTTAATGAATACAAACAAAAGTGTTTGCTATGTCATTAAATTGTAAAACATTGAAATCTAGATGATTAGAATTACATGTCAACACACGATGAGGGGGGAGAGAGAGAAACAAAGAGAGATCTAAAGCAGAGGTGGAAGAGCAAAGGGGGATCTACTACATACTTAGCTTTAAAGCCTCAGTTTATATAGAAGAAAATCGAAGTAAAATATTAAAGTCAGCTACATCCACATCAGAAATATTATATCACCTTCATTTCTCCTCATGTTTGCCTCTAACACTTCTTCTCACAAACTTAGAAATAAATCCAAACTACATAGTCTACCCACACACAATCTCACCCAAGCTAGACGTCAGCTGCTATTCTAACCGTCGTAATGTAATGTCAAAAAGAACGTTGAGAACGTAGAGAATGTAGAGACCAGTCTTTTCATCACTATCTAGGGGCCTATACTCCTAATTTTTGCTTCAGACGCAATCAAGATGGAGCTGAGTTGCATATTGTTCAACTTCAAACTACTAATAATTTGGCAGTGTTATGAACGTTCAGTTTAAAATACAACTCACATTATGCACGCTTACAGTGCAAAAGTATATGGCAAACAAGAAGAAAAGAATATGACAATTGATAGGCACCGTTGCACTGTGTCAATAAAATGGCATAAATGTGAATAACAGGAGGCTTCTGATAGTAGTCTAGTCTACGCTTTTCAATGGACTTTTCAACAAGTTGTATGCATACTTTTTAAAACAAAAAATTCTCATGACGACTGCAAAGCTCGCTAGAGGGTTGCCCAACATGGTAATGAATCGTAAGAGCATTACAACACACTCCGAAAAAGTATGATGTGGGAGCACGATACATACATCCAAATTCATGTGGAGATAGAACCTACCGTATGACGACAATGTGGGGTTTTCAATGTCTAAAAATGTTTTTTTTTTTCCTGCTTTGTGTTCGCACTTTGTGTTTTTTTGCTCTTTGTGTGTTTCAGAGTGTCATTTATGCTGGTGCCCCCTCCCTTTTAATGATGCCCAGCACCATCCCACCGCCACCACCATCACCACCACCACGTTTGGTCAGCAGCTACGGAAGGTATCCTGTTGATATATAGAGATATAGATACACTGTCGCTCATAAAGTTGGAATATTTTTGTTTTACCCCAATTTTTGGAATTATTTTAAAAATAATTTAAAAATAATAGATCTAGATAATAGTATACATTCTCAGATTTTATTGAATTATAATTTACCAATGTGTGTTTTGCATGACTGCTAAAGCATGTGTATGCTACTATGCTTATCAACTAGGGGGCCTACGCCCTTAAGTCATAAATGCCAGTAATGAGGATTAATGCACCACAAAAGGGCACTAATATAGCACATCGTCAAGGTTTTGATCCTGGGGCCACACAGTTACGAGGCCATTGCTTCGTCACTGAACCATGACTGTACGCAGCGGGGGCTAGGGTAGGGGGGCAGTTTCTATAAATTAAAAAAACAAAGAAAATGCAATAAATTTTCAATAATTTATTGCATTTTACCCCGGTCCCCAACATAAAAAAATCCTCTGGACGGCAATGCATTATGGCTCAAGGCATGGGCACACAAAGGATTTTGTTATGTTGGGGACCGGGGTAAAATGTAATAAATTATTGAAAATTTATTGCATTTTCTTTGTTTTTTATATTTATGTAAACTGCCCCCTACCCTAGCCCCCGCTGCGTACAGTCGTGGTTCAGTGACCAAGCAATGGCCTTGTAACTGTGAGGCCCCAGGATCAAAACCGTGTCGATGTGCTATATTAGTGCCCTTTTGTGGAACATTAATCCTCATTACTGTCATTTATGACTTAAGGGCGTAGGTACCCTAGTTGAAATGCATAGTAGCATACACATGCTTTAGCAGTCACGCAAAACACACATTGTCAAATTATTATTCAATAAAATCTGAGAATTGTTTTACTATATCTAGATATATTATTTTAAAATTATTTTTAAAATAATTCCATAAATTGGGGTAAAACTAAAATATTCCAACTTTATAAGTGACAGTGTATATAGATGTATAGGGTTAAAACTGTGAAGGCAAATGAGACATCAATGAGGTAGTTTAAAGTTTATTACCACCAATAGGCTATTAACTTGATGTTTCTTGATACCCTTATTTGTTTTCAGTACCATAGCTACCATGGTTCTTATGATGGATGGTAATTTGGACATAGAACCACCATGGTTCTCCAGTAACTAGGTTACGATGGTACTTGTACTACAATGTTACCGCACGTACACAATCGCCTTACCATTCTGCATGTAGCTAAATAAAAGGATAACATTTATTACATTGTCATTTGTGTGATTGATTTTGTTTATCATTTGCACTAGTTTGGCCAGGGGGGATTAGACCACCCAGCGTGGTCACTGACAGGTGGTTATCTCATCAACTCAGCTCTCAATTAACATAAGAAAAAAGTATCACGGGGGACCAACATGCACCGCTTAGGCATTTTTTTTTAGAGGGAGCAGGTAGCTACAGGTAGTGAAGTGGGGCTTAAAAGCACTTTCAACACAGCATTTCTAACAAAATCTGCCATTCCTTGCTTATTTTACTTTGAAAGAGAATGCTGGTCTGTAAAGTAGACACAAAAATGACAGGTGCTGACATGAAGATCACTTCCAACACAATTATCCATTTTCTCGAGGTTCGGCCATTTCTCTCGCAAACATCTTTTAACAAAAGACATCACAATCACGTCGATTCATCTGTATCATATTCAACAGTGTTTGGCGAGAGCTTAAACCGGGGGGGGGGGGGGGGGTGGGGGGGAATGATTATTTTT
Organism: Strongylocentrotus droebachiensis; assembly: GCA_035222895.1. Taxonomy (NCBI): domain Eukaryota; kingdom Metazoa; phylum Echinodermata; class Echinoidea; order Camarodonta; family Strongylocentrotidae; genus Strongylocentrotus; species Strongylocentrotus droebachiensis. The sequence goes on from JAVYIG010002125.1 coordinate 142,496, forward strand.
GTCGAATGATCATTTGACGTATTAAAAATCCCCCAATCTAAGTCTTGCATCTTTTTTTTTGTTTACTGTGATTCACGAGAGAACAATAGGACTTCAAACAAAAAACAATGGAAACAATATATATACTTTTTTAAAGCGTTTATGCAAACGAGCTAAAATCTGGCTCGCGTAATATATAAAACAATTTACAGTCGAAAGATGAAGTCTATTTCTATTGCGAAATATAAAACTATGATTCAGGTGTAATTGTTTAAAGCCATATATTGTTTACGTGTAAATGCATAATAAGGTATGCCGTCATTAATTCATGGTTACCATCTTCACATGCAAATCATCACAAAATACTAGTATACGATTCAATATCAGGATTTGTAGAAAATTTAGAAATTAATACAAATCTTATCATCTTTCTGTATTCCGGTAATAATTACAGTGACTCGGTAACATTGTTGAAGGTTGATGAAACAATGTGTCGTATAGAATGTTACTTTTTATATTTCTTCTACTGTACTATTCAAAACGTCGTAATGTAAGTTCAAAAAGAACGTTGAGAACGTAGAGAATATAGAGACCAGTCTTTTCATCACTAATTAGGGGCCTATACTCCTAATTTTTGCTTCAGACGCAATCAAGATAGAGCTGTTACATATCGTCCAACTTCAAACTACTGCGAATTTGGCAGTGTTATGCACGTTCAGTTTCAAATACAACTTACATTATGCACGCATACAGTGCAAATTATTGCAAGCAAGAAGAAAAGAATATGACAATTGATAGGCACCGTTGCACTGTGTAAATAAAATGGCATGAATGTGAATAACAGCAGGCTTCCATTGCGTCCCCATCCAAAAAACCAGTGACAAAGTAAAATATCTGATAATAGTATATGCTACTGAAATCCTTGCATTTGTCAATTGGCTGGGATTTTTTTTTGTTACAGCATGTTGGTAACAGCATGTTGATGAAAAGTCCAATGAAAATAGGGCCCAGAAGATTCAGTCATGGGGTGCGACTAATCCCGCTTTTCAATGGACTTTTTAACAAATTGTATGCATACTTTTTAAAACAAAAGTTTCTCTTGACGACTGCAAAGCTCGCTAGAGGGTTGCCCAACATGGTTATGAATCGTAAGAGCATTACAACACACTGCGGCAAAGTATGATGTGGAAGCATTATACCTACATCCAAATTCATGTGGAGATAGAAACAATGACGACGATGTGGGGTTTTCAATGTCTAAATTTTTTTTCCCCTGCTTTGTGTGTTTCAGTGTGTCCTTTATGCTGGGGCTCCCTTCCTTTTCATGATGCCCACCACCACCCCCACCACCACCCCACCACCACCATCCCACCACCACCACCACAACCACCACCACCACCACCACCACCACCACGTTTGGTCAGCAGCTAGGGAAGGTATCCTGTTGATATATAGATATATAGATGTATAGGGTTTAAACTGGAATGTGCAAAGGAGACATCAATGAGATAGTTTAAAGTATATTACCACCAATGAAAAAAAGTCCAAAAATGCTATTAACTTGATGTTTCTTGATACCCATATAGAAATGTACCATGTAATTACCATGGTTCTTATGGTGGACGGTAATTTGGACATAGAACCATGGTAACCATGATATTGAAAACCATCGTAAGACCGAGCTATGGTAACCATGGTTCTCAGTACCATGGTTGCCATGGTTCTTTGTCCAAATTATCATCCACCATAAGAACCATGGTTATCATGGTTCTCCAGTAACTAGATTGCCATGGTACTTGTACTACAATGTTACCGCACGTACACAGTCGCCTTCATTCTGCATGTAGCTAAATAAAAGGACAGTATTTATTACATTGTGTGATTGAATTTGTTTATCATTTGAAAATCTACAAATACCTTAAAGCCCGTCTGCACTAGTTTGGCCAGGGGGATTAGACCACCCAGCGTGGTCACTGACAGGTGTTTATCTCATCAACTCAGCTCTCAATTAACATAAGAAAAAAGGATCACGGGGGACCAACATGCACCGCTTATGCGGTGGTTACAACCCGCCGTACTTGCAAGTGCGTGCTGTCTACGTGCAAAAACGTGGGCAAAATTTGGGTATCCGTACGTGGTGAGTACCGCCTCTGTACGGATTTGGGAGCACGCAGACACACCGTAGCACTTTAAGTGCACGAGGAACTTTCGCTGCGTTCGGGCTGCGTTCGGGCTATCGATTCACCCCAGTGCGTTTGACGTGCGTGCCCCGTACTGCCAACGAGCGCACAATGCACTGACTCCGTGCGTATTTAAATTTGTTTCCCACGGTCTCTTGCTTTACGGAAGGCGCACTTAGCACGTGCGTACTGCGCACGTGATAAGTGCGTGGTCCGTGCTTACTCGCCACTTCCCCAGTTCAACTCAGTGTCCAATGAGCACGCAGAACTCACGTGGACGTACCGAGTAAGCACGTGCTCCGCACTTACAACGCACGTTGTGCACACTGACGTAGACGAAAGACTTCATGCATGGCTGATTGTCAACGAAACGGAGTTAGGTCTGTTGTCAATTCTGCTTTTTACTACGGCAGGCAGACAGTGAAAACGAATTTGTTTGCTAAAATTATGTAAATGTAAGGGCTACTTTAAATAAACAGAACTTTGTCATTCCTTACTCATTTTTCCTGATTGAGGTGTCATATGAAAGGGCAAAAACCCAACTATCTAAAATGTGATTTTCCCTTTGAAATTTAGATACCGCCCGCCAAATGACTTTTCGGTTTCCTCTCTTCAAATTGATTTTTATCACTTATGCGTGACATAATTATGCATCATATGAGTTGCATCAAATGAAAAAGGAGGATCTAAGCTTTTTAAATATGTGTCATTTATTAATTATAAATGTGATTAAGTTATGATAAAACATCGATAATTCTCGGTTCCTTTTTTTTTTCTGGGACGCACTGTATAGAGGGAGCAGGTAGCTACAAGTAGTGCAGTGGGGCTTTAATGCACTTTCAACACAGCATTTCTCACAAAATTAGCCATTCCTTCCTTAGGCCTATTTAACTTTGAAAGAGCTTGCTGGTCTGCAAAGTAGACACAAAAATGACAGATGCTGGCATGAAGTTCATTTCCAACACAATTCTCCATTTTTTCGAGGTTCGGCCACTTCTCTCGCAAACATCACAATCACGTCGATCCATATGTATCATATTTAACAGTGTTTGGCGAGAGCTTAAACCGGGGGGGGGGGGAATGATTATTATTGTCGACTGATCATATGACGTATTAAAATCCCCAAATCTAAATCTTGCACTTTTTTTTTTTTTACTGTGATTCACGAGAGAACATTAGGGCTTTAAACAAAGAACAATGGAAACAATATCTTTTTTTTTTAAGCATTTATTCATTTGAGCTAAAATCTGGCTTGCGTAATATATAAAACAATTAACAGCGAAAGATGAAGTCTATTTCTACTGCGAAATATAAAACTATGATTCAGGTGTAATTATTTAAAGCAACATATATTGTTTACGTGTAAATGCATAATATTAAGGTATGCCCTCATTAGTTCATGGTTACCAATCTCACATGCAAATCATCACAAAATACTAGTATACGATTCAATATCAGGATTTGTAAAAAAATGTAGAAATACAAATCTTATCATCTTTCTGTATTCCGGAAATATTTACAGTGACTAGGTAACATTATTGAAGGTTGATGAAACAATGTTACTTTTTATATTTCTTCTACTGTACTATTCTAACCGTCGTAATGTAAGTTAAAAAAGAACGTTGAGAACGTAGAGAATATAGAGACCAGTCTTTTCATCACTAATTAGGGGCCTATACTCCTAATTTTTGCTTCAGACGCAATCAAGATGGAGCTGTTACATATCGTCTAAATTCAAACTACTGCTAATTTAGAAGTGTTATGCACGTTCAGTTTCAAATGCAACTCACATTATGCACGCATACAGTGCAAAAGTATGGCAAACAAGAAGAAAAGAATATGACAATTGATAGGCACCGTTGTACTGTGTCAATCAAATGGCATAAATGTGAATAACAGGAGGCTTCTGATAATAGTCTATGCTACTAAAATCATTGCGTTTGTCAATTGGCTGGGATTTTTTTGGTTACAGCATGTTGGTAACAGCATGTAGATAGAAAGTCCAATGAAAATAGGGCCCAGAAGATTTAGTCATGGGGTGCGACTAATCCCGCTTTTCAATGAACTTTTCAACAAATTGTATGCATACTTTTTAAAACAAAAATTTCTCTTGACGACTGCAAAGCTCGCTAGAGGGTTGCACAACATGATAATGAATCGTAAGAGCATTACACAACACACTGCGGCAAAGTATGATGTGGAAGCACTATACATACATCCACATTCATGTGGAGATACACTGTCGCTCATAAAGGTGGAATATTTTTTTAAATCCCAATTTATGGAATTATTTTAAAAATTATTTAAAAATAATAGATCTAGATAATAGTATACATTCTCAGATTTTATTGAATAATAATTTGCCAATGTGTGTTTTGCGTGACTGCTAAAGCATGTGTATGCTACTATGCTTATCAACTAGGGGACCTATGCCCTTAAGTCATACATGACAGTAATGAGGATTAATGCCCCACAAAAGGGCACTAATATAGCACATCGACACGGTTTTGATCCTGGGGCCTCACAGTTACGAGGCCATTGCTTTGTCACTGAACCATGACTGTACGCAGCGGGGGCGCGGGTAGGGGGCAGTTTTCATAAATAAAAAAACACACAGAAAATGCAATAAATTTCCAAGAATTTATTGCATTTTACCCCGGTCCCCAACATAAAAAAATCCTCTGGACGGCCATGCATTATGGCTCAAGGCATGGGCACACAGAAGATTTGTTTATGTTGGGGACCGGGGTAAAATGCAATAAATTCTTGGAAATTTATTGCATTTTCTGTGTGTTTTTTTATTTAGGAAAACTGCCCCCTACCCGCGCCCCCGCTGCGTACAGTCATGGTTCAGTGACAAAGCAATGGCCTCGTAACTGTGAGGCCCCAGGATCAAAACCGTGTCGATGTGCTATATTAGTGCCCTTTTGTGGGGCATTAATCCTCATTACTGTCATTTATGACTTGAGGGCGAAGGTCCCCTAGTTAATAAGCATGGTAGCATACACATGCTTTAGCAGTCCCGCGAAACACACATTGGCAAATTATTATTCAATAAAATCTGAGAATGTATACTATTATCTAGATCTATTATTTTTAAATAATTTTTAAAATAATTCCATAAATTGGGGTAAAACTAAAATATTCCACCTTTATGAGCGACAGTGTAGAACCAATGACGACAATGTGGGGTTTTCAATGTCTAAATTCTTTTTTCCTGCTTTGTGTTCGCACTTTTTGTTGTTGTTACTCTGTGTGTGTTTCAGAGTGTCATTTATGCTGGTGCCCCCTCCCTTTAAAAAAATACTCTGGACGGTCATGCATTATGGTTCAAGGCATGGGCACACAAAGGATGTTGTTTTGTTGGGGACAGGGGTAAAATGTAATAAATTATTGAAAATTTATTGCATTTTCTTTGTTTTTTAAATGTATGTAAACTGCCCCCTACCCTAGCCCCCGCTACGTACAGTCGTGGTTCAGTGACCAAGCAATGGCCTCGTAACTGTGAGGCCCCGGGATCAAAACCGTGTCGATGTGCTATATTAGTGCCCTTTTGTGGAACAATAATCCTTATTACTGTCATGTATGACTTAAGGGCGTAGGTACCCTAGTTGAAAAGCATAGTAGCATACACATGCTTTAGCAGTCACACAAAACACACATTGTCAAATTATTATTCAATAAAATCTGAGAATGTATACTATTATCTAAATCTATTATTTTAAAATTATTTTTAAAATAATTCCATAAATTGGGGTAAAACAAAAATATTCCTACTTTATGAGCGACAGTGTATATAGATGTATAGGGTTAAAACTGTGATGTGCAAAGGAGACATCAATGAGGTAGTTTAAAGTTTATTACCACCAATAAAAGTAAGTCCAAATAGGCTATTAACTTGATGTTTCTTGATACCCTTATTTGTTTTCAGTACCATAGTTACCATGGTTCTTATGATGGATGGTAATTTGGACATAGAACTATGGTAACCATGGTTCTCCAGTAACTAGGTTACGATGGTACTTGTACTACAATGTTATCTCACGTACACAATCGCCTTACCATTCTGCATGTAGCTAAATAAAAGGATAACATTTATTACATTGTCATTTGTGTGATTGATTTTGTTTATCATTTGCACTAGTTTGGCCAGGGGGGATTAGACCACCCAGCGTGGTCACTGACAGGTGGTTATCTCATCAACTCAGCTCTCAATTAACATAAGAAAAAAGTATCACGGGGGACCAACATGCACCGCTTAGGCATTTTTTTTTTAGAGGGAGCAGGTAGCAACAAGTAGTGAAGTGGGGCTTTAAAGGAATTTCAACACAGCATCTCTAACACAATCTGCCATTCCTTGCTTATTTAACTTTAAAAGAGAATGCTGGTCTGTAAAGTAGACACAAAAATGACAGGTGCTGGCATGAAGATCACTTCCAACACAATAATTATCCATTTTCTCAAGGTTCGGCCACTTCTCTCGCAAACATCTTATCAAAAGACACCACAATCACGTCGATTCATTTGTTTCATATTAAACAGTGTTTGGCGAAAGCTTAAACCGGGGGATAACAAAATGATTATTATTGTCGAATCATCATATGACGTATTACAAATCTAAGTCTTGGCCTTTTTTAATGCTCTGATTCACGACAGAACAACAGGGCTTCAAACAAAGAACAATGGAAACAATATAATACTTTTTTTAAACATTTATTCAAACGAACTAAAATCTAGCTCGCGTTATATATAAAACAATTTACAGTCGAAAGATGAAGTCTATTTCTATTGCGAAATATAAAACTATGATTCAGGTGTAATTATTTAAAGCCACATATATTGTTTACGTGTAAGTGCATAATAAGGTATGCCGTCATTAGTTCATGGTTACCATCTTCACATTCAAATCATCACAAAATACTAGTATACGATTCAATATCAGGATTTGTAGAAAATTTAGAAATACAAATCTTATCATATTTCTGTATTCCGGTAATATTTACAGTGACTCGGTAACATTGTTGAAGGTTGATGGGAAAAATGTGTTATATTTGTATGGAATGTTACTTTTTATATTTCTTCTACTGTACTATTCTAACCGTCGTAATGTAAGTTAAAAAAGAACGTTGAGAACGTAGAGAATATAGAGACCAGTCTTTTCATCACTAATTAGGGGCCTATACTCCTAATTTTTGCTTCAGACGCAATCAAGATGGAGCTGTTACATATCGTCCAACTTCAAACTACTGCGAATTTGGCAGTGTTATGCACGTTCAGTTTCAAATACAACTTACATTCATGCACGCATACAGTACAACAGTATGGCAAACAAGAATAAAAGAATATGACAATTGATAGGCACCGTTGCACTGTGTAAATAAAATGGCATGAATGTGAATAACGGCAGGCTTCCATTGTGTCCCCTTCCAAAAAATCAGTGATAAAGTACAATATCTGATAATAGTATATGCTACTGAAATCCTTGCATTTGTCAATTTGCTGGGATTTTGTTTTGTTACAGCATGTTGGTAACAGCATGTTTGTAACAACATGTTGATAACAAGTCCTATGAAAATAGGGCCAAGAAGATTCAGTCATGGGGTGCGACTAATCCCGCTTTTCAATGGACTTTTCAACAAATTGTAGGCATACTTTTTAAAAGTTTCTCTTGACTACTGCAAAGCTCGCTAGAGGGTTGCCAAACATGGTAATGAATCCTAAGAGCATTACACACAACCACAAAGTATGACGTGGATGCACTATACCTACACCCAGATTCATGTAAAGATAGAAACAATGACGACGATGATCCTTGATAACCATAATGTGGGGTTGTCAATGTCTAATGTGTTTTTCCTGCTTTGTGTTCACACTTTGTGGGTTTTTCCTCTGTGTGTGTTTCAGAGTGTCCTTTATGCTGGTGCCCCCTCCCTTTTAATCATGCCAACCACCACCACACTGTTAGAACGGTGTTTAAATTATCACTGTTTAAAAGAATGTTGTTTAAAAAAGTAAACAACGTTGTTCAAAATCGAAAAATCAGTGCTCGATTGACTGAAACAACTATGTATTAAAAGACACAAATATTTAATTAAACAGAGTTGTTTAAAAAGTCCCGGGGGGCGTCGTTGATATTTTCTCGATACCCGATTGCAATTTGCGCACACACATGCGATATGCACAAAGTACGTACATAATACATGCATGCAAGCATGCAGTGCTAGTGTGCAGTGCAAGTGCAGACGAAAATGGCGGAACAAGGGCAAGGCGACGACTTGGTTCTTCTCGGCTTCGCCGATGGGGTTTAGGTGAAGTTATAGAGACAAATAATAATGTTGTCTGTCACTGCCATGAATATGATGAACAAATGTTGAAGTTAATTGGCAACAAGCTCTGCATGTTACAGTGTATAAATCGTTGTGATTATTGCAGGAGTGGTTCCATGCAGTAGGTCATTTCACAAATTCAAACAACCAGATAATAACCATTAAACAGTTCTGTTTAAAATTTAAGCAACTCCTTTTAAACAACCCAGTTGTGCAGTAATACTGAATAAACAACAGTTACTTAGTGATTTAAACATTATTGTTTAAAATTTAAACAACTTGCTTTAAACAACCGAGTTGTGCAATTTTATTATAGGTTTTCCCGGCCAATTTCGTAAGAGCAGCAGTCAATTTCATTAACGTGCATTCATGTTCGAGCAAATTTTCTCCACTCGTTGCTCCCCTGTTTCATTTTTAAACTTGTTGCATTCAATCTCGTTTCGAGTCACCGAATTTTCTAAACATGCACATTCAAATTAAAGCTTGGTTCAGTCAATTTGGAAATGCGTAAGGGTCATTCAATTTCGCCAATGTTGAGTGGGAGGTGAATTCTTTGGCGAATTGCGGTTTCATATTCGTCTATGGGCAACCTCTTTCGCAATCGGGTCATTCAAATTAAAACTAGACCTCATAATCAAAGTATGAGGCTGGATGTTCATTCGGATATTCAGTATTTCATGTTCATTTGTTTATTCTTTTTCTCTATGATCTTTTGTGACATAATTTCACATTATACAATCTTCCTTATATTTATCTGATATATTTATATTGCATTTTATGTTTTCTCTTTCTTTGGACATTCTTTATTTTTGTTGAAACATCTCTTTATTCATATCTTCATATTTTTCGTTATAACTGCCTTAGGGGTTATTTTTTAAATGGTTTGTTTTGAACAATCCTGATTGAGTAGGTGATCTTTCTTTCTTTTCATTTAACATCTTTTTCTTTATTCATCATTGTATTTCGTTTCCATCATGTCCATGTCTATTAAACCTGAAATCTACCCACAAGATCTGTTTATATATAGCTTGTGCTTAGAAGAGAAGTCACAAATTGTGCACCTTCTGTGGGGACAGTTACCTGTGCAATGACAGAACGAATACGCATGCCATTCCTCCAAGTAAACTTTGCCTAAAACTATTCAAACAGAACTATATTAAGTGACAAATTAACATCAAATGAAAAGCAATGCACAAATGTCACATATGTATGCCTAATCACGAAATTGAATGCATGAAGACATACCACCGTCTGTCCGGCGCGAATTTGAATGCTCTTTGCACGCTTTTCTAAATTGAATGCTCGTTTTGCACGTCTCCGTGGCAAGAGTATGAAATCGCATGCTACTAAATCAAATTGAATGACGCAATTAGCTCTTTGAATGTTGATCTACATAATCATTCAATTTCGCACGAACTTGAATGCACGTAACGTTAATTCGGATGCTAAGTTTACGAAATTGGGCGGGAAAACCTATCTAAACAACTGTTGTTTAAAAGGTTTCCTAATTTTTAAACAACTAAGTGTTCAAAATGTAAACAACCTTAATTTGTTTAATTTTTAAACAACAGTTGAGCGATTCACCGGTTAACTCGGGGTTGTTTAAAATTTTAAACAACTTGTTTAATTTTTTTTAACAGTGCACCACCACCCCACCCCACCACCACCACCACCGCCACCACCACCCTATTCATTTTACTAGGGTTTACATATTTACTGGTTTTCTTTATAGAAATTAATCGATGTACAGTACGTCTCGATAATCAGAAAAACATGTACACTCGCTTTATATGAACTTCATGTGACATTTAGCTAAAATTATTATTAAACAAAACAAAAAAGTTTTTTTTCGAAACTATTCTGCTTTTTGAACAATTCTCCTTTCGAAGGGCAATATACAGACTTTTTGGAACCGTGCACGGCGTGACAAAATATTTAATGAATTTAATTGGCAGGTCTCTCTATCATGTTCATTGAGGAAATTTCAAAAGGATAATACTCTCTATTACCTGGGTCAGTACACGCAGACCAAATCAGGTGTACATAATCAAGATATGAATCAAGAAGTACTACTCAAACAGAAGGGAATTCTGGTGAGTCAGAACTTGAATCAGATTGGACACTAGAAGTTGAATATAAAGATCTAGGTTCAAATAGTAATCACATAATGGTAAACAGTGACCAGAGGCTGACCAACGGAGGTGAAGGTGAATCGTTTGGTCAGCAGCTAGGGAAGGTATCCTGTTAGGAAGAGAGCCCCAGCAGTTGTTAGGTTAGATGTATAGGGTTAAATTTAAAGTTTATTACCACCAATAAAAGTAAGTCCACTTGCTACTCTCCACCCAGGTGTTAAATGGGTACCCGGTAGGATGCGACCGTCATTGTTGGTCAAACAGTTTTTGAGCGTCAAGTAACGCATAGCTGGAATGCTCAACAGGGAGTGGAGATTGTGCACACAGTGTGTGCAGGCAAGCACTGAATCCAATGAGCGGGGTACATGTAATAGTATATTTGTAAAGCGCTTAGAGACATTTGTATTAAGCGCTACATTAAAGCTAAATATAATTGTTATTATTATTAAATAGGCTAATAACTTGTTGTTTCTTGATACCCTTCTAAAAATGTACCATGTTATTACCATGGTTCTTATGGCGGACGGTAATTTGGAAATAGAACCATGGTAACCATGGTACTGAAAACCATCGTAATACCGAGCTATGGTAATTATGGTTTCCAGTACCCGAACGTACAGTCGCTTTACCATTCTGCATGTAGCTAAATAAAAGGATAGCATTTATCACATTGTGTGATTGATTTTGTTTATCATTTGAAAATCTGCTATACCTTAAAGCCCTATACCTTAAAACACTAGTTTCTAGCTGTCGCTATTTTGCAGTTTATTAACAACAACAAAATGTATGTACATCATAAAACAAATTATGCATGGCAAAACAATAAAATACAAACTGTACATAATGTACAAAACAATGAATTAGTGCAAAAGCTTAATTAATGCTTACATGAAACACATTTTATACAAAAGTTCGAGGAACTTCAAGTTGTTGCTAAAAGAAAACTAAAAGTTAGCACAAGTGCTAGTCTAAATTGGTTTCCTCGGTTCCCTATATATCGATAGTGTATCTGTTCATTACTATAGCATTATACATTACATTATACTGTATACATTCAAAATACAAAACATTATTAACTGGTACAAGACAGATAATGCATTAGTTCATCAAATATATTGTGAGGGTATTACGAAATGAATATCTTGTTTTTTGTTCTCTAATCTTCTGAGGTAAGATGTTTCAAAGCTTCGGTTCAACAAAAGAAATGGTGAATGTACCTTGTGTCGTCCTACAAATTGGCAAGGGTAGCATTGCATTTTCTTTTCCTGTTGTTTCATATTAGTATGATGTACAATCTTACAATAATCTAATAATGTGTGTGGCAACTTTGTATTATACAAATCATATACAAATGTTAAAACTGCCAGTTCATGCAAACCAAAATCATCCAATATCCCAACTTGTTTAAACAGTGGTCCGGAGGATGTTCTCAATAATGAAAACGTAATAGCTCGCACTGCCATCTTCTGAGCTAAAAGAATACAATTCAAGCGAGATTTATAACTGCTTCCCCATATCTCGATTCCATAGAGTATGTGGGGCTGTATAAACGATTTATATAAGAGAACAAGGATATACTGTGGATCAAAATGTCTTAATATAAATAGCAAACTCACTTTTCTACGAACGCACTTATTGACACAATCTATGTGATGCTTCCATGACAATGTACTATCAATTTGACCTCCTACAAAAGATGCCACGCTCTCATCATTAATGTCCGTATAAAACAGTCTAAGGACACAATTTAAATGAATTGCCCGTCGTATTATTTTTAATAAACATATAATTAGTTTTCTTTAAATTGATCGTGAGTTTATTAGCATCGCGCCATTTTTTAATTACATCAATTTGATTATCATCAAAAGTGTAAAAAATATTTGAATCGTCTGCAAGCAATGCAAAATTAAAACAGTTAGTACAACAAGGTTAATCATTAATATACACTAAAAACAATGTGATCACTGCGGCACGCCGCACGTAATAGTCTTCCGGGGTAGATTTGGCCTCATTATAGCATAATGTCCGAGAGAGATTCAAGAGGTAATTAGCAAACCATTGGAATGCAACACCACGTATACCATAATGTGCCATCTTTTCTAGCAAAATATCATTATTTATAGTTTGAAACGCCTTCAAGACTGCTCTCTATGCTCCGTTCTCTAAACACATATATCCTATTGCTCGTTTCAGTTTCATGCAATATTCTCTGACCGCTCGGACAGGTAGATGTGAGAGGAAGGCCAGAAACAGAAAATATGTTACAATATCAATCTATTAGCCTCCTCTCCCTTTTGCTATAAATCTATTGATTCATCATAGCCAGAAGTGCCTCTCTATCCACTGGGCCACCACTAGCTTCAGGAACTTGAATAATATTGCCTCTTCTGAAGCTCCCCTGATGACTTAATTCTGGACTGTCTTTATCAGCGTCCTGAGACCATGAATTTGAAGGTGAAGATGGTCTGGCAGCAGGTTTACGAGCAGGGACACCATCTCCTCCTGACTCTTTAATTGGAATCGTTGGCTTCGCGCACTCTCTGCGTCACTATCTTCTTCAGGGTGATATTGTGTATTACGTCTAGATGTTTCCTGAGAACTGGCAGGTCTATGAAACCCTGAGAACAAATCTGACATTCATGGGGTTTCTTGTCCCGGTGAACATACTCGTGCTTGTCCAGGTTACCCTTCGTCAGAAACGACTTACCACACACAGCACATTTATGTGACCGGATGTTGTGATGCCAATCCATATGCACCTTAAACATGCCTCTAGTTTGAAATGCCTTATTACAAAGTTCACATTTAAAACGCTTGTTAGCGGGGTCTTTGGAATGGATTTTCATATGGGCAATTTGGTGACTCGTGCGCTTGAATTTCTTTCCGCAAACGTCGCAGTGGTACTTGTAGACATCACTATGGACAGTAAGATTGTGCTGTTTCAGATTGGCTTGACTCTTGAAAGCTGATCCACAGACTTCACAACGGCAATGACCAGCATTGGAATGGACCCTTTTCCTGTGGATTTTAAGTTGATTATCCAGGAGGAAGCCTTTTCCACATTCCTCACATTTAAATGCACTCTCTATATTATGACTTTCAAGATGAAACTTAATCTCGCTGTTGGTGTAGAATCGTTTCCCACACAAATCGCAAATGTACTTTATCTCTTTGATGTGCACGTCATTGATGTGCCTCTCAAGACTTTGTTTGCTAGTAAGAGTTTTACCACATGTTTCACATTCGATTAGCTTAGATTTATCATTATGCCTTTCCATGTGATAATCGTAATAATACTTTGACAGATAGGTTTTATCACATATCTTACAATAGTATTTCTGTCGTTCTGTTTTGTCCTTGTGGGTTTCGACATGTGTTATGTATAAACCTTTCTGCTCGAAAATTTTACCACATTTACTGCACTTATACTGCTGCCTATATTCCTCATGAATTGTACGCATGTGTTTCCTTTGATAGTATTTTGTCTCAAATTGCAAATCACAAAGCAAGCATGCTATGGCATCTTCTCCATTTTCTGTTGATTTTTTACTGGTTGTAAAGGCGTTTTCGTCATCGCCGACATCTAAATTGTTTTCTTCCTTTGTTTCTTCTTCTGCCGTTTCATGGGTCGCCTTTTGTTCAATCATTTCACTTGGCTCACACGTTCCCTCCTGTGATTCGTGGACCTTCAAGTCAGCTGTCTGTCTTTTCCTTTTCTTTCCAATGGGATGGTCGGTAGAGGCATCTTGATTTTCTTCTACCCCCTTATCAGCATGTCCCCGGCCCTCATCTTTCTCCGATATAGCCAATGCATTGCCAGTCTCCTCCTCTAGTTCAGTTTCACTGATCTCTGACTCTGACATGGGCATCGTTGCTGAGGTTACTCTTTCTCTATCTTCTAATACAAGTTCTACTTCTTTCATTAGAATGAGATTTTCTTCACCCTTTTCTCCAATTTCCTTTGTTACTTTTTCTGCAGTTTCATGGATTGCCTTTTGTTCAATCATTTCACTTGGCTCACACGTTCCCTCCTGTGATTCGTGGACCTTCAAGTCAGCTGTCTGTCTTTTCCTTTTCTTTCCAATGAGAGGGTCGGTAGAGGCATCTTGATTTTCTTCTACCCACTCAGCATCATGTCCCTGGTCCTCACCCCTCTCCGATATCGCCAAAGCATTGCCAGTCTCCTCCTCTAGTTCAGCTTCACTGATCTCCGACTCTGGCATGGGCATCGTTGCTGAGGTTACTTTTTCTCTATTTTCTAATGCAAGTTCTACTTCTCTCATTAGAATGAGTTTTTCTTCACCCTTTCCTCCAACTTGCTTTGTTTGTTCTTTCACTTCCTGCATATCACCTATATCTCTTTTCTTACTCCCTGCGACCTTCTGCCTTGATGTTTGACCTCTTGCTTCACTGCGGCATGGATGTCTCAGAGCTTTTGTCTCAGATGGAAAGCATGTTTCATCCGGCTTATTTACTTTTTTTGGCCTTTTTGTACTTTTCAGTTCCTCAAGATTCTCTACCATTTCTTAGGGAGTCAGGTTATTATTATGAACGTAAGTAGGCAACTATTAAAGCCTTTCTACGAAACGATACATGCCGAATGGTCGACTTCTTTACCTCCTTGGAATCTTGGTGTTGTGGAAAAGTAGCAGGGTAACTTATTTTCCTCTACTAGGGACAGTATCCTCAGTCTGTACTGGCTTAGCCGCACCGTGCTCAGTCTTAATGTGCTCTTCATCGCCAAAGTGAATGGATACTGAGAAAAGAAAAGAACAAACAGCTATAATATATGCAATACGAAACCTAAAACTTTAATTAGTATGTTTATGTCATAACTAATGCTGCATAATAAATACTACCATTCTGCTACTTGACATTTTGTATCTTTTCATGGTTCACAATTGGTCAAAGCCCCTCGCCCAAGATTTTGTAGCAAATGCTGTGTCTACTTCCATATTCATTGGTAATACCTTCCCAAGTTCCCATAGTATATCAAGACAAAGTAGTGCTGGAGGCTAGGCATACAATGAACTTGTGCCTTATATATCAAAGGAGAAGTTCACCTTGATATTACATTGGTTTCAATTAAAGTAGAAAAATGAGAATAATTGGTCTGTGAAAGCTAGAAAAAAAAGAGAGAATAAAACAAGATTCATGACTGTCTTGTTGTTGAATAGTTCAAATATCTTTTCAAATATCAGTAGGAGGTAATGTGAACTGCTTTAGCCGTTTAGTTCTTTCAATAAACTAACCTTGTTTCTGAGAAGCTATCTGTTGACTGCCACACTTGATGGCGATGTTTACAGCTCTAAGCTTCACCGGTAATGAAACTGCTGCATCTTTTTCTGCAGGATAAAATACACAATTACATGCAGGCTGTCTGTTAGAGTCAATATTTTGCAATTTCAATTCAAAATCTGAGTGGCAGATTGGTGCACGATTCTATCTATATTGATGGAGAAATAGATCATCTAAAGGGATATGAATAATGTGTCTATTCAAAATTCACTCCTCACTTGCAAAACTTATAAATAGTCTGCTGCAACTCCCCAGTATTGAGATCAACTTTATAATATTCATGGAATGAAAGTAAATTTAGACAAACTCTTCGAACCAGGGTAGATTTGATGCAGCAACATCTACTGTTATCACTGCATCAACTGTATACACAGGCCACTGCTATTAAGTCCATGTCAAACACACACTAATATGGAGACACTATCTCTCTCCTCCTAATTGCAATGACGAACCTTCGTCATTGCCTTGTTTTCGTTCACATTCTGCCCCATTAATATTCTCCTTTTCCTTATCCTTATCCTTATCGTCCAAAAATCCCATTCGTTTTGCACGTAGTGCTTGTTATTCCTAGTTAGGTACTTTCCTCAAGTCCTTTTCCTTTCAAATTTCGTAGGCATCATCTCTAGCATCTCATCAAGGTCACCTACTTTTTCGATTTTCGAAATCACTCATGCATGACCGTCCAGGTGCCATTTTGTCCGTTTCTGGTCCATTTTAAGGCCTTTCTTTCTTCCTTCCTATCTCCACTATCCTAGATCCTACAAACTTCTAACAAATTCCTTTAGATAGTCTAAGAGATGTTCTTTAATCTGCGATGTATAACTTGCCCTTCAAAATGCCATCTTCATACTCAAAATTCAAATCTGAAACCGTCTCCGTCAACAATCTCTCAAATTCTTGAAAAATTGACCCCTAAATAATCTGAAACTGCCATAACTTTCTCATATAAATTCTGTTTTGTACTTAAATCACATAGTATCTTTATCTCATAATTGCACATAGCCATGACAAATTTCACGCTCCAATGGCTTTGCAAAACATAAATAGCGCCCTCTAAAGTTCTGGAAATTGGCTTTCTCTCTGTGGCCATATCTCCATTATGGCTTGGCAGACCCGTACCCTTTTTTGGATTTAGATACTTGAGGATATGCCCTTTCCAGCCATATACAAAATTATATGCCCTATCACTGACCAAATTTGCGAAAATTGCCCTCCAAATTCGCCATTTTGAAGAAAATTGAGAAATAACTTCAAATTGCTCTAAATTAGCGATCTTTATACCTAAATCAATGAAACTTGGCAGACATATGTATCCATATACGTGACAACTGTCTGCCAAGTTTAGTAAAATTCGAATATGTCAGCGCAAAGTTATCGCCAAAAATGATGAATTTACTATGCATTACGTAATAGCGCCTATAATGCGTGCAGTACATTGCGCGCAGATGACAATGGTGTGAAATTGACCGCAATGAAGTGCCCTTTCGAATGATACCAAGTATGGTATATGTTTACACAGAAAATTGTGAGTAAATCGCATTTGAACAAGGGTCACTATACGAATTCCGCCCGATTATAACACATATCGGCCATGACGTCATTTTTTTCAGACTACTTTTTGCCCCCTAAACATCCTTTTTTTTCCTTGAAAATTTGCAATGACATTCCGAGATGCAATACGCAGGGCACCTCGTGGCCGGATTTTTGAAATTGGTCAAGGGGGCCATTTAAGACGCCATTTTGTCCTTTAAATCTATTTTACATCACATGTTTCGATAGGATTATCATAGAAAAAAGAGAGTAGTTTACAATAACGACCATGAAAATCTCTTTCCAATGATACCATATATGGCCCATGAAGAGACATAAAGAGAGAGAGAAAAAACAATTTAACTCCGGTCATAATAAAGATCCTCTACGTTTTTCGCCCATGCATTACACGCATTGTCTATGGGGCAAATCGGGTTCACGCTTTTGACCCCTAGAACGATCTTGATTGCAATGACGAACATGCAACTAATCCCATTTGTTTTTGCACGCAGTGCTTGCGAGCCCTTTCTAGGTTGTTTCCCCTATCCCAATTTCTTTCAAACATCGTAGGCATATATAGTCACTACCATCCCATCAAGGTCACTATTGAGGCCTTTTTCTCGCCCTACCTGTCTCCAATATTACAGAAGCTAAATACTTCGTGCAAATTGCTCTGGATAGTCCGAGAGAAGCTCTTTCGTTCGACACGTAGAAACACGGCGTCATTGCACGCACATCGTTGTGACACGATTGCATTTCTAGTTGCAATGACGAACCTTCGTCATTGCCTTGTTTTCGTTCACGTTATTAATATTCTTGGTTCTTCCTCTTCTTCTTGTCGTCCGGAATCCCATTCGCTTTGCACGTAGTGCTTGTTATTCCTCTCCAGGTCCTTTCCTCAAGTCCTTTTCCTTTCAAATTTCGTAGGCATCATCTCTAGCATCTCATCAAGGTCACCTATTTTTTCGATTTTCGAAATCACTCATGCATGACCGTCCAGGCGCCATTTTGTCCGTTGCTGGTCCATTTTAAGGCCTTTCTTCCTTCCTTCCCATCTCCACTATACTAGATCCTACAAACTTCTAACAAATTCCTCTAGATAATCTGAGAGATGTTCTTTCATCTGCGACGTATGACTTGACCTTCAAAATGCCATCTTCATACTCGAAATTCAAATCTAAAACCGACTCCGTCAAAAATCTCTCAAGTTCTTGAAAAATGGACCCCTAAATAATCTAAAACTGCCATAACTTTCTCATATAAATTCCGTTTTGTATTTAAATCTCACAGTATCTTTATCTCATAATTGCACATAGCCATGCTAAATTTCACGCTCCAATGGGCTTGCACAACATAAATAGCGCCCTCTAAAGTTCTGGGAATTGGCTTTCTCTCTGTGGCCGTATCTCCATAATGGCTTAGCAAACCCGTACCCTTTTTTGGATTTAGATACTTGAAGATATGCCCTTTCCAGCCATATACAAAATTATATACCCTATCACTGACCAACTTTGCGAAAATTGCCCTCCAAATTCGCCATTTTCAAGAAAATTCCGAAATAACTTCAAATTGCTCTAAATTAGCGATCTTTATACCTACATCAATGAAACTTGGCAGACATATGTATCCACATACGTGACAACTGTCTGCCGAGTTAAGTAAAATTCGAATATGTCAGCGCAAAGTTATCACCAAAAATGATGAATTTGCTATGCATTACGTAATAGCGCTTATAATGCGTGCAGTACATTGCGCGCAGATGACAATGGTGTGAAATTGACCGCAATGAAGTGCCCTTTCGAATGATACCAAGTATGGTATATGTTCACACAGAAAATTTTGAGTAAATCACATTTGAATAAGGGTCACTATACGATTTCCGCCGAGTTTCCGCCCAATATTATAACACGTATCGGCTAAGACGTCATTTCTCAGACTTTTTTTCGCCCCCTAAACATCCTTTTTTTTCCTTGAAATTTTGCAGTGACATTTAGAGTTGCAGTACGCAGGGCACCTCGTGGCCGAATTTTTGAAATTAGTCAAGGGGGCCATTAAAGACGCCATTTTGTACTATAAATCTATTTTACATCACGTGTTTCGATAGGATTATCATAGAAAAAAAGAGAGTGGTTTACAATAACAACCATGAAATTTTCTTTCTAATGATACCAAATACGGCCTATATAAAGAGACATAAAGAGAGAGAGAAAAAACAATTTAACTCCGGTCGTAATACAGATCCTGTACGTTTTCCGCCCATGCATTACACGGATTGTCTATGGGGCATATCAGGTTCACGCTGTTGGCCCCCAGAACGATCTATATTGCAATGAGGAACATGCACCAAATCCCAATGGTTTTTGCACGCAGTGCTTGCGAGCCCTTTCTACGTTCTTTCCCCTATCCCAATTTCTTTCAAACTTCGTAGGCATAGTCACTACCATCCAACCAAGGTCACTGTTGAGGCCTTTCTTTCGCCCTACCTATCTCCAATATCACAGAAGCTATAGACTTCGTACAAATTGCTCTGGATAGTCCGAGAGAAGCTCATTCGTTTGACACGTAGAAACACGGCGTCATTGCACGCACATCGTTGTGACACGATTGCATTTCTAGTTCTAACTTATTGACATTCAAGA
The DNA here is from genome assembly GCA_035222895.1 of Strongylocentrotus droebachiensis. Taxonomy (NCBI): domain Eukaryota; kingdom Metazoa; phylum Echinodermata; class Echinoidea; order Camarodonta; family Strongylocentrotidae; genus Strongylocentrotus; species Strongylocentrotus droebachiensis. The sequence goes on from JAVYIG010002125.1 coordinate 162,580, forward strand.
TCCCCAGACCCCAGTAGAGAAATGGCTACAAATGATCGGGATTATGGGGACAGTTTATCAAATTAGGCCTTATAACTCAATAATGATTTTTTTTTTTTTTTGGGGGGGGCCTGCAAATGGGACAGTGTACCTTTAAAAAGGCCAAACCACCCATCCCCGGGTTTACCTTTGATTTAGGGTGCGTTTAATCGACACTTTTTTCACCCTAGAATCACGGTTTCTAAAGACGTTTAGTTTAAAACGCAATGCGTTCAAGCGATTTTTTCGTCGGTCGTAAAAGTAAACGTGTTTGAAAACACAAACATGAAACGCTGAAAAAGATGCGTTTTGTATCATGATTCTGCAGAATCACGGTCGCTAAAGTTCGATTGAACGGACGGAGTTCTCAATCATGATTGTATGACGGAGCCTGTTCCGGTTTGGGCAAAAACCGCGCGCCTGCTTTTCATGCAATTTTCGTTTACTATACCATGCTCTTTATCGTGGCCTGTTCCGTTATTAGGTGGTCTGTCGTTTTCGACAGATCACCTATTGTTTTCGTCAGAATTTTCTTTATTTATTTATTATTGCAATGACGACCTTCGTCATTGCCTTGTTTTCGTTCACATTCTGCCCCATTAATTGCAATGACGACCTTCGTCATTGCCTTGTTTTCGTTCACATTCTGCCCCATTAATATTCTCCTTATCGTCCGAAAATCCCATTCGTTTTGCACGTAGTGCTTGTCCTTCCTAGTGAGGTACTTTCCTCAAGTCCTTTTCCTTTCAAATTTCTTAGGCATCATCTCTAGCATCTCATCAAGGTCACTACATTCTTCGATTTTCGAAATCACTCATGCATGACCGTCCAGGCGCCATTTTGTCCGTTTCTGGTCCATTTTAAGGCCTTTCTTTCTTCCTTCCTATCTCCACTATCCTAGATCCTACACATTTCTAACAAATTCCTTTAGATAGTCTGAGAGATGTTCTTTCATCTGCGACGCATAACTTGACCTTCAAAATGCCATCTTCGTACTCAAAATTCAAATCTGAAACTGACTCCGTCAAAAATCTCTCAAATTCTTGAAAAATGGACCCCTAAAAATCTAAAACTGCCATAACTTTCTCATATAAATTCCGTTTTGTGTTTAAATCTCACATTATCCTTATCTCATAATTGCTCATAGCCATGCAAAATTTCATGCTCCAATGACTATGCAAAACATAAATAGCGCCCTCTAAAGTTCTGGGAATTGGCTTTCTTTCTGTGGCCGTATCTTCATAATGGCTTGGCAAACCCGTACCCTTTTTTGGATTTAGATACTTGAAGATATGCCCTTTCCAGCCATATACAAAATTATATACCCTAACACTGACCAAATTTGAGAAAAATGCCCTCCAAATTCGCCATTTTCGAGAAAATTCCAAAATAACTTCAACTTGCTCTAAAATGGCGATCTTTATACTTATATCAATGAAACTTGGCAGATATATGTATCCATATACGTGACAACTGTCTGCCAAGTTTAGTAAAATTTGAATATGTCAGCGCAAAGTTATCGCCAAAAATGATGAATTTGCTATGCATTACGTAATAGCGCCAATAATGCGTGCAGTACATTGCGCGCAGATGACAATGGTGTTAAACTGACCGCAATGAAGTGCCCTTTCGAATGATACCAAGTATGGTATATGTTCACACAGAAAATTTTGAGTAAATCACATTTGAATAAGGGTCACTATACGATTTCCGCCGAGTTTCCGTCCAATATTATAACACGTATCGGCTATGACGTCATTTCTCAGACTTTTTTTCGCCCCCTAAACATCCTTTTTTTTCCTTGAAATTTTGTAGTGACATTTCGAGTTGCAGTACGCAGGGCACCTCGTGGCTGGATTTTTGAAATTGGTCAAGGGGGCTATTACAGACGCCATTTTGTACTATAAATATATTTTACATCACGTGTTTCGATAGGATTATCATAGAAAAAAAGAGAGTGGTTTACAATAACAACCATGAAATTTTCTTTCTAATGATACCAAATACGGTCCATAAAGAGACATCAAGAGAGAGAAAAAAAAACAATTTAACCCGGTCATAATACAGATCCTGTAGGTTTTCCGCCCATGCATTACACGCATTGTCTATGGGGCATAACGGGTTCACGTTTTTGACCCCAAGAACGATTGTATTGCAATGACGAACATGCACCAAATCCCCTTGGTTTTTACATGCAGTGCTTGCGAGCCCTTTCTATGTCCTTTCCCATATCCCAATTTTTTTCAAACTTCGTAGGCATAGTCACTACCATCCCATCAAGGTCACTGTTGAGGCCTTTCTTTCGCCCTACCTATCTCCAATATCACAGAAGCTACAGACTTCGTACAAATTGCTCTGGATAGGGCGAGAGAAGCTCTTTCGTTTGACACCTAGAAACATGGCGTCATTGCACGCACATCGTTGTGACACGATTGCATTTCTAGTTGCAATGACGACCTTCGTCATTGCCTTGTTTTCGTTCACATTCTGCCCCATTAATATTTTCCTTTTCCTTTTCGTCCAAAAATCCCATTCATTTTGCACATAGTGCTTGTCCTTCCTAGTTAGGTACTTTCCTCAAGTCCTTTTCCTTTCAAATTTCTTAGGCATCATCTCTAGCATCTCATCCAGGTCACTACATTCTTCGATTTTCGAAATCACTCATGCATGACCGTCCAGGCGCCATTTTGTCCGTTTCTGGTCCATTTTAAGGCCTTTCTTTCTTCCTTCCTATCTCCACTATCCGAGATCCTACACATTTGTAACAAATTCCTCTAGATAGTCTAAGAGATGTTCTTTTATCTGCGACGGATAACCTGCCCTTCAAAATGCCATCTTCATACTCAAAATTCAAATCTGAAACCGACTCCGTCAAAAATCTCTCAAATTCTTGAAATATGGACCCCTAAATAATCTAAAACTGCCATAACTTTCTCATATAAATTCCGTTTTGTATTTAAATCTCACAGTATCCTTATCTCATAATTGCACATAGCCATGCCAAATTTCACGCTCCAATGGCTATGCAAAACATAAAAAGCGCCCTCTAAAGTTCTGAGAATTGGCTTTCTTTCTGTGGCCGTATCTCCATTATGGCTTGGCAAACCCGTACCCTTTTTTGGATTTAGATACTCGAAGATATGCCCTTTCCAGCCATATACAAAATTATATACCCTATCACTGACCAAATTTGAGAAAATTGCCCTCCAAATTCGCCCTTTTCAAGAAAATTGAGAAATAACTTCAACTTGCTCTAAAACGGCGATCTTTAAACCTACATCAATGAAACTTGGCAGACACATGTATCCATATACGTGACAACTGTCTGTCAAGTTTGGTAAAATTCGAATATGTCAGCGCAAAGTTATCGCCCAAAATGATGAATTTACTATGCATTACGTAATAGCGCGTTTAATGCGTGCAATACATTGAGCGCAGATAACAGTGGTTTCAAACTGACCGCAATGAGGTGCTCTTTCGAATGATACCAAGTATAGTATATGTTCACACAGAAAATTGTGAGTAAATTGCATTTGAACAAAGGTTACTATACGAATTCCGCCGAGTTTCCGCCCGATTATAACACGTATCGGCTATGACGTCATTTTCCAGACTGCTTTTCGCCCCTTAAACGTCCTTTTTTTCCCTTGAAAATTTGCAGTGACATGCCGAGTTCCAATACGCAGGGCACCTCTTGGCCGGATTTTTGAAATTGGTCAAGGGGGCCATTTAAGACGCCATTTTGTCCTATAAATCTATTTTACATCACGTGTTTCGATAGAATTATCATAGAAAAAAAGAGAGTAGTTTACAATAACAATTATGAAATTCTCTTTCTAATGATACCAAATACGGCCCATAAAGAGACGTAAAGAGGGAGAGAAAAAACAATTTAACTCCAGTCATAATACAGATCCTGTACGTTTTCCACCCATGCATTACACGCATTGTCTATGGGGCATATCGGGTTCACGCTATTGGCCCCAGAACGATCTTGATTGCAATGACGAACATGCACCAAATCCCGTTGGTTTTTTTAACACAGTGCTTGCGAGCCCTTTCTAGGTTTTTTTCCCCTATCCCAATTTCTTTCAAACTTCGTAGGCATAGTCACTACCATCCCATCAAGATCACTGTTGAGGCCTTTCTTTCGCCCTACCTATCTCCAATATCACAGAAGCTACAGACTTCGTACAAATTGCTCTGGATAGTCCGAGAGAAGCTCTTTCGTTTGACACGTAGAAACATGGCGTCATTGCACGCACATCGTTGTGACACGATTGCATTTCTAGTATTCTCCTTATCCTTATCGTCCAAAAATCCGATTCGTTTTACACGTAGTGCTTGTCCTTCCTAGTTAGGTACTTTCCTCAAGTCCTTTTCCTTTCAAATTTCTTAGGCATCATCTCTAGCATCTCATCCAGGTCACTACATTCTTCGATTTTCGAAATCACTCATGCATGACCGTCCAGGCGCCATTTTGTCCGTTTCTGGTCCATTTTAAGGGCTTTCTTTCTTCCTTCCTATCTCCACTATCCTAGATCCTACACATTTCTAACAAATTCCTCTAGATAGTCTAAGAGATGTTCTTTTATCTGCGACGCATGACCTGACCTTCAAAATGCCATCTTCGTACTCAAAATTCACATCAGAAACCGACTCCGTCAAAAATCTCTCAAATTCTTGAAAAATGGACCCCTAAATAATCTAAAACTGCCATAACTTTCTCATTTATATTCCGTTTTGTATTTAAATCTCACAGTATCCTTATCTCATAATTGCACATAGCCATGCCAAATTTCACGCTCCAATGGCTATGCAAAACATAAATAGCGCCCTCTAAAGTTCTGGGGATGGGATTTCTTTCTGTGGCCGTATCTCCATTATGGCTTGGCAAACCCGTACCCTTTTTTGGATTTAGATACTTGAAGATATGCCCTTTCCAGCCATATACAAAATTATATACCCTAACACTGACCGACATTGCGAAAAATGCCCTCCAAATTCGCCATTTTGAAGAAAATTGAGAAATAACTTCAAATTGCTCTAAATTAGCGATCTTTATACCTAAATCAATGAAACTTGGCAGACATATGTATCCATATACGTGACAACTGTCTGCCAAGTTTAGTAAAATTCGAATATGTCAGCGCAAAGTTATCGCCAAAAATGATGAATTTGCTATGCATTACGTAATAGCGCCTATAATGCGTGCAGTACATTGCGCGCAGATGACAATGGTGTGAAATTGACCGCAATGAAGTGCCCTTTCGAATGATACCAAGTATGGTATATGTTCACACAGAAAATTGTGAGTAAATCACATTTGAATAAGGGTCACTATACGATTTCCGCCGAGTTTCCGCCCAATATTATAACACGTATCGGTTAAGACGTCATTTCTCAGACTTGTTTTCGCCCCCTAAACATCCTTTTTTTTCCTTGAAATTTTGCAGTGACATTTAGAGTTGCAGTACGCAGGGCACCTCGTGGCCGAATTTTTGAGATTGGTCAAGGTGGCCATTAAAGACGCCATTTTGTACTATAAATCTATTTTACATCACGTGTTTCGATAGGATTATCATAGAAGAAAAGAGAGTGGTTTACAATAACAACCATGAAATTTTCTTTCTAATGATACCAAATACGGCCTATAAAGAGACATAAAGAGAGAGAGAAAAAAGAATTTAACTCCGGTCGTAATACAGATCCTGTACGTTTTCCGCCCATGCATTACACGCATTGTCTATGGGGCATATCGGGTTCATGCTTTTGGCCCCCAGAACGATCTTTATTGCAATGACGAACATGCACCAAAACCCATTGGTTTTTACACGCAGTGCTTGCCAGCCCTTTCTAGGTTCCCCTATCCCAATTTCTTTCAAGCTTCGTAGGTATAGCCACTACCATCCCATCAAGGTCACTGTTGAGGCCTTTCTTTCGTCCTACCTATCTCCAATATCACAGAAGCTACAGACTTCGTACAAATTGTTCTGGATAGTCCGAGAGAAGCTCTTTCGTTTGACACGTAGAAACATGGCGTCATTGCACGCACATCGTTGTGATACGATTGCATTTCTAGTTATTAGGTGGTCTGTCGTTTTCGACAGATCACCTATTGTTTTCGTCAGAATTTTCTTTCTTTATTTATTATTATCAGGTGGGCTGTATATAATACAGACCACCTTATATTTTTGTTAAAATCGTCTTTCTTTATTTCTTTATTTTTCTTATTTTGAACCACTTTTTTGTGGGCAAGATAACTTAAAAAAGGCTAAACCAAATGTCTTGAAATTTGGCACACATATGAACAGGCATATGGACAAAGCACAGCAAGGTTTTCAACCTTGACCTTGACTGATGACGTCATCTAGACGCCATTTTGTGAAATTTTCTGAAAATAAACTCATGATCATATCTTCCTAACCAAAAGGTATTTCTCATTCATATTTATTATGATCAAGTTCAATATCAGTCCAGTCAATTTCAGGTCAAAAAACGCGCGCGTACGCGAACGTCCGCGCGTCAGTGCGCGCGCAAAATTTTTAAATGCTCAAAATCGTCTCAAATTTATTTTGCATACGTTTCAGGTCATTTTAAGCATTTTATAAAAAATCGCGCGTACGAGCATGCGCGCGCGTTTTCGCGCGTAACACCATTACAAAACATAGAATCGCCAATTTTTTTTCTTTCATGATATTTCTCATATTTTTTCAAGGAATTTGATACCATGTTTATCTCTTTATGACCATTATTAACAAAATGAGCGTAAATTCAAGATAAATGTCAGTGCGCGCGAGCTCTTTTAATACATAGCATATATGGGCAAAAACATGCCTATACAAAATCCGTTATAGCTCTTTGGAATGCACCGGGATCCTCAATTTTTTTTCATATTTAGATAGAGTATGAGTCGGAAATATGATTCCATGTCTCATTCGGCCATTAAGTGTATCGTGACATCATCACAATGGCCTTGGAACTCAAAATACGAATTTGCATATTATGACGTCAGCATATTTATGGAAAATTGATTGTATCTATGTAAATATTGATCAATTTTCTTCAAAATTTCGATATGTTGTAGCTAAGACAATTCTCTACAAGCCTTATAAAACCATTTTTCATTTTGATGACGTCATCATAGTAAAAATTTTGATTAAAGGCCTCATGTCAAAAACTTCATAATTTGCGTGTTATGCCTATAGAAGGTGAATTTAGTTCACGTTATGAATCTACATGATATTGTTTTTTAAGAATTTGTAAGCAGTATGTCGCTTATTTTTGCTCTATTTTGTCTCAAGTTTTAGTTGACCAGCCCACCTATACTTGTTCCAAACAAGTATTATATGTCTAGTTTATTATTTATTTTTCTTATTTTGACCCACTTTTTTGTTAGCAAGTTAATTTGAAAATGGCTGAATCAAATGCCTTGAATTTGCTACACATATGTATAGGCATATAAAGAAAACACGTAAAGGTTTTCAACCTTGACCTTGACTGATGACGTCATCTAGGCGCCATTTTGTGATATTTTCTGAAAATTTACTCATGGTCATATTTTCATAACGGTAAGTCATTTCTCATTCATATTTATCATGATCAAGGTCAATATCATTACGGTCAATTTCATGTCAAAAAACGCGCGCGTGCGCGTACGTCCGTGCGTAAGTGCGCCCGCAAAATTTTTAAATGCTCAAAATCGTCTCAAATTTATTTTGCATACGTTTTAGGTCATTTTAAGCATTTAATATAAAATCGCGCACACATGCATGCGCGCGCGTTTTCGCGCGTAACACTATTACACAACATAGAATTGCTATTTTTTTTTCTTTCATGATATTTCACATATTTTTACAAACAAATTGATACCAAGTTTATCTCTTTATGACCATTAATAACAAGATGAGCGTCCATTCAAGATAAATGTCCGTGCGCACGAGCTCTTTTAATACATAGCATATATAGGCAAAAACTCAAAATACGAATTTGCATATTATGACGTCAGCATATTTATGGAAAGTTGGTTGTATCTCTGTATATCTTGATTGATTTTCTTCAAAATTTCGATATGTTGTAGCTAAGATAATTCTCTACAAGTTCAATAGTAATCCTTTTTCATTTTGATGACATCATCAGAGTGAACATTTTGATTAAAGGCCTCACTTCAGAAATTTCATAATTTGCGTGTTATGACTATAGAAGGTGAATTTCGTTCACGTAATGAATCTACATGATAGTGTTTTTTAAGAATTTTCAAGCAGTATCTCGCTTAATTTTGCTCTATTTTGTTTTCAAATTTAAGTTGACCAGCCCACCTATACTTGTTCCAAACAAGTATTATGTCTAGTTTATTTTTTTTATTTTGAACCACTTTTTTGTTAACAAGATAACTTTGAAATGGTTCAAACAAATACCTTGAAATTTGGCACACATATGTATAGGCATATAAACAAAGCAAGGTAAGGTTTTTAACCTTGACCTTGACTGATGACGTCATCTAGGCGCCATTTTGTGAATTTTTCTGAAAATCAACTCATGATCATATCTTCATAACCAAAGGTTATATCTCATTAATATTTATCATGATCAAGGTCAATATCAGTCCGGTCAATTTCAGGTCAAAAAACGCGCGCGTGCGCGCGCAAAATTTAAAAATGCTCAAAATCGTCTCAAATTTATTTTGCATACGTTTCAAGTCATTTTAAGCATTTTATAAAAAATCGCGCACACGCGAAATTTCGATATGATGTAGCTAAGATAATTTTCTACATGTTTAATGATAACCATTTTTCATTTTGATGACGTCATCAGAGTGAAAATTTAGATTAAAGGCCTCATGTCAGAAATTTCACAATTTGCGTGTTATGACTATAGAAGGTGAATTTCGTTCACGTAATGAATCTACATGATATTGTTTATTAAGAATTTTCAAGCAGTATCTCGCTTAATTTTGCTCTATTTTGTTTTCAAATTTAAGTTGACCAGCCCACCTATACTTGTTCCAAACAAGTATTATGTCTAGTTTATTTTTTTTATTTTGAACCACTTTTTTGTTAACAACATAACTTTGAAATGGTTCAACCAAATATCTTGAAATTTGGCACACATATGTATAGGCATATGGACAAAACAAGGTAAGGTTTTCAACCTTGACCTGAGCGTCCGCTTAACATAAATGTACGTGCGCGCGAGCTCTTGTTATACATAACATACATGTGCAAAAACATGCCTATACAAAATCCATTATAGCTTTTTGGGATGCACCTGGACCCCAATTTTTCTTTCATATTTGAAAAGAGTATGAGTCGGAGATATGATTTCATGTTTCATTTGGCCATTAAGTGTATCGTGACATCATCTTAATGGCCTTGGAACTCAAAATACGAATTTGCATATTATGACGTCAGCATATTTATGGAAAATTGATTGTATCTCTGTAAATATTGATCGATTTTCTTCAAAATGTTGATATGTTGTAGCTAAGACAATTCTTTACAAGCTCAGTTACATCATTTTTCATTTTGATCACTTCATCATAGTGGAAATTACGATTAAAGAGAACATATCAGAAATTTCTTAAGTTGCGTGTTATTCCTATGATGGAAGTTGAATTTCGTTCACATCATTAATCTACATGACATTGTTTTTCAGCAGTATCTCGCTTATTTTTGCTCTATTTTATGTCAAATTTTAGTTGACCAGCCCACCTATACTTGTTCCAAACAAGTATTACATGTCTAGTTTTTCTTATTTCTAACCACTTTTCTGTTAGCAAGATAACTTAAAAATAGCTCGATCAAATGCCTTGAAATTTGGCACACATATGTATAGGCATATGTACAAAGCACAGTAAAGTTTTCAACATTGACCTTTACTGATGACGTCATCTAGGCGCCATTTTGTAAAATTTTACGAAAATCAACTCATGATCATATCTTCATAACCAAAAGCTATTTCTCATTCATATTTATCATAATCAAGGTCAATATCCGTCTGGTCAATTTCAGGTCAAATAATGCGTGCGTGCGCGTACGTCCGCGCGGCAATGTGCGCGCAAAATTCAAAAATGCTCAAAATCGTCTCAAAATCATTTTGCATACGTTTTAGGCCATTCTCAGCATTTTATAAAAAATCGCACGTACGAGCATGCGCGCGCGTTTTCGCGCGTAAAACTAGTACAAAACATAGAATCGCCATTTTTTTTCTTCATAATATTTCAAATATTTTTACAAACAAATTGATACCATGTTTGTCTCTTTATGACTATTAATATCGGAATGATCGACCGTTTAACAAAAATTTCCGTGCGCGCGAGCTATTGTAATACATAGCATATAGTGGCAAAAACATGCCTATACAAAATCCATTGTAGCTCCTTAGGATGGAAGGTGACCCCAATTTGTTTTCATATTTTAATAGAGTATGATTAGGAGATATTTTTTTGTTGTCTCATTTGACCCTCAATTAACTCATGACGTCATCATAATGGCCTCCGAACTCAAAATTTAAATTTGCATATTATGACGTCAGCATATTTATGGAAAATTGATTGTATCTCTGTAAATATTGATCGATTTTCTTCCAAATTTTGATATGTTCTAGCTGAGACAATTTTCTACAAATGTAGTGTCACGATTTTTCTTTTTGACAAAAGCATCATGTCGTATTTTTGCGATTAAAAGAGGCATGTCAATTTTTCACATTTTGCGTGTATTCTCTATGGGACATGACTTTTTCTGAAAACTGGATTCTACATTCCCGTCTTTCACGAGCAATATCTCCGTCGTCTTAGCTTCGTTTTCGCTGAGCATCGAGTATGTTGTAGCTGAGACAATAAGCTATCACTAGTGTGACATTTATTTGTCGATCAGATGCCGGGATCATGCTCATATTTCACTTGCAAAGTGAGATTTGAGAATTTCATTTTCCGTTTACGTTTAATCGCTATGGGACATGTTTTGGTATTTCGGTAACGCACTTGACTTCCAACCTCGAGGTCCCTGGTTCGAGTCTGGGCGTCTCCAACAATCTTTTTTTTCTTTTTGACCTTTCACTGTACCATCTCCTTTGAATACTAAAACACGTAGAATCGCAAATCGCGTAATAAACAGCCATATTTACTTTATTATTACCCTATTTTCACTTGATCCATTACTTTTTGCGTGTAATTCCTAAGGGAGATGACTTTTTCTCAAATCTGGAATCTACATTCCTATCTTCTGCGAGCAATATCGACGTTCATTTCTGCTTGGATTATGTTGATTTTTAAAGTATGTTGTAGCTGAGACTATCCCCCTGTCCACACACAAAATTTTCAGTGACTAGTCATGATTAGCTATACCGTTTCGCGATAGTTTTACGACCAAAATTGTAGGTGTGGACGCTCACTAACGATACGTCGTATAACGAAAGTAGTCTAACGAAACGCAGGTTTGGGCATCGTTTCGAACTGAAACTCGATAAAGAATCACGCCTAATCACGGACATTTTGTGTGTGGACGGAACTAGTCTAACTGGGCGGGGCTTAACGTGACCTCGAGCGAAAGGAGATAATATGAGCTCTCAATTCTGCTTCCAGCTGACCGCTGCGCAGCCATCTGATTATACATAAATATACTGCATGCATTGTTCCAGTGGCACAGTCAATGCAAATACTAGTAGGCCTACTAGTGGTGCTGCACATGTGTTTCTGTTTCGGTTTCGACTGCGCAGTAGCAAACTGCGCACCTATACGACGTTTCGTTATACCGTGTGTCTCAAAAAAAACGTAACACTTTTGAAATGGTTGCCAAATTGAGCATATATAATTTTATGAAAAAATGTTGATATGTATGGAAAGCTAAAGGACCAACCTTTCATATGATATGAAAAAATTAAAAAAAAAATCATGCTTCGATGGACAGTGTTCACTTAAGTTAGAGGTATGAAAATGGGCCTGCGCAGGATTTTTCCTTCCAATTTTGGACAGGTAAATTACTTGTAACTTACAAAATAAGGTCGATATGAGATATTCATGATCGATGGATCAAAAGGATATTTTGAATCAAAAGGATATTTTGAATACCTCGAATACCATTCCTTTTTCAGTGTTATTTATCAATCCCGAAACACCACCGCCCACCCCCCCCCCCCCCACACACACACACACACACACATACACACACGTGCACACACACACACACACACATTAGGGCAGACATGACAAAAAACAAGTTAAATCTTTTTTTAAAAGATTTTCATGTTTCTTTTATTTCTTTCTTATTTAAAACTGCTTTGTTCATCCAAAATTGGAAGGAAAAATCCTGCGCAGGCCCATTTTCATACCTCTAACTTAAGTGAACACTGTCCATCGAAGCATGATTTTTTTTTTAATTTTTTCATATCATATGAAAGGTTGGTCCTTTAGCTTTCCATACATATAGACATTTTTTCATAAAATTATATATGCTCAATTTGGCAACCATTTCAAAAGTGTTACGTTTTTTTTGAGACACACGGTAGAGTTTCGGGATAACTTTTTTGTGTGTGTGGACACCCTGGAATTTATACGATGATTCTTTAGTGACGACGTTTCTTGTGTGTGGACATCCTGGAATTTATATGATGATTCTTTATACGACGTATCGTTATAGAGTTTCGGGATAAATTGTTTTGTGTGTGGACACGCTGATCATGCTATCTAAATGTTCCCCCATTTTTTTTCAATCAGATGTCATCATGGTCTGTTGATGATGATCATCAACATCATCATGATCATCATCATCATCATCATCGTCATCACCATTACTATCAAGATCATCATGATCATCATTGTTTACATGTCTATATAACTTGAAGGCAGACCACCTTATTCGTCCTCGTGACGAATTAAATTCTAGTTGTACTTATTTTTGGTGTGCTATACCTAATTTTATCTCTGTAAATATTGATCATTTTTCTTTCAAATTTCGATATGTTTTAGCTGAGACAGTTCTCTACAAGCTCAATCACTACCATTTTTCATTTTGATGACGTCATCATAGTGAACATTTAGATTAAAGGCCACATATCAGAAATTTCTTAATTAGCTTGTTATGCCTATGGAAATGGAATTTCGTTCACATCATGAATCTACATGACATTGTTTTTTGGGCAGTATCTCGCTTTTTGGGGGGGTTCTATTTTCACTCACATTTTAGTTGCAACAGTCCACCAATATTTGTTCCAAACTAATATTGCATGTCTAGCTCTATTCTCTTGTTCTTGTTTTTTGTACCCATTTATTACATTTTATCATTTCGAAATGTCTCATGTACATGCTTATGTTGAAATGGACAACAGGTAAAATGGCAATTAAATCAAATCAGACTCATGGTGGCCATTTCACTAGGATTAAAAAAACTTAAGATACTCACTATTTTACAGATCAATCTTCAAGGGCTTTTAAAAATTAAAAAAAGAGCACGATGATCACCTGACGTCTTTCTCGAGAAAAAAAAGAACAAATTTGGCAACGAAGAATACAGTTGCTTGAATGCAGAAGTCGGAAAAGATGAAAAGCAAGTTCCAAACTATAGGCTAAAGCGATCGATCAACGGAGATCAATTACAATCGCAGGAGACATATGACTTGATATCTACCTTCGACCAATTGTAAATGGTAAATGGTACGTTTGCCTTATCTGCAGGCGCTAATCTCGTATGAGAACGGGATCGATATAAACAGATAGATTAACAAGGAAATGCTGACAACTGATGACGATTGGTGGATTGAAATTATGGGATAGCTCTGCAAGGGTCGCACATGGAGCTCATTATGATGATTTGTTTTGTTTTTGTTTGAAAGGCACCCGTTACCTTAGCAACATGTTGTGTAGTGAAAAAAAATTGGGATAGCTATTGGCGCAGATGATTGTTGTTTCTTTGTTTGATTTTGCTATTGCTTGAGAAAACGAACGTTATCACAGAAACATTATACCTTTGGATCGAAATAAGGGATAGCTTCTTGAGATAAAAGCCATTAGACCCAGTAATATTTGTTTGTTTATTTGTTTTTGCTTTTGTTTCAGAAAACGGATGTTATCTGAGAAACATCCAATTTTTGATTATATTTTAGGAATAACTCTGTTAGATAGGTATTCGCGCCGATGAACTTGTTTTGAGGATTTGGACGCACATAACTTTGTTTGTGAAAATACATGTTACGCTAATAACATGCTAAAAGTTGATACAAATTATGGTTCAGCTTCATTGGAATATCTTTCAGCGCCAATGATATTTAGGGGGTTGGTGATGTATTTTGTTTGTTTGGGGGCAACACACATTACCCAATACAAACATGATCGATATTCTGGGATAGCATAAAGGGATAGATATTTATAGCATCGGCTATTTCTGTTGTTAAAGCTGCAATAAAAACAAACGAGCTTGTTAAATTTGGGGAAAACAATTATTGTTGAAATGCACGTTACGATAGAAACAAGCTGGTGAATTTGATATGTGTGTAATACTACTTGGTTGGGTAATCCCTTCGGCAGCTCATTCAGGAAGCTATACTTGGTCAGGAAGCTATATTAGCTCCTTGAGATAATAGCTATAAAACCCAGTAATATTTGTTTGTTTCTTTGTTTTTGCTTTTGTTTCAGAAAACGGACGTTATCTGAGAAACATCACATTTTGATTAAATTTTAGGAATAACTCTGTTAGATAGGAATTCGCGCCGATGAACTTGTTTTGAGGATTTGGACGTATAACTTTGTTTGTGAAAATACATGTTACGCTAATAACATGCTGATGGGTCAGCTTCATTGGAATACCTTTCAGCGCCACTGATATTTAGAGGGTTGGAGATGTATTTAGTTTGGAAGGAAGGAAAACAAATGTTACCTTAGAAACATGATCAAAATTCTGGGATAGCATTTAGGGATAGATATTTATAGCATCGACTATTTCTGTTGTTTAAGTTGCTATAGAGACAAACGAGCTTGTTAAATTGAGGAAAACAATTATTGTTGAATTGCACGTTACGATAGAAACAAGCTGATTAATTTGATAGGTATGAAAGAAGGAAAAAAAGCCCGACCGTTATGCACAGTCAGACAAATTAATATCGAGCCTCATGACATTATCAACCCTGGTTAGACACATATACCAATACAGCGTCACACTTTAATGCCCTCGCTTTGGAAGAATAATGGATGGCATCGTTTTCTCCCGAAGGTTGGTACTCTCAAAGGTTCGTTTATTCGAATTATGAGAATGAAATAGGGTTCATTATACTTTGAACCAGGTTTGCAATCGTGAAAATTAAAATTCTCTCTTCTTTTCGGAACTAAGAACCCTGTTTCATCTTCAGAATTATCATTATGAACCTTGGAAATGACGGAAATTCGTAATATTGAACTATCGGAAGGATGAACTGTCGGAATTAAGAAATCTTTCTGGTTAAAAAACCTTCGAAATTACATATCTTTGAAATTGTGAACCTTCAAAATTATTATTATTAACCTTCGAAAAAACCGAAATAAACTTGCTTTAGTAGGTGAATTGTCCGACAAGGTTACATTTAGCCTAACCAAATTAATGAGTATTTTTTAACATCATTTTGGTCATCTTTTTTCCCGGACCGAAATTGTCTCCAGAGTAAACAAACAAATATTATACTGCTCACATGGAGAATATAATGGAAATAACAATTATTGGAGAATTCTGTGGTTTGAGACGATTAGAGAGCCATGAGCCTTTTGCAGATTCGGATACTACTATACATGAGGCCATGATCATTATCATTATCCTCATCATCATCCTCCCCTCCTCCTCATCACCACCATCATATTTCATCATCATCTTTATGGTCATCACCATCACCTTCATCATCACTATATCATCATTATAATCACCGCCATGAGTACCATCGTCACCATCATCATCATCATCGTCATCATCATAATAAAAAACAACATCTTTATCATAACATGATTATAGTTTACTAAATAACACACATATTTAACCAGTAGTCTTGTCGTACATGTATTGGAAAATGACACTTAACACCCCCTCCCCCTCCCTTTCCCGCCTGCATTCGCATAAACATCAAATGAGTTTTGTGTCATATAGGCATGGTGTAGAAAGAAAAATAAAGAGGCCTGTCAAGATGCTGGAATCCTGTGTTATTTTTTTTTTTGTTAATCTTTCGACAGAGCTCTAATATTTTTGGTTTCTTTGGAACCTAATGGATAGCCAGCATTTTTTTTAATTTCTTCCTACATCATTGGAATGGAATCTAAAATCATAATAGATGAATTTTGATAGGAAAATTGTACTTGTAGGATCGGAGGTCGTCCACATTTAGAAAGACAGACGAGTTAACCCTTATAAGGCCGGGGGCCTAAATTGGCCCCCTGTCGAATTTCTGCCGCTGCATCGAAACCCCTAAAACCGTTGGCGCTGAAATTTCAAGAGTTTTTTTTCTCAAGTTTCCCACACATTTTGATACCAAATTTGTTATGAGCGGACCTGCGGTTCGGGTGTTAGGTGACAAAATATCATCACATGTCTATCAAAATATGTAATTCTCACAAAATGTGCGTGTGGAAGTATATTTCCCCAAATATTGCATATTGTCAAGAAAATATTAATAAACAAAAAATAAATGAACATTAAAATAAATAAACTTTAAAACAAATAAACATTACCATCTTATTCAATATAATCTTGGGGGCATAATGCCCCCTCCCCGGCCGTATTAAGACCTCAAATAGCCTGGCATTTTTAGGGTTAAGGCATTTACATAATGTCACCACTTTCTGCTTAGGCGATTCCAAGGTGAACAAAAACGGCCACGTTCCCTGTCTGATAAAGAGACAGTGACATAATGAAAATATTTTAAAAATAGGGGTAAAGCATTGGTCTGCAAGCCTCTCCTGTTCAGAACTACAAGAGAGCCAGATGGATTACCGTGCGGAAAAAAAGTAATTGCGAAACGAAAATGGGAAATCATTTCCCACGCCCACCCTGGCGTAGCAATATACTTAGCTTTCGGAGTTATGAACCTCCTTCGATTAAGGTGTAATCACTGGTAGAAAAAGCCTGGATGTTCATGATTATTTTTCCTCATAAAAACAAACCTTTTTGAATACGCGTGCCCCAGGCCATGTCCCAACTGGGTTGACAAATAGCCAGTATAACAATGGTAGTGCCGCGATTGTAAGCTTCATTGGAATACCTTTCAGCGCCACTGATATCTAGAGGGTTGGAGATGTATTTTGTTTGTTTGGAAGGAAAACAAATGTTACCTTAGAAACATGATCAAAATTCTGGGATAGCATTAAGGGATAGATATTTATAGCATTGACTATTTGTGTTGTTAAAGTTGCTATAGAGACAAACGAGCTTGTTAATTTGAGGAAAACAATAATTGTTGAAATGCACGTTACGATAGAAACAAGCTGATTAATTTGATAAGTATGATAGAAGAAAAAAAAGCCCGACCGTTATGCACAGTCAGACAAATTAATATCGAGCCTCATGACATTATCAGCCCTGGTTAGACACATATACCAATACAGCGTCACACTTTAATGCCCTCGCTTTGGAAGAATAATGGATGGCATCGTTTTCTCCCGAAGGTTGGTACTCTCAAAGGTTCGTTTATTCGAATTATGAGAATGAAATAGGGTTCATTATACTTTGAACCAGGTTTGCAATCGTGAAAATTAAAATTCTCTCTCCTTTTCGGAACTAAGAACCCTGTTTCATCTTCAGAATTATAATTATGAACCTTGAAAATGACGGAAATTCGTAATATTGAACTATCGGAAGTATGAACTGTCGGAATTGAGAAATCTTTCTGGTTAAAAAACCTTCGAAATTACATATCTTTGAAATTGTGAACCTTCAAAATTATTATTATTAACCTTCGAAAAAACCGAAATAAACTTGCTTTATTAGGTGAATTGTCCGACAAGGTTACATTTAGCCTAATCAAATTAATGAGTATTTTTTAATTTATTTTTATTTCTTCCGTACACACGTTCACTCGAAATCGACATGGTCAATTTCCTTCAAATTTCTGTCAGTCATCGAGCCCTATGATTTCAAGTCAAATCAACTTTTTCAAGGTCATTAGGTCATCGTGACGTCATCCAGGCGCCATTTTGTAAAAATCAGGTCATTATCATATCTCGATAACGAGTCATCAAAAATAAACCATATTTGATATACATCAACTTCAGGTCAAAGGTCAACTAAAAATGTCGACAAATTTTGCGCGCGCACCTCGACGCGCACGTACGCGCGCATCAACATTTTAAAATGCTCCGATTCGTTTAAAATTAAGTTTGCATACGTTTCAGGCCATTTTAAGCATTTTCCAAAAAACGCGCTCACGCGCATGCGTGCGCGTTTTCGCGCGTACTTGCATTTTGCAACGTAGAAGCGCCAAATTTTTTCAAGCATTTTGATACCATTTTCACCTTTTTCTGACCATTAATAACGGAATGAGCGTCCGTTTAGATACGCATCCGTGCGTGCGAGCTCTTGTAATACATAACATACATGTGCAAAAACATGCCTATACAAAATGCATTGTTACTCTTCAGGATGGATAGATACCCCCCAATTTCTTTCATATTTAAATAGATTATGAGTTGGAGATATGATTTTATGTCTCTTTTGACCCTCAATTAACTCATGACGTCATCATAATGGCCTCCGAACTCAAAATTTTAATTTGCATATTATGACGTCAGCATATTTTTGGAAAATGGATTGTATCTCTGTAAATATTGATCGATTTTCATCCAAATTTTGATAAGTTTTAGCTGAGACAATTTTCATTTTGATGAAAACATCATGGCTTTTTTTTGCGACTAAAGGAGGCATGTCAATTTTTACATTTTGCGTGTATTCTCTATGGGACATGACTTTTTCTGAAAACTGGATTCTACATTTCCGTCTTTCACGAGCAATATCTCCGTCGTCTTAGCTTCGTTTTCGCTGAGCATCGAGTATGTTGTAGCTGAGACAATAAGCTATCACAAATGTGTATTTATTTCTTGAGCAGATGCCGGGATCATGCTCATATTTCACTGGCAAAGTGGGATTTGAGAATTTTATTTTCCGTTTACGTGTAATCGCTATGGGAAATGTTTTGGTATATCGGTAACGCACTTGACTTCCAACCTCGAGGTCCCTGGTTCGAGTCTGGGCGTCTCCAACAATCTTTTTTTTCTTTTTGACCTTTCACTGTACCATCTCCTTTGAATACTAAAACACGTAGAATCGCAAATCGCGTAATAAACAGCCATATTTACTTTATTATAACCCTATTTTCACTTGATCCATTACTTTTTGCGTGTAATTCCTAAGGGAGATGAGTTTTTCTCAAATCTGGAATCTACATTCCTATCTTCTGCGAGCAATATCGACATTATTTCTGCTTGGATTATGTTGATTTTCGAGTATGTTGTAGCTGAGACTATATGCTATCTAAACGTTCTCCCATTTTTTTCAATCAAATGTCATCATGGTCTTTTGATGATGATCATCAACATCATCATGATCATGATCATCATCATCATCGTCATCACCATTACTATCAAGATCATCATCATCATGATCATCATCATGATCATCATTGTTTACATTTCTATATAACTTGAAGGCAAACCACCTTATTCGTCCTCGTGACGAATTAAATTATAGTCAGGTGGGCTGTATCTAATACAGACCACCTCATAATTTTGTTAAAATTGCCTTTATTATCAGGTGGGCTGTATCTAATACAGACCACCTTATATTTTTGTTAAAATCGCCTTTATTTATTATTTATTTATTTATTTATTTTTCTTATTTCGACCCACTTTTTTGTGTTCAAGATAATTTGAAAATGGCTCAATCAAATATCTTAAAATTTAAACACATATGTATAGGCATATTCACAAAGCATAGAAAATTGTTCGACCTTGACCTTGACTGATGACGTCATCTAGGCGCCATTTTGTGAAAAAAATTGAAAATCAACTCATGATCATATCTTCATAACCAGAAGTAATTTCTTGTTTTTTGACCTGAATTTGACCGGACTGATATTGACCTTGATCATGATAAATATGAATGAGAAATTATTTTTGGTTATGAAGATATGATCATGAGTTGATTTTCAAAATATTTCACAAAATGGCGCCTAGATGAGAAATCAGAAATTTCTTAAGTTGCGTGTTATGCCTATGGAAGGTGAATTACGTTCACATCATTAATCTACATGACATTGTTTTTTAGCAGTATCTCGCTTATTTTTGCTCTATTTTGTGTCAAATTTTAATTGGACCAGCCCACCTATACTTGTTCCAAACAAGTATTACATGTCTAGTTATTATCAGGTGGGCTGTATCTAATACAGACCACCTTATATTTTTGTTAAAATTGCATTTATTATTTATTATTTATTTATTTTTCTTATTTCGACCCACTTTTTTGTTTGCAAGATAATTTGAAAATGGCTCAATCAAATATCTTAAAAATTAAAACACATATGTATAGGCATATTCACAAAACACAGCAAATTTTTCGACCTTGACCTTGACTGATGACGTCATCTAGGCGCCATTTTGTTAAATTTTCTGAAAATCATCTCATGATCATATCTCCATAACCAAAAACCATTTCTAATTCATATTTATCATGATCAAGGTCAATATCAGTCCAATCAATTTCAGGTCAAAAAACGCGCGCGTGCGCGTACGTCCGCGCGTCAGTACGCGCGCAAAATATTTAAATGCTCAAAATCGTCTTTAAATTTTTTTTGCATACGTTTCAGGTCATTTTAATTATTATTTATTTTTCTTATTTCGACTCACTTTTTTGTAGGCAAGATAACTTGAAAATGGTTTATTCAAATACCTTGAAATTTGGCACACATATTTATAGGCATATGGAGAAAACACGGCTATGTTTTCAACCTTGACCTTGACTGATGACGTCATCTAGGCGCCATTTTGTAAAATTTTCCGAAAATCAACTCATGATCATATCTTCATAACCAAAAGTAATTTCACATTCATATTTATCATAATCAAGGTCAATATCAGTCCGGTCAATTTCAGGTCAAAAAACGCGCGCGTGCGCGTACTTCCGCGCGTCAGTGCGCGCGAAAATTTTTGAAATGCTCAAAATCGTCTTAAATTTTAAGCATTTTATAAAAAATCGCGCATACGCGCGCGTTTTCGCGCGTAACACCATTACACAACGTAGAATCGTCATTTTTTTTTTCTTTCATGATAATTCCCATATTTTTTCAAACAATTTGATACCATGTTCATCTATTTATGACCATTAATATTAAGATGAGCGTCCATTCAAGAAAAATGTCCGTGCGCGCGAGCTCTTGTAATACATAGCATATATTTATGGGCAAAAACTTGCCTATACAAAATCCATTATAGCTCTTTTGGATAAATCGGGACCCTCAATTTTTGTTCATATATTTGGATAGGGTATGAGTCGGAGATATGAAATCATGTCTCATTTGGCCATTACAAATATCGTGACATCATCACAATGGCCTTGGAACTCAAAATACGAATTTGCATATTATGACGTCAGCATTTTTATGAAAAATTGATTGTATCTCTGTAATTATTGATTGATTTTCTTCCAAATTTCGATATGTTGTAGCTAAGACAATTCTCTACAAGCTAAGTAATCACCATTTTTCATTTTGATGATGTCATCATAGTGAAAATTTCGATTAAAGGCCTCATTTAAAAAACTTCATAATTTGCGTGTTATGCCTTCACGCGTGGAATGTAGTTCACGTTATGCATCTACATGATATTGTTTTTTAAGAATTTGTAAGCAGTATGTCGCTTATTTTTGCTCTATTTTGTCTCAAATTTTAGTTGACCAGCCCACCTATACTTGTTCCAAACAAGTATTATATGTCTAGTTTATTATCAGGTGGGCTGTATCTAATACAGACCACCTTATATTTTTGTTAAAATCGCCTTTATTAGGTGGGCTGTATCTAATACAGACCACCTTATAATTTTGTTAAAATTGCCTTTATTATTATTATTAGGTGGGCTGTATCTAATACAGACCACCTTATAATTTTGTTAAAATTGCCTTTATTATTATTATTATTTATCAGGTGGGCTGTATCTAATACAGACCACCTTATATTTTTGTTAAAATCGCCTTTATTTATTATTTATTATTTATTTATTTATTTTTCTTATTTCGACCCACTTTTTTGTGTTCAAGATAATTTGAAAATGGTTCAATCAAATACCTTGAAATTTGACACACATATGTATAGGCATATGAACAAAACACAGCACACTTTTCAACCTTGACCTTGACTGATGACGTCATCTAGGCGCCATTTTGTGAAATGTTCTGAAAAATTACTCATGATCATATTTTCATAACGGTACGTCATTTCTCATTCATATTTATCATGATCAAGGTCAATATCAGTCCAGTCAATTTCAGGTCAAAAAACGCGCGCGTGCGCGTACGTCCGCGCGTCAATGCGCGCGCAAAATTTTTAAATGCTCAAAATCGTCTCAAATTTATTTTGCATACGTTTCAGGTCATTTTAAGCATTTTATAAAAAATCGCGCGTACGAGCATGCGCGCGCGTTTTCGCGCGTAACACCATTAAAAAACACAGAATCGCCATTTTTTTTTCTTTCATGATATTTCTCATATTTTTTCAAGGAATTTGAAACCATGTTTATCTTTTAATGACCATTAATAACAAGATGAGCGTCAATTCAAGATAAATGACATTGCGAGCGAGCGCTTTTAATACATAGCATATATGGGAAAAAACATGCCTATACAAAATTCATTATAGCTCTTTGGAATGAACCGTGACCTTCAATTTTTTTTCATATTTGGATATAGTATGAGTCGGAGATATGATTCCATGTCTCATTTGGCCATTAAGTGTATCGTGACATCATCATAATGACCTTCGAACTAAAAATAGGAATTTGCATATTATGACGTCAGCATATTTATGGAAAATTGATTGTATCTCTGTATATATTGATCAATTTTCTTCCAAATTTCGATATGTTGTAGCTATGATAATTCTCTACAAGTTTAATGATAACCATTTTTCATTTTGATGACGTCATCAGAGTGAAAATTTCGATTAAAGGCCTCATGTCAAAAATGACATAATTTGCATGTTATGCCTATAGAAGGTGATTTTAATTCACGTTATGAATCTACATGATATTGTTTTTTAAGAATTTGTAACAGTATGTCGCTTATTTTTGCTCTATTTTGTCTCAAATTTTAGTTGACCAGCCCACCTATACTTGTTCCAAACAAGTATTATATGTCTAGTTTATTATTTATTTTTCTTATTTCGACCCACTATTTTGTGTTCAAGATAATTTGAAAATGGCTCAATCAAATATCTTAAAATTTAACACACATATGTATAGGCATGTTCACAAAACACAGCAAATTTTTCGACCTTGACCTTGACTGATGACGTCATCTAGGCGCCATTTTGTGAAATTTTCTGAAAATCAACTCATGATCATATCTTCATAACCAAAAGTAATTTCACCTTCATATTTATCATGATCTAGGTCAATATCAGTCCGGTCAATTTCAGGTCAAAAAACGCGCGCGTGCGCGTACGTCCGCGCGTCAGTGCGCGCGTAAAATTTTTAAATGCTCAAATTCGTCTCAAATTTTTTTTGCATACGTTTTAGGTCATTTTAAGCATTTTATAAAAAATCGCGCATACGAGCATGCGCGCGCGTTTTCGCGCGTAACACCATTAAAAAACATAGAATCGCCATTTTTTTTTCTTTCATGATATTTCTCATATTTTTTCAAGGAATTTGATTCCATGTTTATCTCTTTATGACCATTATTAACAAGATGAGCGTAAATTCAAGATAAATGTCAGTGCGCGCGAGGTCTTTTAATACATAGCATATATGGGCAAAAACATGCCTATACAAAATCCGTTATAGCTCTTTGGAATGCACCGGGATCCTCAATTTTTTTCATATTTAAATAGAGTATGAGTCGGAAATATGATTCCATGTCTAGTTTGGCCATTAAGTGTATCGTGACATCATCACAATGGCCTTTGAACTCAAAATACGAATTTGCATATTATGACGTCAGCATATTTATGTAAAATTGATTGTATCTCTGTAAATATTGATCAATTTTCTTCAAAATTTCGATATGTTGTAGCTAAGACAATTCTCTACAAGCGCAGTAATAACCATTTTTCATTTTGATGACGTCATCATAGTGAAAATTTTGATTAAAGGCCTCATGTCAAAAACTTCATAATTTGCGTGTTATGCCTATAGAAGGTGAATTTAGTTCACGTTATGAATCTACATGATATTGTCTTTTAAGAATTTGTAAGCAGTATGTCGCTTATTTTTGCTCTATTTTGTCTCAAATGTTAGTTGACCAGCCCACCTATACTTGTTCCAAACAAGTATTATATGTCTAGTTCTTTATTTATTTTTCTTATTTCGACCCACTTTTTTGTGTTCAAGATAATTTGAAATCAAATATCTTAAAATTTAACACACATATGTATAGGCATATTCACAAAGCATAGGAAGTTTTTCGACCTTGACCTTGACTGATGACGTCATCTAGGCGCCATTTTGTGAAAAAAATTGAAAATCAACTCATGATCATATCTTCATAACCAAAAGTAATTTCTCATTCATATTTATCATGATCAAGGTCAATATCAGTCCGGTCAAATTCAGGTCAAAAAACGCGCGCGTGCGCGTACGTCCGCGCGTCAATGCGCGCGCAAAAATTGTAAATGCTCGAAATCGTCTTAAATTTTTTTTGCATACGTTTCAGGTCATTTTAAGTATTTTATAAAAAATCGCGCGTACGAGCATGCGCGCGCGTTTTCGCGCGTTACACCATTACACAACATAGAATCGCCATTTTTTTTTCTTTCATGATAATTCTCATATTTTTTCAAGGAATTTGATTCCATGTTTATCTCTTTATGACCATTATTAACAAGATGAGCGTAAATTCAAGATAAATGTCAGTGCGCGCGAGGTCTTTTAATACATAGCATATATGGGCAAAAACATGCCTATACAAAATCCGTTATAGCTCTTTGGAATGCACCGGGATCCTCAATTTTTTTTCATATTAAGATAGAGTATGAGTCGGAAATATGATTCCATGTCTCATTTGGCCATTAAGTGTATCGTGACATCATCACAATGGCCTTGGAACTCAAAATACGAATTTGCATGTTATGACGTCAGCATATTTATGTAAAATTGATTGTATCTTTGTAAATATTGATCAATTTTCTTCAAAATTTCGATATGTTGTAGCTAAGACAATTCTCTACAAGCGCAGTAATAATCATTTTTCATTTTGATGACGTCATCATAGTAAAAATTTTGATTAAAGGCCTCATGTCAAAAACTTCATAATTTGCGTGTTATGCCTATAGAAGGTGAATTTCAATTTTTTTTTCATATTTAGATAGAGTATGAGTGGGAGATATGATTCCATGTCTCATTTGGCCATTAGGTGTATCGTTTTCATATTTAGATAGAGTATGAGTCGGAGAAATGATTCCATGTCTCATTTGGCCATTAAGTGTATCGTGACATCATCATAATGGCCTTGGAACTCAAAATACGAATTTGCATATTATAAAGTCAGCATATTTATGTAAAATTGATTGTATCTCTGTAAATATTGATCGATTTTCTTCAAAATTTCAATATGTTGTAGCTAAGACAATTCTCTATCAGCTCAGTATTAACCATTTTTCATTTTGATGACGTCATCATAGTGAAAATCTCGATTAAAGGCCTCATGTCAAAAGGCCTTCATAATTTGCGTTATCCCTATAGAAGGTGAATTTCGTTCACGTCATGAAACTACATGATATTGTTTTTCAAGAATATTTAAGCAGTATCTCGCTTATTTTTGCTCTATTTTGTCTCAAATTTAAGTTGACCAGCCTACCTATACTGGTTCCAAACAAGTATTATATGTCTAGTTTATTAGGTGGGCTGTATCTAATACAGACCACCTCATAATTTTGTTAAAATTGCCTTTATTATTATTAGGTGGGCTGTATCTAATACAGACCACCTCATAATTTTGTTAAAATTGCCTTTATTATTATTTATTTATTTTTCTTATTTCGACCTACTTTTTTGTGTTCAAGATAATTTGAAAATGGCTCAATCAAATATCTTAAAATTTAACACACATATGTATAGGCATATTCACAAAACACAGCAAATTTTTCGACCTTGACCTTGACTGATGACGTCATCTAGGCGCCATTTTGTGAAAAATTTTGAAAATCAACTTATGATCATATCTTCATAACCAAAAGTAATATCTCATTCATATTTATCATGATCAAGGTCAATATCAGTCCGGTCAAATTCAGGTCAAAAAACGCGCGCGTGCGCGTACGTCCGCGCGTCATTACGCGCGCAAAAATTTTAAATGCTCGAAATCGTCTTAAATTTTTTTTGCATACGTTTCAGGTCATTTTAAGCATTTTATAAAAAATCGCGCGTAAGCACATGCGCGCGCGTTTTCGCGCGTAACACCATTAAAAAACATAAAATCGCCATTTTTTTTTCTTCATGATATTTATTATATTTTTTCAAGGAATTTGATACCATGTTTATCTCTTTATGACCATTAATAACAAGATGAGCGTCAATTCAAGATAAATGTCAGTGCGCGCGAGCTCTTTTAATACATAGCATATATGGGCAAAAACATGCCTATACAAAATTCATTATAGCTCTTTGGAATGAACCGTGACCTTCAATTTTTTTTCATATTTAGATAGAGTATGAGTGGGAGATATGATTCCAAGTCTCATTTGGCCATTAGGTGTATCGTGACATCATCATAATGGCCTTGGAACTCAAAATACGAATTTGCATATTATGACGTCAGCATATTTATGGAAAATTGATTGTATCTCTGTAAATATTGATCGATTTTCTTCAAAATTTCGATATGTTGTAGCTAAGACAATTCTCTATCAGCTCAGTAAAAACCATTTTTCATTTTGATGACGTCATCATACTGAAAATCTCGATTAAAGGCCTCATGTCAAAAGGCCTTCATAATTTGCGTTATCCCTATAGAAGGTGAATTTCGTTCACGTCATGAAACTACATGATATTGTTTTTCAAGAATATTTAAGCAGTATCTCGCTTATTTTTGCTCTATTTTGTCTCAAATTTAAGTTGACCAGCCCACCTATACTTGTTCCAAACAAGTATTATATGTCTAGTTTATTTATTAGGTGGGCTGTATCTAATACAGACCACCTTATAATTTTGTTAAAATTGCCTTTATCAGGTGGGCTGTATCTAATACAGACCACCTTATATTTTTGTTAAAATCGCCTTTATTAGGTGGGCTGTATCTAATACAGACCATCTTATAATTTTGTTAAAATTGCCTTTATTATTATTATTATTATTATTTATTTTTCTTATTTCGACCCACTTTTTTGTAGGCAAGATAACTTGAAAATGGTTTATTCAAATACCTTGAAATTTGGCACACATATGTATAGGCATATGGAGAAAACACGGCTATGTTTTCAACCTTGACCTTGACTGATGACGTCATCTAGGCGCCATTTTGTGAAATTTTCCGAAAATCAACTCTTGATCATATCTTCATAACCCAAAGTGATTTTTCAATCATATTTATCATCATTAAGGTCAATATCAGTCCAGTCAATTTCAGGTCAAAAAACGCGCGCGTGCGCGTACGTCCGCGCGTCAATGCGCGCGCAAAATTTTTAAATGCTCAAAATCGTCTCAAATTTATTTTGCATACGTTTCAGGTCATTTTAAGCATTTTATAAAAAATCGCGCGTACGAGCATGCGCGCGCGTTTTCGCGCGTAACACCATTAAAAAACATAGAATCGCCATTTTTTTTTCTTATTTCGACCCACTTTTTTGTGTTCAAGATAATTTGAAAATGGCTCAATCAAATATCTTAAAATTTAACACACATATGTATAGGCATATTCACAAAGCATAGGACATTTTTCGACCTTGACCTTGACTGATGACGTCATCTAGGCGCCATTTTGTGAAAAAAAGTGAAAATCAACTCATGATCATATCTTCATAACCAGAAGTAATTTCTCATTCATATTTATCAGGATCAAGGTCAATATGTGTCCGGTCGATTTCAGGTCAAAAAATGCGCGCGTGCGCGTACGTCCGCGCGTCATTACGCGCGCAAAAATTGTAAATGCTCGAAATCGTCTTAAATTTTTTTTGCATACGTTTTAGGTCATTTTAAGCATTTTATAAAAAATCGCGCGCAGGAGCATGCGCGCGCGTTTTCGCGCGTTACACCATTACACAACATAGAATCGCCATTTTTTTTTCTTTCATGATATTTCTCATATTTTTTCGAGGAATTTGATACCATGTTTATCTCTTTATGTCCATTAACAACAAGATGAGCGTCAATTCAAGAAAAATGCCCGTGCGCGCGAGCTCTCTTAATACATAGCACATATGGGCAAAAACATGCCTATACAAAATCCATTATAACTCTTTGGAATGAACCGTGACCTTCAATTTTTTTCATATTTAGATAGAGTATGAGTCGAAGATATGATTCCATGTCTCATTTGGCCATTAAGTGTATCGTGACATCATCATAATGGCCTTGGATCTCAAAATACGAATTTGCATATTATGAAGTCAGCATATTTATGTAAAATTGATTGTATCTCTGTAAATATTTATCGATTTTCTTCCAAATTTCGATATGATGTAGCTTAGACAATTTTCTACAAGCTCAGTCATCACCATTTTTCATTTTGATGACGTCATCATAGTGAAAATTACGATTAAAGGGCACACATCAGAAATGTCTTAAGTAGCGTGTTACGCCTATTGAAGGTGAATTTCGTACATCTTTAATCTACATGACATTGTTTTTTTAGCAGTATCTCACTTATTTTTGCTCTATTTTGTCTCAAAGTTCAGTTTGACCAGCCCACCTATACTTGTTCCAAACAAGTATTATATGTCTAGTTTATTATTTATTATTTATTTATTTATTTATTTTTCTTATTTCGACCCACTTTTTTGTGTTCAAGATAATTTGAAAATGGTTCAATCAAATACCTTGAAATTTGACACACATATGTATAGGCATATGAACAAAACACAGCAAACTTTTCAACCTTGACCTTCACTGATGACGTCATCTAGGCGCCATTTTGTGAAATGTTCTGAAAAATTACTCATGATCATATTTTCATAACGGTACGTCATTTCTCATTCATATTTATCATGATCAAGGTCAATATCAGTCCAGACAATTTCAGGTCAAAAAACGCGCGCGTGCGCGTACGTCCGCGCGTCAATGCGCGCGCAAAATTTTAAAATGCTCAAAATCGTCTCAAATTTGTTTTGCATACGTTTCAGGTCATTTTAAGCATTTTATAAAAAATCGCGCGTACGAGCATGCGCGCGCGTTTTCGCGCGTAACACCATTAAAAAACACAGAATCGCCATTTTTTTTTCTTTCATGATATTTCTCATATTTTTTCAAGGAATTTGATTCCATGTTTATCTCTTTATGACCATTATTAACAAGATGAGCGTAAATTCAAGATAAATGTCAGTGCGCGCGAGGTCTTTTAAAACATAGCATATATGGGCAAAAACATGCCTATACAAAATCCGTTATAGCTCTTTGGAATGCACCGGGATCCTCAATTTTTTTTCATATTAAGATAGAGTATGAGTCGGAAATATGATTCCATGTCTCATTTGGCCATTAACTGTATCGTGACATCATCACAATGGCCTTGGAACTTAAAATACGAATTTGCATATTATGACGTCAGCATATTTATGTAAAATTGATTGTATCTCTGTAAATATTGATCAATTTTCTTCAAAATTTCGATATGTTATAGCTAAGACAATTTTCTACAAGCGCAGTAATAACCATTTTTCATTTTGATGACGTCATCATAGTGAAAATTTTGATTAAAGTCCTCATGTCAAAAACTTCATAATTTGCGTGTTATGCCTATAGAAGGTGAATTTAGTTCACGTTATGAATCTACATGATATTGTCTTTTAAGAATTTGTAAGCAGTATGTCGCTTATTTTTGCTCTATTTTGTCTCAAATGTTAGTTGACCAGCCCACCTATACTTGTTCCAAACAAGTATTATATGTCTAGTTATTATTATTCTTTATTATTTATTTTTCTTATTTCGACCCACTTTTTTGTGTTCAAGATAATTTGAAAATGGCTCAATCAAATATCTTAAAATTTAACACACATATGTATAGGCATATTCACAAAGCATAGGCAATTTTTCGATCTTGACCTTGACTGATGACGTCATCTAGGCGCCATTTTGTGAAAAAAATTGAAAATCAACTCATGATCATATCTTCATAACCAAAAGTAATTTCTCATTCATATTTATCAGGATCAAGGTCAATATGTGTCCGGTCAATTTCAGGTCAAAAAACGCTCACGTGCGCGTACGTCCGCGCGTCAATGCGCGCGCAAATTTTTTAAATGCTCAAAATCGTCTCAAATTTTTTTGGCATACGTTTCAGGTCATTTTAAGCATTTTATAAAAAATCGCGCATACATGCATGCGCGCGCGTTCTCGCGCGTAACACCATTACAAAACATAGAATCGCCATTTTTTTTTCTTTCATGATATTTCTCATATTTTTTCAAGGAATTTGATACCATGTTTATCTCTTTATGACCATTAATTACAAGATGAGCGTCAATTCAAGATAAATGACAGTGCGCGAGCGCTTTTAATACATAGCATATATGGGAAAAAACATGCCTATACAAAATTCATTATAGCTCTTTGGAATGAACCGTGACCTTCAATTTTTTTTCATATTTAGATAGAGTATGAGTTGGAGATATGATTCCATGTCTCATTTGGCCATTAAGTGTATCGTGACATCATCATAATGACCTTCGAACTAAAAATAGGAATTTGCATATTATGACGTCAGCTATTTATGGAAAATTGATTGTATCTCTGTATATATTGATCAATTTTCTTCCAAATTTCGATATGTTGTAGCTATGATAATTCTCTACAAGTTTAATAATAACCATTTTTCATTTTGATGACGTAATTAGAGTGAAAAATTTCGATTAAAGGCCTCATATCAAAAATGACATAATTTGCATGTTATGCCTATAGAAGGTGATTTTAATTCACGTTATGAATCTACATGATATTGTTTTTTAAGAATTTGTAAGCAGTATGTCGCTTATTTTTGCTCTATTTTGTCTCAAATGTTAGTTGACCAGCCCACCTATACTTGTTCCAAACAAGTATTATATGTCTAGTTTATTTTTCTTATTTCGACCCACTTTTTTGTGTTCAAGATAATTTGAAAATGGCTCAATCAAATATCTTAAAATTTAACACACATATGTATAGGCATATTCACAAAACACAGCAAATTTTTCGACCTTGACCTTGACTGATGACGTCATCTAGGCGCCATTTTGTGAAAAATTTTGAAAATCAACTTATGATCATATCTTCATAACCAAAAGTAATATCTCATTCATATTTATCATGATCAAGGTCAATATCAGTCCGGTCAAATTCAGGTCAAAAAACGCGCGCGTGCGCGTACGTCCGCGCGTCATTACGCGCGCAAAAATTTTAAATGCTCGAAATCGTCTTAAATTTTTTTTGCATACGTTTCAGGTCATTTTAAGCATTTTATAAAACATCGCGCGTAAGCACATGCGCGCGCGTTTTCGCGCGTAACACCATTACAAAACATAAAATCGCCATTTTTTTTTCTTCATGATATTTATTATATTTTTTCAAGGAATTTGATACCATGTTTATCTCTTTATGACCATTAATAACAAGATGAGCGTCAATTCAAGATAAATGTCAGTGCGCGCGAGCTCTTTTAATACATAGCATATATGGGCAAAAACATGCCTATACAAAATTCATTATAGCTCTTTGGAATGAACCGTGACCTTCAATTTTTTTTCATATTTAAATAGAGTATGAGTGGGAGATATGATTCCATGTCTCATTTGGCCATTAGGTGTATCGTGACATCATCATAATGGCCTTGGAACTCAAAATACGAATTTGCATATTATGACGTCAGCATATTTATGGAAAATTGATTGTATCTCTGTAAATATTGATCGATTTTCTTCAAAATTTCGATATGTTGTAGCTAAGACAATTCTCTATCAGCTTAGTAAAAACCATTTTTCATTTTGATGACGTCATCATACTGAAAATCTCGATTAAAGGCCTCATGTCAAAAGGCCTTCATAATTTGCGTTATCCCTATAGAAGGTGAATTTCGTTCACGTCATGAAACTACATGATATTGTTTTTCAAGAATATTTAAGCAGTATCTCGCTTATTTTTGCTCTATTTTGTCTCAAATTTAAGTTGACCAGCCCACCTATACTTGTTCCAAACAAGTATTATATGTCTAGTTATTTCTTTATTTTTCTTATTTCGACCCACTTTTTTGTGTGCAAGATAATTAGAAAATGGCTCAATCAAATGTCTTTAAATTTGGCACACGTATGTATAGGCATATGACCAAGGCACAGCAAAGTTTTCAACCTTGACCTTGATTGATGACGTCATCTAGGCGCCATTTTGTGAATTTTTCTGAAAATTTACTCATGATCATATTTTCATAACGGTAATTCATTTCTCATTCATATTTATCATGATCAAGGTCAATATGTGTCCGGTCAATTTCAGGTCAAAAAACGCGCGCGTTTCGCGTACGACCGCGCGTCAGTGCGCGCGCAAAATTTTAAAATGCTCAAAATCGTCTCAAATTTTTTTTGCATACGTTTCAGGTCATTTTAAGCATTTTATCAAAAATCGCGCACACGCGCATGCGCGCACGTTTTCGCGCGTAACACCATTACACAACATAGAATCGCCATTTTTTTTTTCTTTCATGATATGTCTCATATTTTTTCGAACAATTTGATACCATGTTCATCTCTTTATGACCATTGATAAAAAGATGAGCTTCCATTCAAGATAAATGTCCGTGCGCGCGAGCTCTTTTAATACATAGCATATATGGGCAAAAACATGCCTATACAAAATCCATTATAGCTCTTTGGAATGCACCGAGAACCTCATTTTTTTTTCATATTTAGATAGAATATGAGTCAGAAATATGATTTCATGTCTCATTTGGCCATTAAGTGTATCTTGACATCATTATAATGGCCTTGGAACTCAAAATACGAATTTGCATATTATGACGTCAGCATATTTATGTAAAATTAATTGTATCTCTGTAAATATTGATCGATTTTCTTCCAAATTTCGATATGTTGTAGCTAAGACAATTCTCTACAAGCTCAGTTACCATTATGTTTTATTTTGATGACGTCATCATAGTGAAAATTACGATTTAAGGGCACATATCTGAAATTTCTTAATTTGCTTGTTTTGCCTAAGGAAGGTGAATTTCGTTCACATCATGAATCTACATGACATTGTTTTCTTAGCCGTATCTCGCTTATTTTTGCTCTATTTTGTCTCAAATTTTAGTTGACCAGCCCACCTATACTTGTTCCAAACAAGTATTATATGTCTAGTTTATTTTTCTTATTTCGACCCACTTTTTTGTGTGCAAGATAATTTAAAAATGGCTCAATCAAATATCTTAAAATTTAACACACATATGTATAGGAATATTCACAAAACACAGCATATTTTTCGACCTTGACCTTGACTGATGACGTCATCTAGGCGCCATTTTGTGAATTTTTTTGAAAATCAACTCATGATCATATCTTCATAACCAAAAGTAATTTCTCATTCATATTTATCATGATCAAGGTCAATATCAGTCCGGTCAAATTCAGGTCAAAAAACGCGCGCGTGCGCGTACGTCCGCGCGTCAGTACGCGCGCAAAAAATTTAAATGCTCAAAATCATCTTAAATTTTTTTTTGCATACGTTTCAGGTCATTTTAAGCATTTTATAAAAAATCGCGCACACGCGCGTTTTCGCGCGTAGCACCATTACACAACGTAGAATCGCCATTTTTTTTTCTTTCATGATTATTCCCATATTTTTTCAAACAATTTTATACTATGTTCATCTCTTTATGACCATTAATTTTGAGATGAGCGTAAATTCAAGATAAATGTCCGTGCGCGCGAGCTCTTGTAATACATAGCATATATGGGCAAAAACATGCCTATACAAAATCCATTATAGCTCTTTGGAATGCACCGAGAACCTCATTTTTTTCATATTTAGATAGAATATGAGTCAGAGATATGATTTTATGTCTTATTTGGCCATTAAGTGTATCCTGACATCATCATAATGGCCTTGGAACTCAAAATACGAATTTGCATATTATGACGTCAGCATATATATGTAAAATT
Source organism: Strongylocentrotus droebachiensis (assembly GCA_035222895.1). Lineage (NCBI taxonomy): Eukaryota > Metazoa > Echinodermata > Echinoidea > Camarodonta > Strongylocentrotidae > Strongylocentrotus > Strongylocentrotus droebachiensis. The sequence continues at coordinate 197,071 of JAVYIG010002125.1, forward strand.
GATTGTATCTCTGTAAATATTGATCGATTTTCTTCCAAATTTCGATATGTTGTAGCTAAGACAATTTTCTACAAGCTCATTGACCATTATGTTTTATTTTGATGACGTCATCATAGTGAAAATTACCATTTAAGGGCACATATCTGAAATTTCTTAATTTGCGTGTTTTGCCTAAGGAAGGTGAATTTCGTTTACATCATGAATCTACATGACATTGTTTTTTTTAGCAGTATCTCGCTTATTTTTGCTCTATTTAGTCTCGCGGAAAAGGTCAAATTCAAATTTGTTACATGATTTAGATTCCTCTTACCGTAAATGACAATTTACATTAATTTCAGTCACCCTTGACCTTTCATAAGGCCGTGAGCGCGCGTCAAAGATCAAAATCCGCGCGTGCTGCTATAGGCAATATAATGCAAATTTGATAAAAAACATGCCATTTTAAAAATCAAAATAGCTCTTCAGATAGTCCATTGACCCCAACTTTTATATCATGGTTAGAAAAATCATGAGTTGGAGATATGATTTCATGTCTCATTTGACCTTCAATTAACTCATGACGTCATCATAATGGCCTCCGAACTCAAAATATCAATTTGCATATTATGACGTCAGCAGATTTTTGGAAAATTGATTGTATCTCTGTAAATATTATTCAATTTTCTTTCAAATTTTAATATGTTCTACCTTAGAATATTCTCTACAAATGCAGTCGCCACAATAATTCATTTTGTAAATGGTATTATGGTGTATTTTTGCGATTAAAGGAGGCATGTAAATTTTTCACATTTTGCGTGTATTCTCTATGGGACATGACTTTTTCTTAAAACTGGATTCTACATTCCCGTTTTTCACGAGCAATATCTCCGTCGTTTTAGCTTTGTTTTCGCTGAGCTTGGAGTATGTTGTAGCTGAGACAATAAGCTATCACTAGTGTGCCCTTTATTTTTCAATCAGATGCCGGGATAATGCTCATATTTCACTTGCAAAATGGGATTTGAGAATTCCATTTTCCGTTTACGTGTAATCGCTAAGGGAAATGTTTTGGTATATCGGTAACGCACTTGACTTCCGACCTCGAGGTCACTGGTTCGAGTCCGGGAGTCTCCAACAAATTTTTTTCTTTTTTTTTTTTTCTTTTTTGACTTTTCAATGATCATAAAATTGAAAACAGACCACCTAATTCGTCCCCATGACGAAATAAATTTCTAGTGTTATACCTTGTTTTCCTTCTATCTTTTTCTCTTTCTGTCTTTCCTTATGTTATTCTTTGTTTCTTCCTTCTATTCTTATGTTATTCTTTGTTTTTTTCCTTCTATCACCTTCTCTTATGTTATTCTTTATTTTTATAATTCTATCACTTTCTCTTTTGTTATTCTTTTTTTCTTCCTTCTATTCTTATGTTATTCCTTGTTTTTTCCCTTCTATCACCTTCTCTTATGTTATTCTTTATTTTTATAATTCTATCACTTTCTCTTTTTTGTTATTCTTTGTTTCTTCTTTCTATTCTTATGTTAATCTTTGCTTTTCCCTTCACTCACATTCTCTTATGTTATTCTTTGTTTTAATCATTATATCACTTTCTCTTTCTGTCTTTCCTTATGTTATTCTTTGTTTCTTCCTTGTATCACATTCTCTTTTTGTCTTTCATTATGTTATTCTTTGTTTCTTCCTTTTATTCTTATGTTATTCTTTGTTCCTTCCTTCTATCACCTTCTCTTATGTTATTCTTTGTTTTTATAATTCTATCACTTTCTCTTATGTTATTCTTTGTTTCAATCATTCTATCACTTTCTCTTTCTGTCTTTCCTTATGTTATTTTTTGTTTCTTCCTTCCATCACCTTCTCATTCTTTGTTATATTATTGCGATCTATGCTCAAAACAGCAGTCGACAGTCGGCCGTAAACAATTCCAAAAAGCGCGCAGAGGTAGAAGCAGGTGTCTGGTCAGGTCGCCCCCAAGGCGGTCGCCTCCTATACACAGTCGCCTCCTATACGCAGTCGCCTCCTAACGTAGTCGCCCCCAAATTGTGTGGTCGAGTCGCCTCCTATACACAGTCGCCTCCTATACACAGTCGCCTCCTAAACACAGTCGCCCCCTAGGCAGTGCGCTAGTGCAGCGATCAGAATCAGGCTATTTATGCTATTTATATGTTTGTAAATATAAGAGAAAGTTTCATTCTTTCTGTTATATTGTTGTCCACCTTCTTCAAGATAACTCTTTTGTGCTTAAGTATAATTTAATAAACGTTTCATTTTATTTTGATGCAACAGAGATTTACATTCAACAGTTTATTTGTTATAATATAAGTATTGTATACAGTAACATTCTTCTCATTTCGACATTATCAGCCACTTGTTCTCTATTTCGTTCCCTAAACTAAATATAAGGTATAATTATGTGAGAGGGGGGGGGGGGGTAGAAATTTGGACGTAGCCTGTATACTGTATTTATTATATTTGTCTCTCCGATCACCCCCCCCCCCTCCCCCAGTGGCTCTGAATTTGTTCTTTAGTTAGTCTCCGATGGTTTGATCATATCTTTTCGCTAAAGTATAATGTCCGACGTATAACATCAGGAATATGTTATGATAATTAATCTCAATGATGCCCGGCATACAAGCAAATGGCGGAATAGACAACAAGATGAAGATGGACATAGACAGAGAGAGGGAGAGAGAAGGGGAGGAGGGTGGCGGGTAGATAGAAAATTGGACGCAGTCTGTACTGTATTTATTATTATGATATTTTTCTCACCGACTCCCCCCCCCCCCAGCTCAGATTTTGTTTTTCTCTTTTTTTGTTTGTTTATAATAATGTCCGACGTATACCGTCAATGAAGCATAATAAACATTTTTTGTTTTGATATCAGTTTGATGCAACAGAGATTTACATTCAAAAGTTTTACTGTTTATAATATTACAGTAATATTCTTTATGCTATTTATAAATTATGTTTGTAAATAAAAGAGAAAGTTTCATTCTTTCTCTTTTTATGTTGTCCACCTTCTTCTAGATAACTATTTTGTGCTTAAGTATAATGTAATAAACGTTTCATTTTATTTTGATGCAACAGAGATTTACATTCAAAAGTTTTGCTTTTTATAAGTATTGTACAGTAATATTCTTCTCATTTCGACATTATCAGCCGCTCGTTCTCTATTTTGTTCTTTTCCTCCCTTTCCCTCTCATTTTTCCCCTCCCCCTTTTCTCATTTTTTCCGACAGCAGGGCAAGTTTACCGACAATATCCTGACAGGTTGGGGTGTCGCACCCCGCCCCCTCCCCGCCCCCCCCCCCCTTTAGCAACGCCCCTGCAGTGACGCTTTTGTCGTATAATGAGGGTTGATCTCATTGAAAGCGGTAAAGCCTCTCAATGTTTCGATATTATTGTTTCGGCGCTTTTATCCTCCGCGCGCTATTATGAAGGACAAAAGCGCCACGACATTACATAGGTATGCGTTTGAAAGAATAAATGCTCCATTATGTGCACAGATTAAAATGAAAGTGACATCTATACAAAAAACAAACAAACATTATTAGACAGGTTAAGGATGGAACCTAATTATAGTGCTTTCGAATACTTAAAAAGATGAGCAGGTGTTCATGTTGTTCACGCATGGTCGTCCCTTATTCCTTAAACAAAATCACGCACTTATAGAATGAATTGAGAGTAAAATTAGATAACGTTTCGTTCATTTAAGTCTACCGCCGAAGGCTTTTATTTCGATTTATATGCTTCATAATAAACTTATATTCAATTATAGCTCACTTTTAATTCAATGTAGAGACATTCTCTTCTATTTCTATTTTTTAGACTTGAACTATCTCATGACGACACGTTCTAGTATGGGTCTTGTAGTAGAAACGCAAATATGGGATTAAAAAGGGATCTTAAATGCTCTAATTTGCTTGCGTGTACAAAATATACTCGAGAAAAGCTAAGAAAGCCAATCTATACAATCCTTATTATCCCTATATAGCTTGTGGATACTCTCTTATCGCATTGCTCACTTTCTTCCCTCTATGAAATTGGTGGCAGTCATTATTCAGTTAAAATGTCATAACACAGTTTTAATTACCTTCAAATTACAAAATGCATTTTGTCCAATTATAATTATACTCATAATGCCCGGATAAACCCCGTACTTGCCGGTTTCAGCTCTAAATTCAATTTGAAACAGTAAGACCCACACAACTTGCTTCGGCATGTGACATAATTAATGAGAGTAAAGAATAACATTTCAGCTTTAAACTGGTGGCAGTCATTATTCAGTTAAATGTCATACGACAGTTTTAAAAGCATTATAAGTATCATACATATTTTGTCCAATTATAATATACTCGAAATGTATACAGTAATATTCTTCTCATTTCGACATTATCAGCCACTCGTTTTCTATAACGTTTCCTAAAATAAATATAAGGTATACTGTGCATGCACATCATCAGGGATATGTTATAATAATTAATCTCAAGGAAGGGATGCTGCCGGCGTACAAGCAAATGGAGGAATAGAAAACATTATGAAAGATGAACATGGAAAACGACATTGACAGATAGAGGGAGAGAGAGAAATAGGGCGACAGAGAGAGAGAGAGGAAGAGAGGGGGGGGGGGGGGGGGTGAGAGATAGAAAGTTGGACGTAGTCTGTACTGTGTTAATTATTATGATTTTTGTCTTTGTCACTCCGATCCCCCCCCCACCCAAGCTCTGATTTTGTTCTTTAGTCCGTCTCTTTTTTGTTTGATTATATCGTTTCGCTAAAGTACAATGTCCGACGTATAGCAGTACCGTCAATATATATTAATAAACATTTTTTTAATATTAATTTGATGCAACAGAGATTTACAATCAAACTTTGACTTTGTATATTATTATTGTACAGTATACATTCTTCCCTTTTCGACATTATCAGCCGCTCGTTTTCTATTTCGTTCCCTATAATAAATATACGGTATATATTTGTACATCATCAGGGATAATGTTATAATAATTAAGCTCAAAGAAGGAATGTCGCCGGCATACAAGCAAATGGTGAAACAACATTGGCAGATAGACAGAGAGAGAGACAGACAGAGAAAGCGAGCGAGAGATAGATGGAGAAAGAGAGAGAGAGAGGGGGACATAAAGAGAGAGAAAAAGAGAGAGAAACAATCATTTTTCATAATCATGTTTTCTGTGACATTTTTCTGTGAACAACATTGGCAGATAGACAGAGAGAGAGACAGAGTGAGTAAGAAAGAGAGAGCGGGGGGGGGGGGGGGGGTTAGAAAGTTGGACGTATAGTCTGTACTGTATTTATTATTATGCTAGTTCTCTCTCCGATCACCCCCCCCCCCCCCTTCCGAATGTTTCTTTGGTTTCTTTCTTTTTGTTTGTTTATATCTTTTCGCTAAATTATAATGTCCGACCAAGGAGTTATCTCCTTCGTCCGACGTATATTAGTACTGTCAACAAATATTTTTTTCATATTAATTGTATGCAAAAGAGATGCTTTTATATCCTAACTTTTACTTTATAATAATTTATTATTGTACAGTAATATTCTTCTCATTTCGATATCAGCCGTTCGTTCCGGGTTTCTTTTCTTCTTCATTAAAAAATTATTGTATAATATTTTTTCTCAAAATCGGAAGAAATAATTTCGGTATAAAAACAAAAAGCGGAACAAAAAGCAGTACGAGAGATAAAGATGGAAAATGGCGTTGAGAGAGCGAGCGAGCGAGAGAGAAGCAAACATTTCCCCTATCATTTTTCGTCTGTGACAATACTTAATCTCATCCTCTTGTTTATTCCTTTATCTTTGCATGATTGTAATATCTTTGAATGAATATTTTAGATAGGGTTAAATCTGGCTATGCGTTATATGATTACAATTCTTATTGAGGAGTATGTCGAAACGTGCTTTCGAAAATCGCCAAACAGAAGACAGAATGCTATCAAATACTGTCAAAACACATACATAAACACACAAATTGTATGCATAAATTAAATGTATTAATCCCAGATGCAAATAAGAAGCTGTATTGAAAAAAACCTTCGCTCATGTTGTTGTTTGTCTGTGTTACTATTAACAGCGTTGTGGTGTATACTGTTAGCGTTTGTTGTTATTACAAAAAAATCTATGATAACTTGATAACCCAATCTTACCATAAAAGAATTTCTTACATTTTAATGAAAAAAGTGTCTGAAAGTACTGTTCGAAAGGTAATACGGGAGAGTCCTTCAAAATCATGTCAACTAGACCCCGTGCCTACCTGGTTGATGAAAGAGTGTTTAGATGAGCTCCTGCCATTCATAACTGAACTTATAAATCTATCCTTGTCGTCCGGAATAGTACCCGCAGCATACAAGAAATCTCACGTGATTCCACTTCTAAAGAAGAAGCAATTGGACCCAGATGAATTCCGGCATTACAGGCCAATCTCCAACTTGATGTTCATTTCAAAGGTCCTTGAGAGGATTGTCACAGCTCAACTTCGTGCATACCTAGAGAAGAACGACCTGTTCCCGTGTATGCAGTCTGCGTACAGACAGTTCCATTCAACAGAGACTGCCCTCATCAAAGTCTACAATGATCTGCTACTGGCTGTCGATAGAGGGCTAGAAGCTGTTCTGGTTTTGCTTGATTTCTCGGCTGCTTTTGAAACCATAGATCATGCCAAATTGATGTGTCGTCTGCGTCATGATTATGGATTTGATGGAAAGGTACTGCAGTGGCTTGCTTCTTACCTGGAGGACCGTCATCAAGTTATTGTTGTCAACAGAGTTCCTTCTAAAGCATTCCCACTCCCCTGGGGTGTCCCCCAAGGATCCGTTCTAGGACCTCTGCTCTTTTCACTGTACACGGGTCCGCTCAGTGAGGTCATCCATGCTCATGATGGCGTCATGCATATGATGTATGCCGACGATACGCAACTGTACATAGTGCTCAAGCAAAGTGATGCTTCCAGTTGCATTTCCAAGCTCAGCAGATGCGTCAGTGACGTGAAAAGCTGGTCCTGCGGCAATAATCTTGTGTTCAACGGCACAAAAACAGAAGTTATGCATATAACTTCCATGTTTCGCAATTCCAGTGTGCTACCTGATCTTAACATGGATGGCACAACAATCACTCTTTCCCAATCTGCCAAGGATCTGGGAGTCACGGTGGACAACGTGCTAAATGTGAACCAGCATGTACGCAACGTGTGTCGTATCGCAGCTTTCGGGATCCACAAAGTTGGAAAACTGCGAAAATTTCTGGATCAAAGTTCTACTCATCGTCTTGTTAATGCCCTTGTAACTTCCCACCTTGATTACTGTAATGGAACATTAATCAAATTCCCTAGCTCTCATTTAGCCCCTCTTCAACACATTCAGAACACAGCAGCACGCCTCATCACACGTACAAGAAAACATGAACACATCACACCGATCATTCGTTCTCTACACTGGCTCCCCCTCCAACAACGTATCAAATTCAAGATTCTCATGCTGACATACAAGGCCTTTCACAAACTTGCTCCCTCATATCTCTCGGCACTCATCACTCCTAAAAACTCGTACTTCATCTATGCGTCTCAGATCATCATCCACAGCACATCTTCATCTTGCCCCAGGCCCTCGCACCCACACCCGCTATGGAAATCGTGCCTTTTCTGTCTGTGCCCCCCAACTTTGGAACAATCTTCCCCATGAAATACGCGAGTCCCCAACCTTAGAGATATTCAAAAGTAAACTTAAGACTTATCTGTTTAATATGTAATGTAATGTAATCATATTTTGTTTGTTTAACTAAAAAGCGTTATGTAAATATTAACTATTATTATTGTATGATTGTTATTATAAGTATGTATCATGTATTATATTCTTGTAATTTGTAGGTTAACATTACTTTAATTTAATTTTTTGTTAAGCGCTTAGAAACTTTGTATTAAGCGCTATATAAATGTAATTTATTATTATTATTATTATTATACAATACCTATCAAATACTGTCAAAACACATACATAAAAACAAGTTTATATGCCTACATTAATCCTAGAATGGGCCAGATGCAAATAAGTAGCTTCGCTCATGTTGTTTTTTGTGTGTCTGTCTGTGTTGGATTTGGGGTGTGTTGTTTACAAAAATAACGCCGGTGCGAGTGGGCGGTTGTACGGCCAGTACATGCAGGCGCAGGCTAGGTCGCAGCAGCGCTGACTTCCCAATGAATAATTCAATAGTCTAAGAGTTGAAATGTAGCTGTTTCAAAATTCAACTTTTAACAACTTTTCACTGTGAGAACACTTTCTTTCATTACAAATACAGAAAATATGGTTGTATTCAAGTTTATTTTACATCCGTAAGCTCCGTCACTAGAGCTATAAGCCAGTGGTCAGTGGAGTCAGAACGAGCGATGTGGTAGTACTAGTACGTAAAGCTGGTGGAAACTTATATGCAAATATCCTCGATAATATGCAGTTATATACGAGGAAAATTTTCAATATTTAGTGATAACAAAGTAATAACATAGTACTGAGATACAAGGAACTAAAAATGGCTTGACTTTGAACTTGTAAAATACATCAAATTAAAACAACAAATTAGGGAGCGAGATGACCAAAAAAGTGGGGGCGAGCTGACCAAGAATCCCAAAATCGGCAAAAAAAATCGGGAGGCGACATGACCAATTGGGGGCGACTTTGTAAGGGGGCGGGCTGACATTGGGCGACTTGACATGGAACCTTATATGCTACGCTATATGCTACTGAAATCTTTGCATTTGTCAATTGGCTGGGATTTTTTTTTGTTACAGCATGTTGGTAACAGCATGTTGCTAACAAGTCCAGTAAAAATGGGGCCCAGAAGATTTAGTCATGGGGTGCGACTAATCCCACTTTTCAATGGACTTGTTGTTTAACAAATTGTATGCATACTTTTTAAAACAAAAGCTTCTCTTGATGACTGCAAAGCTCGCTAAAGGGTTCCCCAACATGGTAATGAATCGTAAGAGCATAACACACAACCACAAAGTATGACGTGGAAGCACTATACCTACATCCAGATTCATGTGAAGATAAGAACCAATGACGACGATGATCCTTGATAACCAGAATGTGGGGTTATCAATGTCTAAAAATGTGTTTTTGCCTGCCTTGTGTTTGTGTTCACACTTTGTGGGTTTTTCCTCTGTGTGTGTTTCAGAGTGTCCTTTGTGCTGGTGCCCCCTCCCTTTTAATCATGCCCACCACCACCCCCACCCCACCCCACCACCACCAACACCACAACCACCACCACCCACCACCACCACCACCACCACCACTCACCACCACCACCACCACCAACCACCACCACCCACCACCACCACCCACCACCACCACCACCACCACCACCCACCACCACCACCCACCACCACCACCACCACCCTATTCATTTTTACCAGGGTTTACATATTTACTGGTTTTCTTTATAGAAATTAATCGATGTACAGTATGTCTCGATAATCAGAAAAACATGTACACTCGCTTCATATGAACTTCATGTGACTTTTAGCTAAAATTATTATTAAAAAAAAAAAAAAGTTTTTCGAAACCATTCTGCTTTTTAAACAATTCTTCTTTCGAGGGGCAATCTACAGACTTTTTGGAACCGTGCACGGCGTGAAAAAATATTTAATGAATTCGATAGACAGGTGTCTCTATCATGTTCATTGCGGAAATTTCAAAAGGATAATACTTTCTATTACCTGGGTCCGTACACACAGACCAAATCAGGTATACATAATCAAGATATGAATCAAGAAGTACTACTCAAACAGAAGGGAATTCTGGTGAGTCAGAACTTGAATCAGATTGGACACCAGAAGTTGAATATGAAGATCTAGCTTCAAATAGTAATCACGTAATGGTAAACAGTGACCAGAGGCTGACCAACGGAGGTGAAACGTTTGGTCAGCAGCTAGGGAAGGTATTCTGTAATGGGAAGAGAGCTCCAGCAGTTGTTAGGTTAGATGTATAGGGTTAAAACTGTGAAGTGCAAAGGAGACATTAATGAGGCAGTTTAAAGTTTATTGCCACCAATAAAAGTAAGTCCACTTGCTACTCTCCACCCAGGTGTTAAATGGGGGTACCCGATAGGATACGACCGTCATTGTTGGTCAAACAGTTTTTGAGCATCAAGTAACGCCTGGTTGGAATGCTCCCCAGGGAGTGGAGATTGTGCACACAGTGTGTGCAGGCAAGCACTGAATCCAGTGACCTGGGTAATAGTATATTTGTAAAGCGCTTAGAGAAAATTTTATTAAGCGCTACATAAAAGCTAAATATTATTGTAATTATTATTAAATAGGCTAATAACTTGATGTATCTTGATACCCTTATAAAAATGTACCATGTAATTAACATCGTAACACCAAGCTATGGTATTTAACCTTGGTTCCCAGTACCGTGGTTACCATGGTTCTTTGTCCAAATTATCATACCATTTTATGCATTTGCAAGGATCAAAATGCGTCCCGTTGCCAGTTTTGTCTTTTCAGTACGCAATTAGGTATTTATTAAACTTGCCATTTTTATTTTTCTATGTCAAAATGCCGTTCATTCAAATCAGGTTCTGAGCATTCTGAAACTCATTTTAAGCCCAGCTGTACTAGTTTACAGGAGGGATTAGACCACACTGCAAGGTCACTGGACAGGTGGTTATCTCATCAAATCAGTTCTCAGTTAATATAAGATAAAGAGGATCATTGGGGACCAATGGTCACCGATTAGGCATTGTTTGCTACATAGAGGGCGCAAGTAGCTATAAGTAGTACAATGGAGATTTAAAAGGTGCTGTATTTCAAAGCCCAACTACTTTCTGTGTTGGTCTTGATATTCATTGTACATTAAACTAGTCTTTTACCATATTAAAGTGTTTTATAGACTTTGTTTGTTTAAATGCTTGACAATTCCAATGATTTTTTTTTTTATGGAAAAAAAAAATGAAGTTAAAAAAAAAAAAAAAAAAAAAAAAAAAAATCCGCCCGCCCGCCCCTACTCCAGTAAAGCAATCGATGACAACCAAACAATTTTTTTTTTCGGCCTTATCTCATCAACTCAGCTCTCAATTAACATAAAAAAGGGTCAAGGGGACAAACAGGTACCACTTAGGCATTGTTTTCTATATAGAGGGAGCAGGTAGCTACACGTTGTGCAGTAGGGCTTAATGCACTTTCAACACAGCATTTCTCACAAAATCTGCCATTCCTTGCTTAGGCCTATTTAACTTTGAAAGAGTATGCTGGTCTGCAAAGTAGATACACAAATGACAGGTGCTGGCATGAAGTTAACTTCCAACACAATTATCCATTTTCTCGAGGTTCGGCCATTTCTCTCGCAAACATCTTTTAACAAAAGACATCACAATCACGTCGATTTATCTGTATCATATTTAACAGTGTTTGGCGAGAGCTTAAACCGGGGGGGGGGGGGGAATGATTATTATTGTCGAATGATCATATGGCGTATTAAAGATCCCACAATCTAAGTCTTGCACTTTTTTTTTTTACTGTGATTTACGAGAAAACAATAGGGCTCCAAACAAATAACAATGGAAACAATATATATATTTTTTTAAAGCATTTATTCAAAGGAGCTAAAATCTGGCTCGCGTAAAATATAAAACAATTTACAGTCGAAAGATGAAGTCTATTTCTATTGCGAAATATAAAACTATGATTCAGGTGTAATTGTTTAAAGCCACATATATTGTTTACGTGTAAATGCATAATAAGGAATGCCGTCATTAGTTCATGGTTACCATCTTCACATGCAAATCATCACAAAATACTAGTATACGATTCAATATCAGGATTTGTAGAAAATTTAAAATTACCAATCTTATCATCTTTCTGTATTCCGGTAATAATTACAGTGACTCGGTAACATTGTTGAAGGTTGATGAAACAATGTGTTATATTTGTATGGAATTTCACTTGTTATATTTCGTCTACTGTACTATTCTAACCGTCGTAATGTAAGTTCAAAAAGAACGTTGAGAACGTAGGGAATGTAGAGACCAGTCTTTTCATCACTATCTAGGGGCCTATACTCCTAATTTTTGCTTCAGACGCAATCAAGATGGAGCTGTTACATATCGTCCAACTTCAAACTACTGCGAATTCGGCAGTGTTCTGCACGTTCAGTTTCAAATACAAATCACAGTATGCACGCATACAGTGCAAAAGTATGGCAAGCTAGAAGAAAAGAATATGACAATTGATAGGCACCGTTGCACTGTGTAAATAAAATGGCATGAATGTAAATAACAGCAGGCTTCCATTGCGTCCCCGTCCAAAAAAATCAGTGACAAAGTAGAATATCTGATAATAGTATATGCTAATGAGATCCTTGCATTTGTCAATTGGTTGGGATTTTGTTTTGTATCAGCATGTCAGTAACAGCATGTTTGTAACAACATGTTGATAACAAGTCCAATAAAAATAGGGCCCAGAAGATTCAGTCATGGGGTGCGACTAATCCCGATTTTCAATGGACTTTTCAACAAATTGTATGCATACTTTTTTAAACAAAAATTTCTCTTGACGACTGCAAAGCTCGCTAGAGGGTTGCCCAACATGGTAATGAATCGTAAGAGCATTACAACACACTCCGAAAAAGTATGATGTGGGAGCACTATAGATACATCCAAATTCATGTGGAGATAGAACCAATGACGACAATGTGGGGTTTTCAATGTCTAAAAATGTATTTTTTTCCTGCTTTGTGTTCGCACTTTGTTTTTTTTTGCTCTGTTTGTGTTTCAGAGTGTCATTTATGCTGGTGCCCCCTCCCTTTTAATGATGCTTATAAAAAAACCAAAGAAAATGCAATAAATTTTCAATAATTTTTTGCATTTTACCCCGGTCCCCTACATAAAAAAATCCGCTGGACGGCCATGCATTATGGCTCAAGGCATGGGCACAAAAAGGATTTTGTTATGTTGGGGACCGGGGTAAAATGTAATAAATTATTGAAAACTTATTGCATTTTCTTTGTTTTTTATATTTATGGAAACTGCCCCCTACCCTAGCCCCCGCTGCGTACAGTCGTGGTTCAGTGACCAAGAAATGGCCTCGTAACTGTGAGGCCCCAGGATCAAAACCGTGTCGATGTGCTATATTAGTGCCCTTTTGTGGAACATTAATCCTCATTACTGTCATTTATGACTTAAGGGCGTAGGTACCCTAGTTGAAAAGCATAGTAGCATACACATGCTTTAGCAGTCACGCAAAACACACATTGTCAAATTATTATTCAATAAAATCTGAGAATGTATACTATTATCTAGATCTATTATTTTAAATTATTTTTAAAATAATTCCATAAATTGGGGTAAAACCAAAATATTCCAACTTTATGAGCGACAGTGTATATAGATGTATAGGGTTAAAACTGTGATGTGCAAAGGAGACATCAATGAGGTAGTTTAAAGTTTATTACCACCAATAAAAGTAAGTCCAAATAGGCTATTAACTTGATGTTTCTTGATACCCTTATTTGTTTTCAGTACCATAGTTACCATGGTTATTATGAAGGATGGTAATTTGGACATAGAACCATGGTAACCATGGTTATCTCATCAACTCAGCTCTCAATTAACATAAGAAAAATGTATCACGGGGGACCAATATGCACCGCTTAGGCATTTTTTTTATTTTTTAGAGGGAGCAGGTAGCTACAAGTAGTGAAGTGGGGCTTAAAAGCACTTTCAACACAGCATTTCTAACAAAATCTGCCATTCCTTGCTTATTTAACTTTGAAAGAGAATGCTGGTCTGTAAAGTAGACACAAAAATGACAGGTGCTGGCATGAAGATCACTTCCAAACACAATTATTCATTTTCTCAAGGTTCGGCCACTTCTCTCGCAAACATCTTTTCAAAAGACATCACAATCACGTCGATTCATCTGTTTCATATTAAACAGTGTTTGGCGAGAGCTTGAACCGGGGGGGGGGGGGGGGGGGAGGGAGAGGGGTAACAAAATAATTATTATTGTTGAATCATCATATGACGTATTACAAATCTAAGTCTTGGCCTTTTTTAATACTCTGATTCACGAGAGAACAACAGGGCTTCAAACAAAGAACAATGGAAACAATATATATATACTTTTTTAAAGCATTTATTCAAACGAGCTAAAATTTAGCTCGCGTTATAGTATATAAAACAATTTACAGTCGAAAGATGAAGTCTATTTCTATTGCGAAATATAAAACTATGATTCAGGTGTAATTATTTAAAGCCACATATATTGTTTACGTGTAAGTGCATAATAAGGTATGCCGTCATTAGTTCATGGTTACCAACTTCACATGCAAATCATCACAAAATACTAGTATACGATTCGATATCAGGATTTGTAGAAAATTTAGAAATACAAATCTTATCACCTTTCTGTATTCCGGTAATATTTACAGTGACTCGGTAACATTGTTGAAGGTTGATGGGGAAAATGTGTTATATTTGTATGGAATGTTACTTTTTATATTTCTTCTACTGTACTATTCTAACCGTCGTAATGTAAGTTAAAAAAGAACGTTGAGAACGTAGAGAATGTAGAGACCAGTCTTTTCATCACTAATTAGGGGCCTTTACTCCTTTTTTTGCTTCAGACGCAATCAAGATGGAGCTGTTACATATCGTCCAACTTCAAACTACTGCGAATTTGGCAGTGTTATGCACGTTCAGTTTCAAATACAACTCACATTATGCACGCATACAGTGCAAAAGTATGGCAAACAAGAATAAAAGAATATGACAATTGATAGGCACTGTTGCACTGTGTAAATAAAATGGCATGAATGTGAATAACGGCAGGCTTCCATTGCGTCCCCTTCCAAAAAATCAGTGACAAAGTAGAATATCTGATAATAGTATATGCTACTGAAATCCTTGCATTTGTCAATTGGCTGGGATTTTGTTTTGTTAAGGCCCGGTCACACAGCCAGAACTTTGCTGGAGCGTTCCTGGAGCGGTGAAAAAATTCATCACCGCTCGTAACCGTTCACCACCGTTTAACAGAAGTTGGCCCCCGTTAAGGCAACGCCGTATACGCTCGGCCACCGCTGATGGTCCCTCCTACCGCTCCGAAAGTTTTTGAGCTGCACAAAATATTGCGAGCGGTGAGGAGCGGGCAATTTTCCGCTCCGGCAAAGTTCACCACCGCTCCAACAACGCCCAGTCAAAGTTTGGCACCGCTAGACGCAAGTTCGTGGACGCTTTGGTCCGCTAGGCCAACGCAGAAATCTTGAACGCTAGACCACCGCTGCTTCGCCAGCTTTGCCCGGGCGGTGATTAAACGTTGCACAAACTTTGGTGGAGCGGTTGTTAGCGTTTTACGAGCGGACACGGGATTGCTGGAACGGTGTCGGGCGTTGAAGCAGCGATCCATTGCGGTGATGAACTTTGGTTTGGCGTTGGTATGGCTAAACCAACGCCGGCTTCAGCGGTGCACCGCTAAGGCAACGCCCGTGTTTTCGATTTGTTTCCCATTTTGTGCGCGGTGACGAGCGTTGTCGAAATTCGGCCCCCTCTCCCTACCGTTCAAGGAACGCTCCAACAAAGTTCGGGCGGTGTGACCGGGCCTTAACAGCATGTTGGTAACAGCATGTTTGTAACAACATGTTGATAACAAGTCCAATGAAAATAGGGCCCAGAAGATTCAGTCATGGGGTGCGACTAATCCCGCTTTTCAATGGACTTTTCAACAAATTGTATGCATACTTTTTTAAAGTTTCTCTTGACTACTGCAAAGCTCGCTAGAGAATTGCCAAACATGGTAATGAATCCTAAGAGCATTACACACGACCACAAAGTATGACGTGGAAGCACTATACCTACACCCAGATTCTTGTAAAGATAGAAACAATGACGACGATGATCCTTGATAACCAGAATGTGGGGTTTTCAATGTCTAAAAATTAGTTTTTTCCTGCTTTGTGTTCACACTTTGTGGTCTTTTCATCTGTGTGTGTTTCAGAGTGTCCTTTATGCTGGTGCCCCCTCCCTTTTAATCATGCCCACCACCACCACCACCCCACCCCACCACCACCACCACCACCACCACCACCACCACCCTATTCATTTTACCAGGGTTTACATATTTACTGGTTTTCTTTATAAAAATTAATCGACGTACAGTATGTCTCGATAATCAGAAAAACATGTACACTTGCTTCAATTTGAATTTCATGTGACTTTTAGCTAAAATCATTATTAATAAACAAACAAAAAACAGTTTTTCGAAACCATTCTGCTTTTTGAACAATTCTCCTTGCGAGGGGCAATCTACAGACTTTTTGTAACCGTGCACGGCGTGACAAAATATTTAATGAATTCGATTGGCAGGTCTCTCTATCATGTTCATTACGGAAATTTGCGAAAATTTCAAAAGGATAATACCTTCTATTACCAGGGTCCGTACACATAGACCAATTCAGGTGTACATAATCAAGATATGAATCAAGAAGTACTACTCAAACAGAAGAGAATTATGGTGAGTCAGAACTTGAATCAGATTGGACACCAGAAGTTGAATATAAAGATCTAGGTTCAAATAGTAATCACATAATGGTAAACAGTGACCAGAGGCTGACCAACGAAGGTGAAGGTGAAACGTTTGGTCAGCAGCTAGAGAAGGTATCCTGTTAGGAAGAGAGCCCCAGCAATTGTTAGGTTAGATGTATAGGGTTAAAACTGTGATGTGCAAAGGAGACATTAATGAGGCAATTTAAAGTCTATTACCACCAATAAAAGTAAGTCCATTTGCTACTCTCCACCCAGGTGTTAAATGGGTACCCGGTAGGATGCGACCGTCATTGTTGGACAAACAGTTTTTGAGCGTCAAGTAACGCATAGCTGGAATGCTCAACAGGGAGTGGAGATTGTGCACACAGTGTGTGCAGGCGATCACTGAATCCAATGACCGGGGTACATGTAATAGTATATTTGTAAAGCGCTTAGAGACATTTGTATTAAGCGCTACATTAAAGCTAAATATAATTGTTATTATTATTATTAAATAGGCTAATAACTTGATGTTTCTTGATACCCTTATAAAAATATACCATGTAATTACCATGGTTCTTATGGTGGACGGTAATTTGGAAATAGAACCACGGTAACAATGGTACTGAAAACCATCGTAATACCAAGCTATGGTAACCACGGTTCCCAGTACCGTGGATACCATGGTTGATACCGAACGTACAGTCGCTTTACCATTCGGCATGTAGCTAAATAAAAGGATAGCATTTATTACATTGTGTGATTGATTTTGTTTATCATTTGAAAATCTGCTATACCTTAAAGCCCTATACCTTAAAACACTAGTTTCTAGCTGTCGCTATTTTGCAGTTTATTAACAACAGCAAAATGTATGTACATCATTAAACAAATTATGCATGGCAAAACAATACAATACAAACTGTACATAATGTACAAAACAATGAATTACTGCAAAAGCTTAATTAATGCTTACATGAAACACATTTTATACAAAAGTTCGAGGAACTTCAAGTTGTTGCTAACAGAAAACTAAAAGTTAGCACAAGTGCTAGTCTAAATTGGTTTTCTCGGTTCCCTATATATCGATAGTGTATTTGTTCATTACTATAGCATTAAACATTACATTATACTGTATACATTCAAAATACAAAACATTATTAACTTCTACAAGACAGATAATGTATTTGTTCATCAAAAAAATTGTGAGGGTATTACGAAATGAATATATCTTGTTTTTTGTTCTCTAATCTTCTGAGGTAAGATGTTCCAAAGCTTCGGTTCAACAAAAGAAATGGTGAATGTCCTACAAATTGGCAAGGGTAGCATTGCATTTTCTTTTCCTGTTGTTTCATATTAGTATGGTGTACAATCTTACAATAATCTAATAATGTGTGTGGCAACTTTCTATTATACAAATCATATACAAATGTTAAAACTGCCAGTTCATGCAAACCTAAATCATCCAATATCCCAAATTGTTTAAACAGTGGTCTGGAGGATGTTCTCAATAATGAAAACGTAATAGCTCGCACCGCCATCTTCTGAGCTAAATGAATACAATTCAAGCGAGATTTATAACTGCTTCCCCATATCTCGATTCCATAGAGTATGTGGGGCTGTATAAACGATTTATATAAGAGAACAAGGATATACTGAGAACAAAACGTCTTAATATAAATAGCAAACTCACTTTTCTACGAACGCACTTATTGACACAATCTATGTGATGCTTCCAAGACAATGTACTATCAATTTGACCCCCTTCAAAAGATGCCACGCTCACATCATTAATGTCCGTATTAGACAGTCTAAGGGCACCATTTAAATAAATTGCCCGTCGTATTTTTTAAAATAAACATATAATTAGTTTTCTTTAAATTGATAGTGAGTTTATTAGCATCGCGCCATTTTTGAATTCTATCTAGTTGCTCATTAACCTCATTTACATCAATTTCAATTTGATTATCATCAAAAGTGTGAAAAATATTTGAATTGTCTGCAAGCAATGCAAAACTAAAATAGTTAGTACAACAGGGTTAATCATTAATATACACTAAAAACAATGTACGGCCAAGAACTGATTCCTGCGGCACGCCGCACGTAATAGTCTTCCGGGGTAGATTTGGCCTCATTATAGCATAATGTCCGAGAGAGATTCAAGAGGTAATTAGCAAACCATTGGAATGCAACACCACGTATTCCATAATGTGCCATCTTTTCTAGCAAAAGATCATTATTTATAGTTTGAAACGCCTTCAAGACTGCTCTCTATGCTCCATTCTCTAAACACATATATCCTATTGCTCGTTTCAGTTTCATGCAATATTATCTGACCGCTCGGACAGGTGCATATGAGAGGAAGGCCAGAAAGAGAAAATATGTTACAATATCAATCTATTAGCCTCCTCTCCCTTTTGCTATAAATATATTGATTCATCATAGCCAGAAGTGCCTCTCTATCCACTGGGCCACCACTAGCCTCAGGAACTTGAATAATATTGCCTCTTCTGAAGCTCCCCTGATGACTTAATTCTGGACTGTCATTATCAGCGTCCTGAGACCATGAATTTGAAGGTGAAGATGGTCTGGCAGCAGGTTTACGAGCAGGGACACCATCTCCTCCTGACTCTTTAATTGGAATCGTTGGCTTCGCGCACTCTCTGCGTCACTATCTTCTTCAGGGTGATATTGTGTATTACGTCTAGATGTTTCCTGAGAACTGGCAGGTCTATGAAACCCTGAGAACAAATCTGACATTCATGGGGTTTCTTGTCCCGGTGAACATACTCGTGCTTGTCCAGGTTACCCTTCGTCAGAAACGACTTACCACACACATCACATGTATGTGACCGGATGTTTTTATGCCAATCCATATGCACCTTGAACATGCCTCTAGTTTGAAATGCCTTATTACAAAGTTCACATTTAAAACGCTTGTTAGCGGGGTCTTTGGAATGGATTTTCATATGGGCAATTTGGTGACTCGTGCGCTTGAATTTCTTTCCGCAAACGTCGCAGTGGTACTTGTAGACATCACTATGGACAGTAAGATTGTGCTGTTTCAGATTGGCTTGACTCTTGAAAGCTGATCCACAGACTTCACAACGGCAATGACCAGCATTGGAATGGACCCTTTTCCTGTGGATTTTAAGTTGATTATCCAGGAGGAAGCCTTTTCCACATTCCTCACATTTAAATGCACTCTCTATATTATGACTTTCTTGATGAAACTTAATCTCGCTGTTGGTGTAGAATCGTTTCCCACACAAATCGCAAATGTACTTTATCTCTTTGATGTGCACGTCATTGATGTGCCTCTCAAGACTTTGTTTGCTAGTAAGAGTTTTACCACATGTTTCGCATTCGATTAGCTTAGATTTATCATTATGCCTTTCCATGTGATAATCGTAATAATACTTTGACAGATAGGTTTTATCACATATCTTACAATAGTATTTTTGTCGTTCTGTTTTGTCCTTGTGGGTTTCGACATGTGTTATGTATAAACCTTTCTGCTCGAAAATTTTACAACATTTACTGCACTTATACTGCTGCCTATATTCCTCATGAATTGTACGCATGTGTTTCCTTTGATAGTATTTTGTCTCAAATTGCAAATCACAAAGCAAGCATGCTATGGCATCGTCTCCATTTTCTGTTGATTTTTTACTGGTTGTAAAGGCGTTTTCGTCATCGCCGACATCTAAAATGTTTTCTTCCTTTGTTTCTTCTTCTGCAGTTTCATGGGTCGCCTTTTGTTCAATCACTTCACTTGGCTCACACGTTCCCTCCTGTGATTCGTGGACCTTCAAGTCAGCTGTCTGTCTTTTCCTTTTCTTTCCAATGGGATGGTCGGTAGAGGCATCTTGATTTTCTTCTACCCCCTCAGCAGCATGTCCCCGGCCCTCATCTCTCTCCGATAACGCCAATGCATTGCCAGTCTCCTCCTTTAGTTCAGCTTCACCGATCTCTGGCTCTGACATGGGCATCGTTGCTGAAGTTTCTCGTTCTCTATCTTCTAATACAAGTTCTACTTCTCTCATTAGAATGAGATTTTCTTCACCCTTTTCTCCAATTTCCTTTGTTTCTTTTTCTGCAGTTTCATGGATTGCCTTTTGTTCAATCATTCCACTTGGCTCACACGTTCCCTCCTGTGATTCATGGACCTTCAAGTCAGCTGTCTGTCTTTTCCTTTTCTTTCCAATAAGAGGGTCGGTAGAGGCATCTTGATTTTCGTCTACCCCCTCAGCAGTACGTCCCTGGCCCTTATCGCTCTCCGATATCGCCAATGCATTGCCAGTCTCCTCCTCTAGTTTAGCTTTACTGATCTCTGACTCTGGCATGGGCATCGTTGCTGAGGTTACTCTTTCTCTATCTTCTAATACAAGTTCTACTTCTTTCATTAGAATGAGATTTTCTTCACCCTTTTCTCCAATTTCCTTTGTTACTTTTTCTGCAGTTTCATGGATTGCCTTCTGTTCAATCATTTCACCTGGCTTACACATTCCCTCCTGTGATTCGTGGACCTTCAAGTCAGCTGTCTGTCTTTTCCTTTTCTTTCCAATGAGAGGGTCGGTAGAGGCATCTTGATTTTCTTCTACCCACTCAGCATCATGTCCCTGGTCCTCACCCCTCTCCGATATCGCCAAAGTATTGCCAGTCTCCTCCTCTAGTTCAGCTTCACTGATCTCCGACTCTGGCATGGGCATCGTTGCTGAGGTTTCTTTTTCTCTATTTTCTAATGCAAGTTCTACTTCTCTCATTAGAATGAGTTTTTCTTCACCCTTTCCTCCAACTTGCTTTGTTTGTTCTTTCACTTCCTGCATATCACCTATATCTCTTTTCTTCCTCCCTGCGACCTTCTGCCTTGATGTTTGCCCTCTTGCTTCACTGCGGCATGGATGTCTCAGAGCTTTTGTCTCAGATGGAAAGCATGTTTCATCCGGCTTATTTCCTTTTTTTGGCCTTTTTGTACTTTTCAGTTCCTCAAGATTCTCTACCATTTCTTAGGGAGTCATGTTATTATTATGAACGTAAGTAGGCAACTATTAAAGCCTTTCTACGAAACGACTACCTGCATTGGTCACAATTATATACATGCCGAATGGTCGAGTTCTTTACCTCCTTGGAATCTTGGTGTTGTGGAAAAGTAGCAGAGTAACTAATTGTCCTCTACTAGGGACAGTATCCTCAGTCTGTACTGGCTTAGCCGCACCGTGCTCTGTCTTAATGTGCTGTTCATCGCCAAAGTGAATGGATACTGAGAAAAGAAAAGAACAAACAATTGGTCAAAGCCCCTCGCCCAAGATTTTGTAGCAAATGCTGTGTCTACTTCCATATTCATTGGTAATACCTTCCCAAGTTCCCATAGTATATCAAGACAAATTAGTGCTGGAGGCTAGGCATACAATGAACTTGTGCCTTATATATCAAAGGAGAAGTTCACCTTGATATTACAATGGTTTCAATTAAAGTAGAAAAATTAGAATAATTGGTCTGTGAAAGCTAGAAAAAAAGAGAGAATAAAACAAGATTCATGACTGTTTTGTTGTTGAATAGTTCAAATATCTTTTCAAATATCAGTAGGAGGTAATGTGAACTGCTTTAGCCCTTTAGTTCTTTCAATAAACTAACCTTGTTTCTGAGAAGCTATCTGTTGACTGCCACACTTGATGGCGATTTGTACAGCTCTAAGCTTCACCGGTAATGAAACTGCTGCATCTTTTTCTGCAGGATAAAAGACACAATTACATGCATGCTGTCTGTTAGAGTCAATATTTTGCAATTTCAATTAATCTGAGTGGCAGATTGGTGCACGATTCTATCTATATTGATGGAGAAAAAGATCATCTAAAGGGATAAGGATACTGAGCCTTTTCAGATTTCACTCCTCACTTGTAGAACTTGTTTTATTCTGCTGCAACTCCCCAGTATTAAGATCAACTGTATAGTATTCATGGAATGAAAGTAAATTTAGACAAAATCTTCGAACCAGGGTAGATTTGATGTAGCAACATCTACTGTTATCACTGCATCAACTGTATCGACAGGCCACTGCTATTAAGTCCATGTCAAACACACACTCTCTCCTCCTAATTCTAACTCATTGACATTCAAGATCCCCAGATCTTAGTAGAGAAATGGCTACAAATGATAGGGATTCTGGGGACAGTTTCTCAAATTAGGCCCTTATAACTCAATACTGATTTTTTTTTTTTTAGCCTGCAAATGAGACATACCTTTAAAAAGGCCAAGCCACCCATCCCCGGGTTTACCGGGTGCGTTCAAGCGATTTTTCGAAGCTAGAATCACAAACATGAATCACTAATCAAAACGCAGTTACAAAGCGAGGTCACTGCGGGAAAGCGTTCAAGCTATTTTCCATTAACGCTGATTCTAGCTCATTTTCGAGCTCAGCCACTGCGCATCGCACTGCGCAGTTTGACCCAGGAAGTATAGGTCAACTTCTGCGCGCGCTTTCTGGAATTGTTTACGGCCGACTGTCGACTGCTGTTTTGAGCATAGATCGCAATAATAAACAAAGAATAAGAAGGTGATAGAAAGAAGAAACAAAGAATAACATAAGGAAAGACAGAAGGAGAAAGTGATAGAATGATTAAAACAAAGAATAACATAACAGAAATTGATAGAATTATGAAAACAAAGAATAACATAAGAAAAGGTGATAGAAGCAAGAAAACAAAGATTAACATAAGAATAGAAGGAAGAAACAAAGAATAACATAAGGAAAGATAGAAAGAGAAGTGATATAATGATTAAAACAAAGAATAACATGAGAGAAAGTGATAGATTTATAGAAACAAAGAATAACATAAGAAAAGGTGATAGAAGCAAAAAACAAAGATTAACATAAGAATAGAAGGAAGAAACAAAGAATAACATAAGGAAAGATAGAAAGAGAAAGTGATATAATGATTAAAACAAAGAATAACATAAGAGAAAGTTATAGAATAGTGAAAACAAAGAATAACATAAGAGAAGGTGATAGAAGGAATAAATAAAGAATAACATAAGTAAAGACAGACAAAGAGAGCGATAGAATGATTAAAACGTAGAAAAACATAACAAAAAGTGATAGAATGATTAAAACAAAGACTAACATAAGAGAAAGTGATAGAAGAAAGAAACAAAGAATAACATAAGGAAAGACAGAAAGAGAAAGTGATAGAATGATTAAAACAAAGAATAACATAAGAGAAATTGATAGAATTATAAAAACAAAGAAGAACATAAGAGAAGATGATAGAAGGAAGAAACAAAGAATAACATAAGGAAAGACAGAAAGAGAAAGTGATAGCATGATTAAAACAAAGAATTACATAAGAAAATGTGGTAGAGGTAAAAAAAAAAAAAAAAAGAATAACATAAGAATAGAAAGAAGAAACAAAGAATAACATAAGGAAAGACAGAAAGAGCGGAAAATGATAGTAGGAAAACAAGGAATAACATAACGGAACAGGACACGATATAGAGCATGGTATAGTGAACGCAAATTGCATGAAAAGCAGGCGCGCGGTTTTTGCCCAAACCGGAACAGGCCACGAAAATGACGCCATAGAATCATGATTGAGAACTCCGTTCGTTCAATCGAATTTTAGCGACCGTGATTCTGCATGATCATGATACAAAACGCATCTTTTTCAGCGTTTCATGTTTGTGTTTTAAAGCACGTTTATTTTTACGACCGACGAAAAAAAATCGCTTGAACTGAACGTGTTTTAAACTAAACGTCTTTAAATATCGTGATTCTAGGGGGGAAAAGTGTCGATTAAACGCACCCTTAGAATGGCGTGATTACACTTGTAATTCATCATTACCGAACTACAGGTTGCTGTGGCGCCATCCCCGAATTGCACCAATTAGTGTTAGAGCAGGGATATGAGAGTTTCCCTGGTTAGAGGTACTATGTCCCATTTGCAGGCCAAAACAATGAAAAGGTTAAATTCCAACGGTATTTGAAAGATAATACTAATTTAGAACTTAGAAATCGACTATATTGTTGTTGTTGTTGTTTTTGTTGTTTTAGTTTATAGGCGTTTGTCATTCAGAAGTGAATATTTACGCCTCTTCTGTTATTCGGATATTTATTCCTTAAAATTAGATTTACTTTTTTTTAATATATAGATTTGGATAAATTGGATTTTTTAAAGTTAAACTTTGTATTTAATGTTGACGAATTCAGTGGCTGGCGAGCAAAAGGCCTATCGGCTATATAGGACGCCCAAGGACCAGCTCGAAAACGGTACGTTGTGACAAGCTTCACAACTCAGCATAATGCTGAGCAGAGGCGGCGGAGCGACTTCCAAAGTGGGGGGGGGGGCACCAACAAAAAAGGGCACTTTCTGGTAAAAAAGGGCACCTACAAAGGGAAATCTCAAAGCGAAAATATACAATTTTTAGACATTGGTATATACCCCTATAATTTGATTACATTATCGGGGATGATTTCAATATTTGTTTCTCTTTATACATCGTATAAAATATTGCTTTAGCATCATACCTTGCAGTTGGGAGTGATGGTCGCAAAAAATCATTTGCGAGCGAGCAAAGCGAGCGAGGAAAAATATAAGATTTTTGAGGTCGCAGTGCGAAAACTACATCTTATAAAGAGGAAAAAACCAATCCTCATCGGGTTATAAATAAGCACATTCTCATAACAGTAAAACTGAAAAGACCTTTGATAAGTTACATAATTATAACATCTATAAATGTGAGCGAGCGTAGCGAGTGAGCTTTGGGAGATATTGCTCTTAGCCGCTTGAAATTAGGGGCACGTTTAATGATGAGAGGAAAAGGGGACACTTAGCGAAGGGATAAGACACTTATTAGAAAATCAAAGGAGCACGTGTCAAAGTACAAAGGGTTATTATCAGAGGTGAAAATGGGGCACTCACTAGGGATGAAAAGGCACTTATGAGAATGGAAATTGGGCATTTGTCGACGGAAGAGAGGCAACCATCAGATTTTGATAGGGGCATTTCTGAAAAAGGGATAGGTTCCTCATAAGAAAGGAAAAGGGGCACGTATCATTTTAAAAAAAGTTAACTGTATCAGAGGTGAAAAGGGGCACTTATCGCATCTGAAAAGGGGCAGACACCATATATGAAAGAGGCACTTATGAGAATGAAAAAGGGGCACTAATAATAAAGGGAAATGTGCATTTGTTGAAAGAAAAGGAGCACCGATCAGATTTTGATAGGGGCATTTATTAGAGTTGAAAGGGGGCTTTTATGGAAAGCGGATATTATGAAGGAAAAAGAGCATTTATTAGGAAGGAAAAGGGGCACGTGTCAAAATAAAAGAGGGTGTTATTAGAGATGAAAAGAGCACTTATCAGGAGGAAAAGGGGGCACTTGTCAAAATAAAATGAGTATCTCTCAGAATTGAATAGGGTCATTTACCAGAATTTAGGAGAATGAAAAAGGACTATTTTCATAGGTGAAAAGGGGCATTTATGAAAAGGCGAAGGGCTCTTTGTTAAATGGGGGCACTTATTATAAGGAAAAGGGGAACATATTAGAAAGGAAAGGGGCACATTTGAAAATATAAGGTGTGTTTATCCGAGTTAAAAAGAGGTAGTTATGAAAAGGGAAAGGGGCACTTCTTACAAAGGAAAAAGGGCAATTGTCAAAGTAAAAGGGGCACCTCTAAGATTTTAAGAGGGCAATTATCAGAGGTGAAGGAGGCGCTTAACAAAAGTGAAAAGGGGCGCCTCTCGTACCCGAAAAGGGGCACCTACTAGAGATTAAAAAGGGCACTTATGAGAATGGAAAATAGACACTTATTGCAAAGGAAACTGGGAACTTGTCAGGGAAAAGAGGTACGTGTCAAAATAAAAGGGGCATATATCAGAGGTGGAAATGGGAGGGGGCACTTTTAAAAATTAATAGGGGCACATATCAAAGTAATAGGGGCACTTTTTATGTAAAAAGGGCGCTTCTTACAAAGTTAAAGGGGCACTTTTCCTATGGAAAAGGGGGCACTTTTGGGGTACTTGAAAAAGTGGGGGGGGGGGGCACTGTGCCCCCCCTGCCCCCCCCCCCCCCCCCCCGGCTCCGCCGCCTCTGATGCTGAGCCTAGGCCCTCCGACGTCCACCAATAAGTCTAGTCGTCTCCACCGCGATTTCAAAATTGTGTCCGAAAACCAATACAAAACAGATCATTTAGTACATGCAGATTCTAAACGTTAATATAGGCAGTTCTCTCTTCTAATTTCTTCTTCTTCTTTTTTTCCTCACTCTTCTTCTTCTTCATGTATCACTCATTATAAAAAAAGCGAAACATCTTTGGCTCAATAATTTTTATGTGCGGTGCAAGGTGGTTAGTAGGGGTACAGGTGTACCCTTTTAGTTCTAACTACGAAGTTGATCAGAGCCTGCTGGTGGTTAATGTCTGTGGGTTTCAAGAGTATTGGGATTACCTTTTTGTTTTATATGCCAGCTAATATGCAAGAAAGAGCGGGCACTTGCATCAGAAATGGTTTACTGTTTCTTTTTCGTGCTCACAGTTTGAACAATAACCAGTCTCATGTTGATTCAACTCAAATAGGTCTTCATTTAAACCTAAATTCCCCATTCTTAGGCGATGGAGAATAGTTTCGTTACTTCTGTTGTTCAAGTAACAAACACTTTTTTTTATACTAGAGTTTGCGTTTCCCGTAGGGGGGATGATGTTTCATTCCATCTTTTTTTGCCATATCTCTATGTAGTATTTCTTTATAACATAGTTTGATTCTGCTCTGGTAAGAGCGTTGTTGATTTCTTTATATTTTTTTGTATTTAGTCCTGCTTAGTTAAAGTAGTGTTATCTCATTGTGTTGTAGACCACAGTGACTGGGAATCCATTCGAAATTGACCTGGGTGCCCTTGTATTTTAGTTGACTACACAGGGTTAGAATTTCAAGAATAAAAGATTCGTCTTTACGAAATTCTATGGCCTAAAGCCAGTACGTAATTGTCTGATTCTGCTCTGGTAAGAGCGTTGTTGATTTCTATATTTTTGTAATTTAGTCTTGCTTTAGCAAACTAATCTGTTATCTCATTGTGTTGTAGACCACAGTGACTGGGAATCCATTCGAAATTGACCTGGGTGCCCTTGTATTTTAGTTGACTACACAGGGTTAGAATTTCAAGAATAAAAGATTCGTCTTTACGAGATTCTATGGCCTAAAGCCAGTACGTAATTGTCTGATTCTGCTCTGGTAAGAGCGTTGTTGATTTCTATATTTTTGTAATTTAGTCTTGCTTTAGCAAACTAATCTGTTATCTCATTGTGTTGTAGACCACAGTGACTGGGAATCCATTCGAAATTGACCTGGGTGCCCTTGTATTTTAGTTGACTACACAGGGTTAGAATTTCAAGAATAAAAGATTCGTCTTTACGAGATTCTATGGCCTAGAGCCAGTAAGTAATTGTCTGATTTTCAGACCATTGTACCGAGTGGTCGTACGTTTTATGCTGAAAAAAAATGAAAATGTTTAATTCCAACGGCATTTGATAGATAATACTAATTTAGAACTTCCCTTAAAAAAGGGGGCTCAACAATGTCTTTAAGTAGGATAATAACGACTATTAGTTGCGAATCGACTCATGAGCTATAGAGCCAGTAAGTAATAGTCTGATTTTCAGACCATTGTACTGAATGGTCGTACGTTTTATGCTGCGAAAAGATTCAATCATTTTTGCTCATGTACCCTTTACAGTTGAGTTGAGTTGAGAAACCATTCCTACCCTTCCCGAATTGGAGCTCAAATAAAATTACCCAAACCGAAAACAAATTATCTCAAAAGATCATTCAAGTATAGAAAAGATCATTCAAGTATAGAAACGCAAAACACACTTCCTCCTCATATCGAATCGTCCCCTAGTGTTAATGCATTCAAATTCAAATGCAGAACTGTTACAGTAGCACATGATCCCTCCTCCTTTATTTTATACTACTTCTTTTTTTCAAAATGTATTTACTGTTGTTCAGATATATATTAATGTTCTGTTTTGTTTATGCAATTGTTCCGGATCCCACGGAAGTCTAGCTTTCCCATTTCGGGTAAGCTGAATGTGGGGTATCCACCGTATTTTATGCATTGTTTCTATGTTTTTATACGGAAATAAATACTACTACTACTACTACAGCTCATTTTATGTATGTTATTACCAAAGAGGAAAAAAGCCAGTCAGTCACTCAATAGTGTCCGACAGTGAAGTCTAGCAAGTAAACGAGTTTCCTTGCATAATTTGAATATTAGGACACTGCTAACGTTTAAATGTCACAGATAGGACATACATGACATATTCATAATTCCTGCAAAGTTCTACAGAATTGGATGTTGGCTGCAAAAGGGACATAGTATCTTTAATACGAGTTTTATTTTTTACTATAGTTTTTCGTCTACTCCTCCTATTTTTCGGCCCTCATATAATTGTTTATTTATTTGTTGTTATTTTTGTCCTAAAATTATAATAAATATGAAAAACATCTAGACTGTTATATACTACATGTAGTAGTAGAAATCGTTAACATGACTGCAAAAGGGCTTTGTAATAATTATGTTTCATGGAAAATACTTTGCCACTATGTTATGTACGAAAAGGAATTGGAATCTTGAGAAATAAATTTAATGAATACAAAAAAAAATGTTTGCTATATCATTTATATATAAAAACATTGAAATCTAGATGGTCAGAAGTACATGTATATAAACGAGGGGGAAGAGAGAGAAACTAAGAGAGACCTAACGCAGATGGGGAAGAGAAGGTGAGGATCTACTACATACTTATCTTAATATGAGCATCAGTTTATATGGAAGAAAATAGAAATAAGATATACTGCTTCATTCCGCTTCACACACATCAGAAAATTATATCACCCTCATTTCTCCTCCTGTTTGCCTCTTAACACTTTTTCTCACAAACTTAGACATATATCCAAACTACATAGCCAACCCACATACACTCTTTTTTACGTTTTTATCCCACTTCCGTGTTAAAAATCCCACATTTGCCATACGCCATCAACACAACACACAATCTCACCCAAACTAGACGTCAGCTGCAACTCTAACCGTAGTAATATAAAGTCCAAAAGAACGTTGACAACGGAGAGACTCGCTCGATAATAAAAACTTTGTCGAAAGATTATTAATTTATCAATATCTAGGCTACTCCTCATTGGTGCTTCAGACGCAATCAAGATGGAGCTGAGTGGCATATCGTCCAACTTCAAACTACTACGCATTTGGCAGTGATTTGCACGTTCAGTTTCAAAATGCAACTCACATTATACACGCAAACAGTGCAAAAGTATAGCAAGCAAGAATAAAAGAAGATGACAATTGATAGGCACCGTTGCACTTTGTCAATTAAATGGTATGAATGTAATAACAGCAGGCTTCCATTGCGTCCCTGTTTCATAAAGAGTATTATCCGTGACTTATGTGTTGACTTTCGTGAACTTAAATTCCCTATCTACACACGTGGGAACGCTCATTATGATGAATCCTTTCATTACATTTTCCTCCCTTACATTTTGTTTGAATGACAATGATGTAAACTGCTGTTTTCAGGTAATCCTCCTGTTTTGACCTTTTTATAGTTGCTTTTACACAAACAGCTCTAATGGTTTTCGTAAAATGTTACTTGTTCACAACAAAATGGTCCATCGCTATTGCTCATATTTTCACATTGTCGTTGATCATTTTTGTGTGTATTTGTGTGTACTTATAGTTTTTCTTCTCCATGCGCCTCGAACACATTAGTCATGTGGAGTTGGCGCATTACAAATACTCTATATTATTATTATATAGATGTATCTCTTGTTCCGTCTAAGAGCGTTATTCACGTAAAGCATAATGCACATGTACATCTTTATCTTAATTAAATTAAAACTATAAGGATTTTTTGTTGTTGTTTATCGTTTGTTCTTACTTCCATTGACCTAACGGGAGCTCCGTCAACCTTGTTGTTGTTTTTTTCTTTTCATGATAACAAAACCTATCATGTATTTTAGGTTCTTCTTGACGATATTTTGTAGTCGTTTCTCCTTTCAATTTCATGTTTTTCCTCACTTCCCTTTTTAGTTTTACTTTCTTTATTCTCATACTCAGTTTATTTTATTTTTATGTATTATTCATACTGTGCTGCTTCATTCATTTTTATCTCTCCTTTCTAGCATTTCTCACTTCTTCTCATTCACCTATGGGGACTCTGCCGGCATTTAAAAAATGTTGCATACATTATCAATGTACGCGATCATCCTTTTCAGATCGCCGTGGATAGTTCATTTACAGATATATTGCCCTTTGTACATGTTGACGAAAATGACTCTATTTTCTCTGTAGGGCTCCATGATGATGATGATGACAATGACCTGAGCCTTGACTCAAATATATTTCCTTTTAATGAGGTAAACGACATCGAATTCCAATCACTTAACTGTGCAATATGATACCAATGCCCCGGACATACACAATCACAATTATGATAACAGTATAGCTGCATTTTTCTATAGAAACCAACCCAGTTTAGAATACAAATTTGATGAAAATGATAATGTACCAAACATAACATTTCAAAATTATACCGAAAATCAATTTGTCGATGAAATTAATACTTTAAAAAATAGATTCTTTATCATGCACTTTAACATCAGAAACCTGAACAGAAATTTTGAAAAACTTCACATGTTACTCGATAAAATTAGTAACAATGTTTCCGTCGTATGTCTCTCTGAAACCTGGTAAACAGAAAACCCTTGCCCACTCCCTATACTGCCTGGTTTCACCCTAATTACAAACAGTAGACAATCCAGAGGGGGAGGAGTAGCCATGTATATCTCCAAAAGATAGAAATTCTAAATTCTCACGGAAATTAATGTTATGTCACCAACGACTATATCCCTATTTATCGAAATATTAACTACAGGAAAAAAAGGAATAATAATCGGTGTATTTTATAGACAACCCAATTGTAACTCTGACGACTTTTTAGAAGAATATCAGACTTTAATGGATCAACCTATATTTAACTCCAAACATTGGTTTCTCACGGGTGACCTTAATATTGACCTTATTAACCGCAACGAACATCTTACTAATGATTACCTGGATTTGTTACTTTCCAATTCTTTTGTTCCTCTTATTGCCAGACCAACCCGGATAACAGATCAATCTGCAACGCTAATAGATCACATATTTACAAACATCCACCCATACCCACATCTTTACTAATATTTCGGATTCCTTTCAGTCAGTTCAATCACCCCGCAGACAAACAAGGAGACTGGACACAGAAAACATTATTCGCCTCAAAGATAGACTAAGCCAAATCGACTGGGAAGAAGTACTGGCGATACAAAACTGTAATGAATCTTTTAACAAATGTATTCAAATATTGATGAATGTTTATGATGACGTTATTCCAGAGCAAACACCTAACAAATATAATTACAAAAAAAACCCACGATCGCCATGGGTCACCAAATCTCTAATAAAATGTATCAAAAAGAAAAACAGCCTGTATTTCAAATATAAATATAATCCATCTCCACAAACTTGAGTAAAATCAGTGGCGTAGACAGGTTCGTACACCTGGGGGGGGGGGGGGGGATGACTCAGGGGCGGATCTAGCTTTTTGCTAAGGGGGGGGGGGGGGTGACCAAAATACGAGCCGATTTTTTGGGGGGTGTTTATTTGAACCCCGTAAGTGATGTTTTCCTGGCATCTATTAACACAATGGAGACCATAAAAAGCAGTGCATGATAACGTCTTTTTAAATCAAGTAACAGTTAAATACACAGTTATATCCAGAGTTATCATGTGTTTGGTTAAGTTACCAGATGAGTTGAATATCTTCTCACAATATTTGCACTTGAAAGGGTTTCTCTCCAGCGTGCGTTCTTTTTTCTTTCTTTTTTTCTTTTTTTTCTTCTTTTTTTCCCCTTTTTTGTTTGTTTGTTTTTTGGGCCACCCAAGGGGGGGTTTAAACCCCCTAACCCCCCCCCCCGTAGATCCGCGCCTGTTTAATCTTGTGGTTATCTTGTGGTTTCCAAACCACAAGATAACCAAAAAATACTTGTAAGATTTTCTTTTTTTTACCGTCTGAATTGGCTTTCACCGTGTGAATGCGGCTAATAACAATAAACACAATTACAATAATGATGAGGATTATTATTATCATCATCATAATTATTATTATTATTAATATTATAATTGTTATCATTATTATTATTACTATTATTATCATCATTATGACTTATTAAGTAAGCAAATATCATTCCCCAAAACCTGGGGGGTGATTGTACATGCCATCCCCCCCACCTTGTGAGGTGGGGGGGGGGGGATGCATCCCCCTCATCCCCCCCCCGTTGTCTACGCCCCTGAGTAAAATACACAAAATATAAAAACATTCTTACTACTCTTTTAAGGAATGAAAAGAAAAAATACTTTGATTCTCAAAAAATACCAATAGATATGATTTGAATGCCACATGGAAAGTTATTAATCGTGTTCTCAACAAGAATACTAATACAAATGAAGTCCACTCAATCAGGATAAATGGTCACAATACAGACGATAAGCAAGTAATTGTAGAATCATTTAATGACTATTTTGTTAACATAGGCAATTCACTATCACGAATGATTCATAGCGTAGATAAACACTATTCAGATTTCTTGCCGGAACCTAATCCAAACACATTATTTTTTATACCCGATTGACCCGATCGAAGTAAGCGACATTGTAAAAAGGTTAAACAACCACAAAAATCATGGACTCGATGGTATTAATAAGTTTCTTCTTAAGAACATTTTCCCTGACATAAATGTTCCGCTAATACATGTATTTAACGTATTACTATCAACAGGGGCTGTGCCAGACGCTATAAAAACGGCCAAAGTAATTCCTATTTTTAAAAAGGGCGATTCAAACGAACTCAGCAATTACCGTCCAATAGCTCTCCTGACAACTTTTTCCAAGATACTTGAACAAATTATGTATAACGGACTAATAACATTCATTGATGACTTCGATATTCTGAGTAGAATGCAATATGGCTTTAGAGAGAAACACAATACAACACATGCACTCTTAACACTCATCGAAAAAGTAGCTAAAGCATATGATGACAGTTCTCGCACAATAGGTATATTCCTGGACTTTTCCAAGGCCTTCGACACAATATATCACACAATACTTCTACATAAATTATACCATTATGGAATTAGAGGGAAGGCCTTGGAGTGGTTCAGGAGTTATCTTACAAATAGAAAACAATTTGTTATAATTCATAACCATAAATCTTGTGAAAGAGAAGTCAGGTGTGGGGTGCCGCAGGGTTCGATTCTCGGTCCACTACTCTTTATCATCTATGTCAATGACTTCTATAGATCATCGCAAATATTAACTTTGATATTGTTTACGGACGATTCAAATATATTCTTTTCTCATCAAGACCCACATCAACTAATACAAATTGCAAAATACTGAATTAAACAACGTGGCTAAATGGATTAGAGCCAATAAACTTTCTTTAAATCTAGACAAAACTACTAACTATGCTTTTCAGTAATACTCTTCATACAATACCAGGAAAATAATATAATCATGAATTATCTGGCCATAAATAAGGTTGAATCAACTAGATTTGTGGGTGTCATGATCGACGATCAACTGTCATGGAAAAACACAAACACATTACCTTTGCAAAAAAGTATCTAGAAACATTGGTATTATTAATAAACTGAAGCATGTTTTCCCCTGGAAGACCCTTCATACATTGTACTGCACTCTGATTTTATCTTTATTGAACTATGGCATTCTTGCCTGGGGTAACTGCAATAGATCTAACCTAAATTAAATACACCTCTTGCAAAAAAGAGCAATGAGAATAATTTTTAACAAAAGATATCGTGCTCACACCAACCTGTTATTCCACCAATGCAAATCCCTGAAAATTAATGATTTATACTCCTACAATCTTGGTAATTTTATGTATCAACTTGAGATAAACGATCTACCAAAAAGATTAACGGAAATGTTTATTACAAACCAGGAAATTCATAATTACCCCACTAGGCAGTCGAATCATTTTCATCCCCCTCGCTCAAAAATAGTTACTTTATATAAAAACATTCATTTATACTGTACCCATACTTTGGAACTCACTACTAGTACTCAACCCGGCTCTCAAATCAACCCC
This sequence comes from Strongylocentrotus droebachiensis, assembly GCA_035222895.1. Lineage (NCBI taxonomy): Eukaryota > Metazoa > Echinodermata > Echinoidea > Camarodonta > Strongylocentrotidae > Strongylocentrotus > Strongylocentrotus droebachiensis. The sequence goes on from JAVYIG010002125.1 coordinate 231,801, forward strand.
CATACTTAACACCTTTAAACGTTGACTCAAGCATTTCTTGTTGAATACCTACGACAACCATGATACCTGAACACGTTACACCTAACATCTGCTTTTCATTCTTTTCACTCTCTACCACGGATCAAAGACGGCTTAAACCCTATGCCAATTCTTCGCTGATATCTCTTCCCCTCCCTCTAGCTCTCTCTCTTTTTCTTTTCTGTCCTGCTTGTTCACAACGTTATCACTTGTCGTCCCATTTTTTAATTGTTGTTGTTGTCTTTCTTTCCATTCTCGTTTTTTTAAATCATCTTTCCTTTGGTACCTGTTCTCTTTTCTGAATTGTTTTCCTTGCAATTATTCTTTCTCTCCACACAAGTAGTGCTAAAATAAGCACTGATCATTTTATTTAATGTATATATATAAATTTGTTCATGCTGAGGAAAGCACAGAACTCTTTTTTCAATTGTTTACGATACGTTTAGTAAAATGTGTCACTTAAAGATAACCCTCGTGTAATCATATGCTTTTGTAAATATGTTAATTCAGATACCCCAATTTATATATAAACCTATGAACCGGGACCTACATAATACAAGCTTTGCTTTTTAGTAGATCCCCCACTTTATATGATTTTATTCTCTGTTATAACTATTATCATGTACATTATGTTTCCTATATTGTATGTTTAGTTATAATAATTACCATTATCCATTATGTTCAATTATGTTATCTTTGATAAAGTGAAATAAATAAACTTGAATCTTGAAACTTGACAAAGTAGAATATCTGATAATAGTATATGCTACTGAAATCATTGCATTTGTCAATTGGCTGGGATTTTTTATTGTTACAGCATGTTGGTACTTGTAATTGATAACAAGTCAAATGAAAAATAGGGCCTAGAAGATTTAGTCATGGGGTGCGAATAATCCAGCTTTTCAATGGACTTTTCAACAAATGTTATGCATACATTTTAAAACAAAAGTTTCTCTTGACGACTGCAAAGCTCGCCAGCCTACGCATAACTTACGTAGATACTATTTTTTGTCATGAATACGCAGCCCAATGTCGGCGTAGTCGGTACGCCACATATTACGCAGATCCGGTGTGAAAGGGGCTTTAGCCATAATAGCGTTCGTTTCCGAAACTCGACGGAATAGTCCAGTAGACGGTACCATATACCATGTACATGACCTGGAAAAGTTGATAAGTACAAGTTTTTGTTGTTGATTTGTGTTTTAGATTTATGTGTTCTTTTGAAAGATTAATCATTAATTCATGAGAAGATATTCCATGTATATGTAGTATACTTAGCCTAATTAGCATAATAATCTAATTAGCATATATGTGCAGTATGTAATAATGTTGCTAATCTTAATCCAGGAAGCCTGAAAACATGCATAATGTGACTTTTCAAGGATTTTCCATGACAAGGAATTCATTTATGACACCAGTATTTATTTTTGTGTAATGAATTGTCTTAAATAGCATCATGATGAGCTAATTAGCATATGTACGATATATGGACTTTATTGTCATTGTTTATCTATTAAGCCTTAAAATGGTGCAATGCAACATTGTAAATGACCTTTTGAAAGGCTACACATTAATTAATTATAAGATATTCCATGTAGATGTCGTATAATTTGCCTAATTATCATATACAATGTATGTGCAATAGTAATAATGTTGTTAATCTTAATCCAGGAAGACTGAAACATGGATTATATGACTTTATGATTTAGTTGTGACACCATTTTTTTATTTTTAAGTAATGCAATTAGCTTAATATGTAATTATTGTACTAATAGGCCTAATTAGCATAATTATGTAGAATATCAATTATTTGGGACTCTATTTAGCTTCACAAATTGTATGTCCAATGTGGTGGTTATCTTGGTCGCAAGGCAATGTTGTCGAACCTCATAAAATGTCTAGGAAATGACGGGGTCATCATACGCATTGATGGTTGGGCTTCAGTCATTGGATTTAGAGAGACTGTCGAAAACACACTGAAGATGGTTAAAGCAGATGATAATGATGGAATCGATGGTGTGGTGAGACAGGTACGTACATAGGCCAGGGATGTAGAATACAACAGTGCGAACTATGATCTGTCTATGTTTACCAAAGCCAGAACCATTGAGAGTACAAGCCCGACGTTGCTCAAGCTTGTGGCAGAATTCCTAAAAAAAGTCATATTATCGATGTGTTCAGGCTTCCTGGATTAAGATTAGCAACATTATAACATTTTGCACATATATGCTAATTAGGCTAATTATACTACATGGAATATCTTCTCATGAATAAATAATTAGTCTTTCAAAAGTGATTTACAATGTTGCATTGCACCATTTTTTGGCTTTATAGATAAACAATGACAATGAAGTCCATATATTGTACAAATGCTTATTAGCTCATTATGCTCATTGTGCTATTTAAGACAATTGCATTACTTGGAATCAAAAACTGGTGTCATAAATGAATTCCTCGTCATAGAAAACCCTTGAAAATTCGTATTATCCATGTTTTCAGGCTGCCTGGATTAAGATTAGCAACATTATTACATATTGCACATATATGCTAATTAGATTATAATGCTAATTATGCTAATTATATTACATATACATGGAATATCTTCTCATGAATTAATGATTAGTCTTTCAAAAGTGATTTACAATGTTACATTGTACTATTTTTAGGCTTTATAGATAAACAATGACAATGAAGTCCATATATTGTACATATTATGCTAATTATGCTATTTAAGACAATTGTATTACTTAAAAATAAAAATTGGTGTCATAAATTAATTCCTTGTCATAGAAATCTCTTGAAAAGTCGTATTATCTATGTTTTCAGGCTTCCTGGATTGAGATTAGCAACATTATTACATATTGCACATATGCTAATTCGATGATTATGCTAATATGGCTATTAAAAAAGTTGCCCAAGGTCGCCAAGCTGGAAACCAAGCTGAATTTACTTCACTACCCTTCTATAGAACACAAATCAACAATAAAACCTTATACTTAACAACTTTTCCAGGTCTGAAAAACTTCTACAGGACTAGAAGAGTTGTATCGCCGTACAATAGACCATTTTCGTAATGTAACCCAATTTAATGCATAAGTCTTTGTGAAGTGCCTCAATACAAATTATTTCATTCACCTGATAAGAATAAAAGTATTTCAATAGACATAATCCGAACTGCATACATTATTTGTCTCGGTTGAGCGAATTCTCCCGTCCTCTTTGCCTTCCGTCGCGTTGCTACATACTGAATCGTAAGAGCATTACTCACAGCGACAAAGTATGACGTGGAAGCACTATACGATAGTCTATATACCTACATCCATATTCATGTGAAGATAGAAACGATGACGACAATGATCCTTGATAACTAGAATGTGGGGTTTTCAATGTCTAAACATTTGGTTTGTCCTGCTTTGTGTCCACACTTTGTGGGTTTTTCCTATGTCAGTGTTTCAGAGTGTCCTTTATGTTGGTGCCCCCTCCATTTTAAGACTTTCATCGAAAGGGTGCGGTGCGGTGTGGTGAGTTCAACGCACCCATTCGATAAAAGGCCCCCCGCTTTTCTCGAAAGGGTGCGTTGAGAACGGAGGACCGTCTTAGCACACCCTTTCGAGAAAAGAGGGGGGGGGAGGCGGGTCTTTTCTCGAAAGGGTGCGTCGACTAGTCTTTCACATCAGTCGTTTAAAATGTTTAAGGAATAGTAATGTGGTTTTATAAATTGAAATAATCAAAATTCAAACTACTTTGTGCGTAGTCTTGCAGATCAGGCATTTATAAGAAATAAATCAGTAAATAAAAAGAAACACAATGAAATAATTAACTTAGATATTTAAAAGCTGACAAATATAGGTGTTTTGCTAGTCTTGCATATCAGTCATTTATTTATTGAAATAAAAAACAATATCCATTTCTTCTTTTGTATGGAATTCAGTTTTTAAATGTTAACTAGTCTTGCATAACTGTCGTTAAATTACAAATATAAATTAATTGCCATTTTACTTAATCAGACACACGTTTATGTATTCGTTAAGTCTTGCTGAAAAAATGTAGGGGTGCACATGCTTTTTAATGTGGTTTTTTAAACATTTTGCCAACACAAACTGAAATTATCTGTAATTGTCTATACCATCTGAAAAATATATTCACCGGCATATATGCTCCACCCCCACCCCCCTCTCTCTGTCTCTCAGGCGCGGATCCAAGGGGGAGGGGGGGGGGGGGGGGGGTCGAGAAGGCCTTGTCCCCCCACCTCCCTATTTCATTGTGTTTCTTTTTATTTACTGATTTATTTCTTATAAATGCCTGATCTGCAAGACTACGCACAAAGTAGTTTGAATTTTGATTATTTCAATTTATAAAACCACATTACTATTCCTTAAACATTTTAAACGACTGATGTGAAAGACTAGTCGAAGCACCCTTTCGAGAAAAGACCCCCCTCTTTTTTCGAAAGGGTGTGCTAAGAAGGTCCTCCGTTCTCAACGCACCCTTTCGAGGAAAGCGGGGGGCCTTTTATTGAATGGGTGCGTTGAACTCACCACACCGCGCCGCACCCTTTCGATGTAAGCCCCCTTTTCGGGCCCCTTTTAATGATGCTCCACCACCCCTGAGATAGTTTTACCAAGGTTTCCATATCAAGTGGTCTTCTTTATAGAAATAAATCGACGTATAATCAGAAACACATGTACACTCGCTTCATATAAACTGTATGTGACTTTTAAATGAAATTATTATTAAAAACAGCAGTTTTTCGAAATCATTCTGCTTTTTTAACGATTCTTCTTTCAAAGGGCAATCTACAAACTTTTTGGAACCGTGCACGGCGTGAACAAAATGTATAATGAATCGATTGGCAGGTCTCTCTATCATGTTCATTGCGGAAATTTCAGAATAATAATACTACCTATTACCTGGGTCCGTACACACAGACCAAATCACGTGTACATAATCAAGTACTACTCAAACAGAAAGGAATTCTGTGAGCCAGAACGTGAATCAGACTGGACACTAGAAGTTGAATATAAAGATCTAGGTTCAAATAGTAATCACACAATGGTAAACAGTAACCAGAGGCTGACCATGCACCAGAGGTGAAAGTGTCGAAATGTTTGGTCAAAGAAGGTATCCTGATTAATTGACTGATTGATTCGAATATACAGGGCCCCCTGGAAAACAGTACTGTGATTACTGACGGGGCTATCCTGTTTAAATAAAACGGAATAAATAAATAAATAAATATATTCCATTTCATATATCAATTATTTGCACAATAAAGAACATAGTTGACACAGTAAGTTCAAAATATTATGAAATGAAACAGGAACCTACGGGAAAGCATAGATTGTTTTTTGTAGATTCCCAAGAATAAATATGATATGAACATTATTTCATGAATCATTTTAAAGTGTCTTAATAAACATAGTAAAATAGAAAAAATATAATAACATATTTTTATAAACCCTTTTGAAGTGACGAAATAATCGAAATATACAAAAAGAACCGAATTTCAAAAAGGCACATTAAAGGACATGAAACTGACATGATAGATGTAGAACTCCCCTGGCGGGGGTCGTACTTTTTTAACTTCATAATCTCACGAGGAATGAACTACATTATCAAACAATCAGGTTATGTAATCAATATCAACGATTTATTATAGATAATGAACACAAATTATCAGGGCTCGTATAATCGGTTGTGTACACAATGTCATGTACATAACAATCAATCAGGTATATATATATCTCCGGAGGGGAAAAACTCCCTCAGACGGCAAATAATTTACAGTAGAAAAACACTGATCATAGTAAACGGAATTAATCGTCTCCAGGTAAAACCCCGAAGGTATAATCTCCGTCACGTTCAACATTGAATACAACAAATTATATTCAAGTATAAAAAATCAAATACAAGAAGGATTGTTAATTAGTTCAGCAAAGCGTTCAATAACAAATCATAATCTAACTAAATCAGCATAACGAAGGTCAGGCAATGACGATGCTGATGATGGCGACTAAATGATAAGACAGCGGCGATGGCGGATTCAAATATGAAGACGACGATGATGACAGAGACGAAGATGAAGACGATGGCCTTGTTGATAAGGTGATGAGACGATCACTCGACGGATGCGATGATAGTCATGAAGATAATGTCAATGATGTGGTGATGACGATGGCGCAGCTAGTTAACAGCGCTACTCAGCACAGCACAACGGATGACGGTGAGGTGATGACGAAGACGATGATCAAAGTGTCAACACAAAACAACAGATGATGGCGATCGATATCACAGATAGTTAAGTTGATGATGATGATGGGGTGATGTGATGACGAAAACGACAATCAACGTGTCAACACAACGGAGCAGATGATTGCGAAGTGGTGACGATGACGGCAATCATCGTGTCACCACAACGATAAGTGTCGGTGGAGTAGACAGATCACAGAATATGCTAGTAAAAGCATTTCAAGTCTCTACACAGCACGTTATAAAAAGAGACGAATGATGAGCAAGTCATCCGCTAGAGGTCCGGGGACAAAGTCGTCGAGTCCATGTTGGACGAAAATTCGACCGGCACGGTAAACAAAAACACAGTAACGACCTGATGTGTGTGCCGATAAAAATAAGCCCTCTGATTTCCACATGGAAAAATCGGATCGAAGCCTCAATCACTGGTGTAGCGTGATTGGTTAAAAGTAAAACAAGCGCTCAAAATTAATATGCACGTATATACCCGCTGTACGTTACAATAACAAATCTACATAACAATAGAATATATAAACAAACCATGCAGACAGAACCGGTTGGGACATGTCTGAAAAGCCAGACGTCGGACCACGCAAGGGAAATTAACTATCCCTAGCTGCAATCTTGGAAATAGTAAAGCAATACGTATAGAAACATGTACAAATCAATGCATAAAACGTTATTATACGTATTAAAGTTAAAATCGTGACATTTGGTCACTACAAAGATAAGACATGACATGACAAAAACCAATAATAACAGGACAAGATAAACAAGAAATGACAGGACAAGACCAAACACGACATAACAGGACAACACAAGACAAAAACAAAGCTGCACACTACATAAATTATAAGAAGAAGAAGAGAGAAAGAGAGAGAGTGTGTGTGTATGTAAAACAGGGGAGATGTAAGAAGTATAGGAGACATGTATTTTTGTATTCAATTCTTTTTGAACCATCTACTAAAACTACAATATGTGGGTTTATCTCTAACTGGATCTGAAAGAGAGTTCCAAAGTTTTGAGCCTGAAAATACAAATTATTTATTTCAGAGCAAAGTTCTTGTTTTTGGTAGATGAAAAAGCCCGGCAGACCGAATAAGATAATGTTGAATATTGACTTTCTTTGTAAACATTGAAAAAAAAACATTTGGCAGTTCATTTTTATTCAAATTATACATAAATATTCCCAGATTATAACTGTATGAATCTGTTATCTTTAGTGCATCCGTGTGCGATCGAAAGTCAGAACGACATATAACACGCAGCGCTTTTTTTTTCTAAAGTAATGCAATTCTATTTAAAGATAGCCCGGGGGGGGGGGGGGTACTCAGATTATAGTCGGACGGGGCCGGGTGTGCGGCTGAGACCTCCGAACCCATATCCAAGGGTCCTTTTGCTGAAATAGGTACCCATGTCTAAGGATTTTTTGTAAAAAATGGACCCATGTCTAAGGTTTTCAAACTTGAAATATTACATTTTTTAAGCTGTAATAATACACTCCAGCAAAGCATATGGAGAGTCAACGCTAATGCATATTGACCTTTAGCACTGCCTTACGCGTTAATAGGCAGCATATAAATACATGAATAGTCAATACACTCATAACACAGAGATTTACACAATTATGCCGATGCGGCTGATCGGCAAGTTCGACAGTGGACTCACAATTTGATTTTTTTTAATTATTCTTTCTAACATCGGAAAGTTTAAAAATGTATATTACTGCTATTTAGATCTTATTGATTGTCACTAAAGTATCGATTTTTAGTGAAATTGGTTGAGTTTTACACAGTGGTGTTTGAAATGTTGAGAATCAATACTAATAGCACAGCTTTTAATACACAGCCAGGATAGTAATGCACCTATGTGTGTAATAATACAATGGCCAATAATTTTGCAGTTTCTCGATAAAGTTCTTTATTAGTAAACTGTACCATACTACATGTAGTTTACAAGTAGTTTACACACATAAAGATGAAAACACCATGCAACATAATAATACTGTGCTAGCACCTCTAGCATCTGTTTTAATTGAAGGATTTTTCCTGTTAACGTACCCGTACACGAGCTCTCAAGCATTGGCTATATAGCTCCCTGCTTGAGCCCCGCTGCTGCCCGGCTGCTGGGCAGAGGGTACGCAGGGTATAGCTGCCGATCTTTCAGCGTGCGAAGCGCTACAAGTTTCCGGGGGTACGACCCCTATACGGGCGGATACCATATACCTAGCGCGCATTATGCCATATGAGTACCCGGTATAGAGCCCATGGGGTCCTGATATATGTGGTACCCCGGGATCTAGTTGAGTTTACGAGCTACGTACGTACGGTACACCCACTGACTTAGAGGTCAGTGCCTACACCTCGTACACTGGAAATGCAATCACCGAAGGGTCCATTTATTTAGAGATGGGAGAGATTTAGGCATTTTCAATGTAGGAGCAAATCCCAAAATCCAGGAGAAAATGAGGGAGAAAAGAGGGGAAAGGAATAAATGAAAAAAAGGGACCCATGTCTAAGGATTTTTTTTAATGAAAAGGGGACCCATGTCTAAGGATCTTTCCTGAAAAAGTCACCCTTCCGAGCGGCACATCCCCGTATACCCAATATACGTGAGTACCCCCCCGGGAAAGATAGTCGCGATCAGCACAATTGACCCACGCTTTAATTCCGTAGTTTAAGTGTTGGATGATGAACGTTGAATACAGGTTTAAATATATACGAGTTGGAAAGTAAAATTTGACCTAGTTTGTTATGCCAATATTTCTTGAAATAACTTCACAAATATTATCTACGTGTTCCTTCCAAGAAAACTTTTCATATAAGGTTATTACCAGAAATTTAGTATTTAAAACTCATTGAGTGATAGTACAATAAAAAAAACATTGCCTGGAAGTTCGTTTATTATGTTACTGAAGAGCATGCAGTTTGTCTTTTGCAGATTGAGAGATAATTTATTGGCTTTGATCCATTCTGGAACATGTTTAAATTCCAGGTTGATGGTGGCAAGCAAAACATGTGGGTCCTTATGGGAAAAGAAAAGATTTGAGTCGTCTGCAAAAAGAATAAAAGATAAAACCTCCAAAGACTTACAGAATTAATCGTTGATATAAATAAGAAAAAAAGCGGGCCCAAAATAGAACCTTCCTGTTAGGAAGAGAGCCCCAGTTGTTAGGTTAGATGTGTAGGGTTAAAACTGTGATGTGCAAAGGATACATTAATGAGGCAGTTTAAAGTATATTACCACCAATGAAAATAAGTCCAAATAGGCTTATAATTTGATTTTTCTTGATACCCTTATGAAAATGTCCCATGTAATTACCATGGTTTACGGAGTGAGGAGTATTCTTTTTTTTCTTCAAAAACCAAAACAAAATTGAGGGAGGGAGGGGGGGGGGGGGGGGGTTAACCCCCAAAACAACCCCTGCGCCTGACTACAATGTTACTACACGTTCACAGTCGCCTTTCAATTCTGCATGTAGCTAAATAAAAAGGAAGCATTGATTACAATGCGTGATTTAAAAAAAAAATGTTATCATTTGAAAATCTACTACCGGCTTTAATACACTTTCAACACAGTATTCCTCACAAAATCTGCCAGTCCTTGCTTATTTAACTTTGAAAGAGCATGCTGGTCTGCAAAGTAGACACAAAAGTGACAGGTGCCGGCATGAAGTTCACTTCCAACACAATTATCCATTTTCTCGAGGTTCATATGCAGCCACTTCTCTCGCAAACATATGTTAACAAAATACATCACAATCACGTTGATGCATCTGTATCATATTTAACAGTGTTTGGCAAGAGCTTAAACCGGGGGGGGGGGGGAGGGGGGGGGGATGAAAAATGATTATTTTTGTTGAATGATCATATCAGGGGCGGCGATTTCTTTTAATGACCGGGGGGAGGGGGAGGACGAAATGCGAGGGAGCATAGGGAACGCAGGCGCGGATCTACGGGGGGGGGGTTTAGGGGGTTTAAACCCCCCCTTGGGCGGCCAAAAAAAAAAAAAAAAAAAAAAAAGGAAAAAAAAAGAAAAAAAGAAAGAAAAAAAGAAAGAAAAAAGAACGCACGCTGGAGAGAAACCCTTTCAAGTGCAAATATTGTGAGAAGATATTCAACTCATCTGGTAACTTAACCAAACACATGATAACTCTGGATATAACTATGTATTAAACTGTTACTTGATTTAAAAAGACGTTATCATGCACTGCTTTTTATGGTCTCCATTGTGTTAATAGATGCCAGGAAAACATCACTTACGGGGTTCAAATAAACACCCCAAAAAAAATCGGCTCGCCGCTTCGCGGCTCGTGGACGATGCTCCGCATCGTCATTATTTTGGTTAAACCCCCCCCTTAGCAAAAAGCTAGATCCGCCCCCTGGAACGAGAGGGGCGAAGGTGATGGAAGTATACCCCTTCACCGGGGGGGGGGGGGGGGGCGGGTCTCAGATTAAGTTTGAACGAGGGTATGCCGCTCATGCCTCGAAACCCCTACCCATTTATAAGGACAATTTTAGGGGATTTTTCTCGAAATAAAGGCCCATTTTTAACAATTTGTGAAAAAACGGACCAATGTTTAGGGATATTTTGTTAAAACTGGGACCCATGTTTAGGGATTGTTTTGTGTGAAAAAGTGACCCATTAGAGCGACACACTGCTGTCTTAATTTGTGAGTACCCCCCCCCCCCTGGGGGCCCACTCACAGGTTTTTGAAGTTTGTTATATTTAGAAATTACATTCCTTCGCAAAACTATAGTATAAAATCAAGCAATATACTTTTTTCACACTTCACCTTTACATTGCCTGTAATTAGTGTGCAGTCCGAAGGGTTGTTAATATGTAGTAAGTAGGGAGCTGAGGCATACATGAAGTGTAAACTGTGCTTTCGTAATACCAACAGATTACAGATTTTCTACAATATTTACTTGTATATTTTGAAGGATATTATGGAGGGATCGTAGCGACCGAGCAAGAAGATTTATATATTTGTATCAGTATACACGCTGCACTCAGAGTCTATACGTGTTAGGGTCTTTAAGTCAGCTTTGCTATACCTTTTTTGTTTGCACCTTTCAAATTTTTCCGGGGGGTGGGGACGTGTTCCACCCCGTCCCCCCCTCCCCCCGGATCGCGGTCCCTGGATCATGTGACGTATCAAACATCCCCCAATCTAACTCTTTACCCTTTTTTCATATACTGTTATTCACGAGAGAACAATAGGGCTTCAAACAAAGAACAATGGAAACAATATGTATACTTTTTTTTAAAGAGTTTATTCAAACGAGCTAAAAATCTAGCTCGCGTAAAATATATATAACAATTTACGGTCGAAAGATGAAGTCTATTTCGATAACGAAATATAAAACAATGATTACAGGCGTTATTTAAAGCTACATTATATTGTTTATAAGTGACTCGGTAACATTGTTGAAGGAATGAAGGTTGATGAAAAAATGTGTAATTTTGTATGAAATGTTACTTATTACATTCCTTCTACTGTACTTACCCTGTAGCAGACAAAAAAAACCTGAGAAAATTCTCGAATCACAAAGATATTCATGGTTTTCTTTAAAGGTGTCACTGTGCAACACCCTCTAACAGTGACCAACAGTAAATTCTCCCAACCATTTTAGAATTTCCCCAACCGTTTTCCCGTTGAGACACGAGAAAGGCTTTTAAAGTCAACATTTGAATGTCTGGACTGTATATAGAGCCAATTCATTGCTTTGTGACGATTAACAGTAACCTAAAATTTAATTAAATTGTTATAATATAGTTGAGAGAATTAAGGAATCGATCAGATCAATTTTCCACAAAATTATTGTTATCATTAAAGGGAACCAAATCTTCTAATATATCACCTGCATGTAAAACTACTAGTTTCTAGCTGTCGCTATCTTGAAGTTTGAAGTTTATTAACAACAAAATGTATGTACATCATAAAACAAAGTATGCACGGCAAAAAAATAGAATACAAACTGCACATAATGTACAAAACAATGAATTACTGCAAAAGGTTAATTAATGCTTACATAAAAAACATGTATACGAAAGTTCAAGTTGTTGCTAAAGGAAAACCAAAAGTTAGCGCAAGTGCTAGTCGAAATCGGTTTTCTCTGTTTACTACATATAGCATTTTACTAGTTATTACAATTATATTGTATACATCAGGCGCATACGCAGGAGGGAGGTTTTGGGGTTAACCCCCCCCCCCCGATTTTTTTTATGTGTATGTTTTGTGTATGTTTTGGGGAAAAAACCCCTCCTTTTTTTATTTTATTTTTATTCAGCGGCTGGCTGAGTCGTTTCGAAATTGTTGGCCCGATTTTAACCCCCCCCCCCTTGGAAATTCCTGCGTACGCCACTGGTCATACATTCAAAATGTGAGGGTATTACGAAATGAATATCTTGTTTTTTGTTCTCTAATTTTTTTAAGTAAGCTATTCAAAAGCTTCGGTCCAACAAAAGAAAAAGTGAAAGTAGATCTACCTTGTGTCGTCCTACAAATTGGCAAGGGAAGCATTGCATTTTGTTTTCCTGTTGTTTCATAAGACTAGTATGTTGTACAATCTAACAATAATCTATTATACAAAATTACAAATCATATATATACAAACGTTAAAATTGCCAGTTCATGCAACCCCAAAACTTCCAATATCCCCAATTGTTTAAACAGGGGGTCCGGATGATGTTCTCAATAATGAAAACGTAATAGCTCGCACCGCCATCTTCTGAGCTAAATGAATACAATTCAAGCGAGATTTATAACTGCTTCCCCATACCTCGATTACATAGAGTATGTGGGGCTGTATAAACGATTTATATAAGAGAACAAGGATATACTGTGGAACAGTTATAGAAATGTCTTAATATAAATAGCAAACTCACTTTTCTACGAACGCACTTATTAACACAATCAATGTGATGCTTCCAAGACAATGTACTATCAATTGACCTCCTACAAAAGATGCCACGCTCACATCATTAATGTCCGTATTAGACAGTCTAATGACACCATTTAAATTAATTGCCCATCGTTTGTTTTTAATAAATGTCGTATCTTATATGTCCATAAATACGAAGGTAACACAGCTAGAAGTCTACGCCATTATGCTCGTTGCTAAGCTTACTTTATTCTGCCGGAGAGGGCAGTATTTCACTGTTTCATACAGACAAGTTTCTGATGGATATACATAGCAAATATCACATTACTACAAAAAACATATAATTAGTTTTCTTTAAATTGATGGTGAGTTTATTAGCATCGCGCCATTTTTCAATTGCATCTAGTTGCTCATTAACCTCATTTACATCAATTTCAATTTGATTATCATCAAAAGTGTGAAAAATATTTGAATCGTCTGCAAACAATGCAAAACAAGTACAACAAGGTTAATCATTAATATACACTAAAAACATTGTAGGACCCAGACCTGACCCCTGCGGCACGCCGCACGTAATAGTCTTTTGGGTAGATTTGGCCTCCTTATAGCCGAGATGTCCGAGAGCGATTCAAGAGGTAATTAGGAAACCATTGGAAAGCAATACCACGTATATAATGTGCCGTCTTTTCTAGCAAAATATCACGATTTATAGTGTCAGACGCCTTCAAGACTGCTCTCTACTATGCTCCATTCTCTAACACGTATATCCTATTGCTTGTTTCAGTTTCATGCAATATTCTCTGACCGCTCGGACAGGTGCATGTGATAGGAAGGCCAGAAACAAAAAATATGTTACAATATCAATCTATTAGCCTCCTCTCCCTTTTGGTATAAATCTAATGATTCATCATAGCCAGAAGTGCCTGTCTATCCACTGGGCCACCACTAGCCTCAGGAACTTGAATAATTGCCTCTTCTAAAGCTCCCCTGATGACTGAATTCTGGACTGTCATTATCAGTGTCCTGAGACCATGAATTTGAAGGTGAAGATGGTCTGGCAGCAGGTTTACGAGCAGGGACACCATCTCCTCCTGACTCTTTAATTGGCATCTTTGGCTTCGCGCACTCTCCGCGTCACTACCTTCTTCAGGGTGATATTGTGTATTACGTCTAGATGTTTCCTGAGAACTGGCAGGTCTATGAAACCATGAAAACAAATCTGACATTCATGGGGTTTCTTGTCCTTGTGAACATACTGGTGCTTTACCAGGCTACCCTTCCTCAGAAATGACTTACCACACACATCACATGTATGTGACCGAATGTTGTAATGCCAATCCATATGCACCTTCAACATGCCTCGAGCTTGAAATGCCTTACTACAAAGTTCACATTTGAAAGGCTTGTTAGCGGGGTCTTTGGAATGGATTTTCATATGGGCAATTTGGTTACTCGTGCGCTTGAATTTCTTCCCGCAAACGTCGCAGTGGTACCTGTAGACACCACTATGGACAGTAAGATTGTGCTGTTTCAGATTGGCTTGACTCTTTAAAGCTGATCCACAGACTTCACAACGGCAATGACCAGCATTGGAATGGACCCTTTTCTTGTGGACTTTAAGTTGATAATCCATGAGGAAGCTTTTTCCACATTCCTCACATTTAAATGCACTCTCTATATTATGACTTTCTTGATGAAACTTAATCTCGCCGTTGGTGTAGAATCGTTTCCCACACAAATCGCAAATGTACTTTATCTCTTTGATGTGCAGGTCATTCATGTGCCTCTCAAGACTTCTTTTGCTAGTAAGAGTTTTACCACATGTTTCACATTCGATTAGCTTTGATTTATCATGATGCTTTTTCATATGATGAACGTAATAATACTTTGAAAGATAGGTTTTATCACATATCTTACAATAGTATTTCTGTCGTTCTGTTTTGTCCTTGTGGGTTTCGACATGTGTTATGTATACACCTTTCTGCTCGCAAATTTTACCACATGTACTGCACTTATACTGCTGCCTATATTCCTTATGACTTTTGCGCATGTGTTTCCTCCGATCGCATTTTGTCTCAAATTGCAAATCACAAAGGAAACATACTATGGCATCTTCGCCATTTTCTGTTGATTTTTTACTGGTTGTAAAGTCGTTTTCGTCATCGCCAACATTTAAATTGCTTTCTTCCTTTGTTCTTTTTTCTGCAGTTTCATGGATTGCCTTTCGTTCAATCATTTCACTTGGCTCACACGTTGCCTCCTGTGATTCATGGACCTTCAAGTCAGCTGTCTGTCTTTCCTTTTTCTTTCCCATGTGATGGTCGGTAGAGGCATCTTGATTTTCTTCTACCCCCTCAGCAGCATTTCCCTGGCCCTCATCCCTCTCTGATATCGCCAATGCATTGCCAGTCTTCTCCTTTAGTTCAGCTTCACTGATCTCTGACTCTGACATGGGCATCGTTGCTGAGGTTTCTCTTTCTCTATCTTCTAATACAAATTCTACATCTCTCATTAGAATGAGATTTTCTTCACGCTCTTCTCCAACTTGCTTTGTTTGTTCTTTCAATTTATGCATATCTCCTATATCTCTTTTCTTCCTCCTTGCGACCTTCTCCCTCGTTGTTTGCCTTCTTGCTTCTCCGAGGCCTGGATGTCTCAGAGCTTTTGTGTCAGATGAAAGGCATTTTTCATCCTTATTTTCTTTTTTTTGCCTTTTTGTACTTTTCAGTTCCTCAAGTTTCTCCACCATTTCAGAGGGAGTCATGTTGTTATTATGATCTTTGCGTAAGTGGGCAACTATTTTAGCCTTTCTACGAAACGACTTCCAGCATTGGTCACAATTGTATACATGCTGAATGGAGTTCTTAGGCTCTGTACAATCATGCAATTTGTGCAGATCCAAGTCCCATGTGCTGTTTAAGATCAAATGGCAATCTGGGCATGGGTGTTTCTCCCTCGGCAGCAGAGTTGCACTTGGGCAGCCCCTTTCTACCACTTGTGCGGTGTATGGTGTTTGAGTGTCATCATCATTTCCATCATCAGGTTCTGTCGTCCAAGTAGCAGAATAATTATCCTCGTCGTCATCGTACTCGATCTTTATCTCCTTGGAATTTTGGTGTCGTGAAACAGTAGCCGGGGTAACCGATTTTCCTCTACTAGGGACAGTATCCTCTGTCTGTACTGGCTGAGCCGCACCATGCTCTGTCTTAATGTGCTGTTCATCGTCAAAGTGAATGGATACTGAGAAAAGAAAAGAACAAACAGCTATATATGCAATACGAAACCTAAAAGTTTAGTATTTTCATGTCATAACTAGTACTACCATTCTGCTAATTGACATTTTGTATCTTTTCATGGTTCACAATTGGACAAAGCAACTTGCCCAAGATTTTGTAGCAAATGCTGTTTCTACTTCAATATCTATTGGTAATACCTTCCCATAGTGTATCAAGGCATAGTAGTGCTGTATCTATTGAAGGAGAAGTTCACCTTGATATAACATTATTTTCAATTAAAGAAGAAAAATGAGAATAATTGGTCAGTGAAAGATAGAAAAAAGAGTATTAAACAAGATTCATGGCTGTTTTGTTGTTGATAGTTCAACCATCAGTAGGAGGTAATGTGAACTGCTTAAAGGGATCGTTTAACAATGTTAAATCTGAGATACACGGTCCTACATGTTACCAGTGTCTGTGACAGGACAGGCGCGGATCCAGGGGGGGCCGAGCGGGCCTTGGCCCCCCCCCCCGCAAAAAAAAAAAAAAAAGAGAGAGAGAGAGAGAAGGAAAAGAAGGGAAAAGGAAAGAGGAGAGAAAGGGGAAAAAAAGAAGATGAAGAAGAAAAGAAAATAGGGAAGAAGGAGATCGGGGGGGGCGAAAGGACTTGCCTCCCAGGCTGTTTCCTTCCACCCCCCCTCCCCCCCCCAATCAAAAAATAAAAGAGAAGGAAGGAAAGGGAAAAAAAAGAGGAAATAAAGGGAAGGACAAAAGAGGAAGAAGAAAAGGAAAGAAGGGGGATTTCAGTTGCAATTTTCCCGCCAACAAGTTGTGGATCAGGGGGGGTCCAAAATGACCTTTCCCCTCCACCCCCCCCCCCCACCAGTTAACCTAAAAGAGAGATAATGAAGGGAAGGAAAAGGGAAAGAGGAGAGAAAGGGAAAAAAAAAAGAGAATGAAGGTAAGGGATATCAGTTGCAATTTCCCGCCAACAAGCTGTAGATCGGATGGGGGGGGGGGGGGGGGGGGCACTGGCGTACTGATAGGGGAGGGGGGGGGGGGGGCTTTGGATAAATATAATTCAAACGTGGTTTATTTCTAATTCCATAAAGGTGGTTTACAAATAATGCTGAAATGAGATAATTTTCCGAGATTTTTCCTCACTTTATGCGTTTGTTGGAAAATGACTAATTCCTAAATTTACAGCCAGGCATGAAAATGCTTCTTGAGATGCCTACATATCAGGGCCCGCGGAACGGCGGGGATCGGGATCTCGAGCCCCCCCCCCCTTCCCCACACTTTCTTTGAAAAGTATATTAAAGAGAAATAGAAAGAAAGAGAGCGAGAAAGAAAAAATAGTTAACTGCCAGTGTCACATTATGATGTGGTATCAAAAGATGCTCATCTGACCATGATTAAATGCCTAAAACCCCAAGGGCTCTGCCCCCTGGATTCCATATTGGGTCCTAAGGCGGGCCCTTAGATGCTCATCTGACCGTCATTTAATACCTAAAACCCCTGATTAATGGGGGCTCTGCCCCCTGGACCCCACGCCAAATAGTGTCCTGCCAGTGTCAAAAATAATAAGGTATCAAAAGATGCTCATCTGACCATGATTAAATGCCTAAAACCCCAAGGGCTCTGCCCCCTGGATTCCATCTAGGGTCCTAAGGCGGGCCCTTAGATGCTCATCTGACCGTCATTTAATACCTAAAACCCCTGATTAATGGGGGCTCTGCCCCCTGGACCCCACGCCAAATAGTGTCCTGCCAGTGTCAAAAATAATAAGGTATCAAAAAGGCTCATCTGACCGTAATTTAACGCCTAAAACCCCTGAGCCTCCGGGGGCTCTGCCCCCTGGACCCAACCAAGAGCCCTTAGGCGGGCCCCTTGATTCTCATCTGACCGTAATTAATTGCCTAAAACCCTTGAGATTCTGGGGCTCCGCCCCCTGAACCCCAAGCCAATTAGTGGCCTGCCACTGTAACAATTAGGTATCAAAATAATGCTCATCTGACGTAATTAAATGCCTAAAACTCCTGAACTTCCGGGGCTCTGCCCCCTGGACCCCCCCCCCCCTAGGGCCCTAAGGCGGACATCTGAATGCTAATCTGACCGTAAATTAAAACCTTAAACCCCTGAGCTTTCGGGGTTGACAAGGTATCAACATATGTTTATCTGACCGCAGGCGCGTAGCCAGGGGGGCGGGGGGGGGGGGGTCCTCCCATAACATGGGGCCAAAAAAAGAGAGGAGTGAAAAGGAAGAGGACGTAGGAAGAAAAGGGAATAGACAAAGAACATTTTAGAAATTCAGACAAGGATTAAGAGTCGAGAACGGTACAACGAATCGTCTTCTTTTTCTAATGAATTAATGTAACGTCAAAGCTTCCGCGCTTTGCGCGGGGGAGGGGAGGGGGAACGGAATTCAGACGAGGATAATTTGCGAGAACGGTACACCGAATCGTCTTCTTTCTATAATAATGTAATGAAACGTCAAAGCTTCCGCGCTTCGCGCGGAAGGGGGGGGGGAAATTAATTTAGACAAGGATTAAGAGTCGAGAACGGTACGACGAATCGTCTTCTTTCTCTAATGATTTAATGAAACGTTAAAGCTTCCGCGCTTTGCGTGGGAGGGGGGGAAACTGAATTTAGACAAGGATTAAAATTCATAACGGTACAACGAATCGTCTTCTTTCGCTAATGATTTAATGAAACGTGAAAGCTTACTAAATTATTTTCGAGAGCGGTACAACAAATCTTCTTCTTTCTCTAATGATTTAATGAAAAGTCGATGCTTCCGCGCGGGAAACTAAATTTAGACAAGGATTAAGAGTCGAGAACAGTACAACGAATCGTCTTCTTTCTCTAATGATTTAATGAAACGTCGATGCTTCCGCGCGGGAAACTAAATTTAGACAAGGATTAAGAGTCGAGAACGGTACAACGAATCGTCTTCTTTCTCTAATGATTAAATGAAACGTAAAGGCTTGGTGGGAAACTGAATTTAGACGAAGATTGAGAGTCGATAACGACACAACGAATCGTCTTCTTTCTCCAATAATTTAATGAAACGTCGAAGCTTCGGCGCTTCGCGCGGTAGGGGAGCGTAGACGAGGATTAAAAGTCATAACGGTACAACGAATCGTCTTCTTTCGCTAATGATTTAATGAAACGTCGATGCTTCCGCGCGGGAAACTAAATTTAGACAAGGATTAAGAGTCGAGAAGGGTACAACGAATCGTCTTCTTTCTCTAATGATTAAATGAAACGTAAAAGCTTGGGGGAAAACTGAATTTAGACGAAGATTAAGAGTCGATAACGACACAACGAATCGTCTTCTTTCTCCAATAATTTAATGAAACGTCGAAGCTTCGGCGCTTCGCGCGGTAGGGGAGCTGGGGAGAGGGAAACTGAATTTAGACAAGGATTAAGAGTCGAGAACGGTTCAACGAATCGTCTTCTTTCTCTAATGATTTAATGAAACGTAAAAGCTTTCGGGCTTCTCGCGGGATGGGGGGAACATAATTCAGACGAGGATTATTTTGGGGAATGGTACAACGAATCGTCTTCTTTCTCTAATAATTTATTGAAATGTCAAAGCTTCCGCGCTTCGCGGAGGAGGGAGGGTGAAAACTTGCCCCTCCCTGCACCCACCTACCCCTAATTACGTCACTGCTGGTCACCATTACGTACCAATATTTGGCTCGCATAATTTCAAATTTGGGCCTCCCCCCCTAAGAAATCCTGGATCCGCGCCTATGGTATAATATTGAAGCCCTAAAAAAAAAAATCGCGCTTCAAAATGATCAAGAGGTGCCTCAAAAAAGTAAAAATCTTTGAGTGACCGGTTTACCATACTCATTTTCCCTAATAGACTGTAGTGTTATGAAAACCGTTCGGCGAACGGTTTTCAAAATTTGTAATTCCAATCATTAATATCTTGATAATCAGACAGGCGATCGGCTTGTAAAAGTCATGGAGTTCCTGACTGACCTAAAGGTTTATAATTATCATTGCAGCATGAGCTAAATCAAGGATTATTTCTGAAGGATCTAAGACAAAGTTACCGGATCCCTTTAAGTTTAGCCCTTTAGTTCTTTCAATTAAACTAACCTTGTTCCTGAGAAGCTATCTGTTGACTCTCACACTGGATGGCGATTTGTACATCTTTAAGCTGCACCAGATATGAAAATGCTCCATCTTTCTCTGTGCAGGATAAAAGAGATAATTACATGCATGCTGTCTGTCAGAGTCAATACTTTGCAATTTCAATTAAGGGGAGCCTTCCAAAGTTGCGACTGTGCCCGGACGCGTCGGGGCGCCATGGATAGAAAGGTAGTGCCTCAAGCGACGCATTTAGGCGCAAAGGGGCGCAAAGGGGCGCAATAGTCACCCTCACCTGATTCTTGCATATGAAAAGAAACTGTCTATTGTTGGTATAAACCCGCTCTATTCTTCTTGCGCCCTTTTGCGCCCTACCAGGCGATGGAAGATTATCTCTCCCTTCATTGTTCTCGCTCGTGATGCGCAATGCACAAAGGTACAGCTTAAACTTGCTGTACAGAAAGTATTTGTCAGCCAAAGTCTGTCTTTCCCTCTTCCTCTTTTCGTACTGATAAACATCCCATTGTTTGTAAAAACTTGATGTATTCTTCTCGCGCCGTTTTGCGTCGCAACGGGCGGGGGTATTATCTTTCCTATTATTGTGGAAGCTTTGCGATGTACATTGCTACAGCACAGCCTGAACTTGTCTGGTGGGAGCGTTTTTGTTTTGGGGGGCAATCAACACACTCGTTCATCTTGATCAGAATAAATTATGATTTTTTTTCTGTTGTTGGTTTAATACGCCTCCTTTTAAAATTTGTGACGACTGTATGGAATGTGAAATAAAGATGACTATGTACGATGAATGGTTGTTTAATTGCGAGCTTGATTGTCCCCAACAAGAAAAAGTAAAAGACAAATGGGGCCTGTCACCACGAAATGAGTCCAGTTGGTCAAAATTTGTATTCCTGTTTTTAAGTATTATATGAATCTACATTAAGTAAGCTTTAAATTAAGGGGTCACACATTAAAATTGATAAATTATATCCAGAAATATGAACAAAAACCTAATTGGACTTTATAAACAAAATCGTGCTTTATTCTTTAAAAATGCATCATTTTCGTGATAATTTCAGATTACATAGCCTATATTATTTGCCAAAAAATGTTAGAAGGAGATATTTTCGTGACCTAAGCTCTGGGGACATAAACTACAAGACATTAATAAGTCGATTTTTGGAAAAATCTTAAATGTGGTAGGTGGGTCAATTTTCAGTACATACACACTATACATCGCTATTACTACGATTGAGCCTTATGCGACACTGGACTCATTTCGTGGTGACTGGCACCAAATGAGTGAATGAATACATGTATGCGGTTATAGTCGGAAAATTGATTACTGTTTGGGACGCTTGTGTATGTTTGTAATTTGAATGATTATCAACATATTTGTATAATTTCCACGTCGCGATATTATTCTAGCGTCGTAATGAACAAAGGAATTTAATATCATTATTCACGCTACTCGTAGCACATTGCCACAGCCTGAGCTTGGAAGCACTTTTATTTTGTCAGTCAAATCCTTTTTTTTTTCTTCTACTCTCTTGACTAATTGGTTCTAATAAACAACCAATATCGTATTAAAATAAAACTCTATGTATTCTTTTTGCGTCGTGTCTTTTCTTCTCATGCCGTTCTTTGCAATAATCAGACGGGAGAGTTTGACATTGTTTTGGTAATCAATGAAATCACCGTGCGTCATGATCAGTAAAGGAAAATCTTTATAAAATGCATTATAACAATACTAATGGTAATAATAACAATAATTCTAAAGTGAATTTTTCCAAAGTGAACACTCTTCCATACCCTCCCCCAAGTTAGTATAGATATGAATCGACGAAAATCTGAAAGGATGTATTTTTTATGATATTTCAGATGTTTCTGAACCGTTTTTGATCAAGTTACGTTAATTCTATCATTAACAAAAATTGTATACTCTTTCTAATTTGACAAATTTTCGCAAAATAAGTATAATAAAATTGGCCACGTATAATCGGCTTTGCAATCTGTATACAAGTTCATGTCATATCCAGTGGCGTACGCAGGATTTTCCTATAATAAATATAAGGTATGATGTGTACATCACAAGGGATAATTATGTTATAATAATTCATCTCAAGGAAGAGATGCTGTCGGCGTACACGCTAGATTTAGATTTAGATTTAGATTTTATTTAAAATGAAGGAATAGAAACATTATTAAACAAAAATGAAGGTGGAAAACGACATTGCCAGATAGACAGAGAGACAGACAGGGAGAGGGAAAGAGAGAGAGAGAGAGAGAGAGAGAGGGCGGAAGAGATAGAAGGTCGGACGTAGTCCGTACTGTATTTATTTATATGATATTTGTTTCTCCGATCACCCCCCCCCTCCCCCCCCCCCAGCTCCGATTTTGTTTCCCGTTTAGTTTGTCCTTTTTTTATATATAGATATTTTTTCGCTGAAGACTAATGTCCGACGCATAAAAGTATTGTCAATATAGCATAATAAACATTTTTTATATCAATTTGATGCAACAGAGATTTTCATTCAAAAGTTTTACTTTGTATAATTATTGTACAGTATATACGGTATAATAAATTGTGTACATCATTATTATGTTATAATAATTTATCTCAAAGAAGGAATGGTGCCGGCAAACAAGCAAATGGCGGAACAACATTGGCAGAAAGACGGAGAGACAGACAGACAGAGAAAACGACCGAGCGAGAGAGAGAGAGGGAGAGGGAGACACACACACACACACATAAAAAGAGAGAAAAAACGATCATCTTGCATGATTGTTGCCTTTGAATGATTGTTTCAGATAGGGTAAAGTCTGGCTTTACGTAATATGATTTTAGAACACTTCATGTCTCTTCGGGAAGTGTTGGCTGCAGAACGTGCAGCTACCTGCGACCACCTTCCACTCTTCCGCACCAAAGGCCTGGGTCGATGCGAGGTCAGAGACTGTAGGTACGTCTTCACAAGCCAGTCAGATGTTCTTTCTCATCGTCGCAAGGTGCATGGACGCTAGGAGCAACGTGTGAACACTGCAACCGCCTGCATAGACATCTTTGTTATTTGTTATATCATATATGATGTTATGTAACTTATATCTGTGATATAACATAATAAAGTGAAGCAAAATATGAATTGAGTTTAGTACATTGTTTTCTTTGTTTTCATTGTTTTCTAATTTTAAATAATTTTGTTTTCAAAATTAAGTGCGAGTGAGATGAAAGATATAGATAGATAAGAGAAAGAGAGAAATTTATATAGAGAAAGAAGGAAGTGGAGAGAGACTGATAGAGGAAAGAGATGGAGATAGATGAATAAGAGAAGGAGAGATATTTATATTGAGGGAGAAGGGGAGTGGAAAAAAAGTTGGTCAGCAGTTGGAAAAGCAATACCAAACATTC
The DNA here is from genome assembly GCA_035222895.1 of Strongylocentrotus droebachiensis. NCBI lineage: Eukaryota > Metazoa > Echinodermata > Echinoidea > Camarodonta > Strongylocentrotidae > Strongylocentrotus > Strongylocentrotus droebachiensis. The sequence continues at coordinate 255,677 of JAVYIG010002125.1, forward strand.
ACCATCAGTTGAACGGCGATAATTTATTTCACGCCCGTGATTTACCTGCGTTTTAAATCATAATAATTCCATAGCTCTTTTTAAAAGTGGGATGAATAGAAAAAAGAGACCGGGATTATAAAACATGCCTTTCTAAAGGAAAGAATTAAATTCGGGAACAATAAAACACCAACAACAACAAAAACTTATAAAAGACGGAAAGACCAAGAACTATATCGAGATTTCTTCTTGACTATTTTCTAAAATGCTTTTTTTTATAAATTTCTTGAGGAATTTGTAAACTTTAAAATAGAGTATATTCCTGCAGACAACGTACAGTTAACATTCTCGGACAAACTGTATTACGGGTCGTATTATTAGTTCGATTCCGACCCTGATTACTTATTTATATTTATCTACCCTACCGGTGTGGCATTTTTGTCATCATATAATAATCTAAGCCTTATCGATGTAGGGTATTTACATGACAATACGCTGTTCATTTTATAAACTTGACCCATTTAGCGAATCATTCATGGATGGACCTCTTTTATGAAAGGCTTATCCCCCACCCTAAGAGGAACAAAAGATTGTAAAGAAGTAACTACGTACTCTCACTGGAAGTTTACCGTTTTGAAAGAAGAGGGTGTAAGCCTAAACGTAGGTCAATAGGTCAATCTACATGATATTACAAACAACCACTCTAACATATATACCTTTACGAGGGCATGTAACCATTTAAGAGCAGGTTTGAGTAAAATATCTTGATCGACCTAAAGCCGGTCTTGGTTTGAGCGGGCATATGAAATGTTCAAATGTTATGTTCTGAAAAACGACCCCTCACTCTTCCTCTCTCTCCCCACGGAATATCACTCTTGTCTTGAGCAACTCCGGCGGTATAGCCACGAATATGAGACTTTTCCTGGGCAAGGTTGCTACCATTGTTGAAGAAAAAAAATGCAAGGCAACATAAAAACAAGTTTTCTGGCAATGAAGAAAAGCGAGTGCAAGATGAAGAAAATAATGTTTATTATCATTACTATTTTATTACAATATTGTAAGCATCATCATCATCATTTGATGTACCGGTTTACATGTACATGCCATCTACAGAACTAATCTTGAAACGAGGATTATCAAAGTTTTATTGACACGATATGTTGAACGATAACACAGATGGAGACGAAGACAAATAAATTGAATTCTCACGTTGTTTGCACTTCTTTCTTTATTGTTTCATAACATGTAATGAATTACTTTATTTTCAATATCATTTATTTTGATACAAATAAAAGACTACCAAGACTACGGCGATTAACTCCTTATTAGCCACACCCTTTCAACAACAACGCGATGCGGAAATAAAACACACTGAAGCACAATTCCAATTTCACGAAAGTCCTGACGTATTCAGTGAGGGAGGGGGAGGAGGGAGACAGAGAGACAGACATACATAGACAGACAGATATAGATAAATAAATAGATAGAAAGAGAGAGAGAGAGAGATGATTGTGATGAATTATGATTTTGTTGTAATCTCTGTCATTGATTTAGCTCTTTCCATTACAAATAAAACAAATCAAATATGCGTACAAAAATTCAATAAATAGTTTATTGATACAGCAACCTCATATCAAAATAGGGTTTTAAGAAATGTATAGATAGAGAAAAATTAAGCGGGAGGCAAAAACTAAAACAAAATGAAAATTTCAAGTTATGAGAAACGAAGTCGAAAGCATTCAAAGTAAATATTATTTTCTTTTTCGAGAATAAAACAATGTTCATCTCAAAATTCATTTTCCAAATAGTCCTTTATTTGATTTGCGCATTACAAAAAAAGGGCATTTAGTGTAGATCATGGCATAATGTTAGTCAGAATATAGTTACAAAATGTGTCGAAAACCCATGTAAAACGAAGGCTTAGGCCTATTATTTATGGCTCGGTTGATAATCGGCCGAGCTTTAGCAGACGACAATCATTGACAATGGGGAAATGAATGGAGGTATCGACCGATCTGCGCGTGCGGCGGTGCTTACTCGATTTGTATTGTGAAGTATTGAAAAGGAAAGACGTGAAGCTTCAGCAAAATAAGACGGCAATTCCCCTCAAAAATAACAGACTTAATTTTTTGTAATGATTAACAAAACTTACATTTTTAGAAAGGAAAAAGTCCGATCTTTCATTTTTACATTTACTAAAAATCATGAAAATGACTGAATGAGGCGCAATGAAAGTAGAAAGCACCGCCAAATGATTTTCCATTACTGGCGATGTAACCGAAATCGCTCCGTCACAGGGGAAACAATTAGGGGCTTTTCGTTTGTTTGGACGAGGACGGCGTTCACGTCCTCTATCGAGGCGAATTGGCGTCAGACACCCGTCCTGTTCACTACCTTATAACCCTTTTCGTTTTAAGTCGACACCCGTTCTCTACACGATGACGTAATGGCCCCCGCACGCTTATTCAATTTCTCCTTCTTTCACTTGTTATTTTGTTCTTCGTTTATTATTCTATTATACTCTCTCTATTTTCCTTATGTTATTCTTTGTTTTTCCTTCTTTCTTCTTCTCTTCTATCTTTCCATTGTCTATTCTTTATCATTTTCCCTTTCTGTCTTTCTTAATGTTATTGTGGTTGTTATCATTCTATCATTTTTCTTTCTATCTTTCCTCATATTATTCTTTGTTTCTTCCTTCTATCATCTTCTCTTATGTTATTCCTTGTTTTTTTCCTTCCTTCACCTTCACTTTCTGTCTTTCCTTATGTTATTCTGCGTTTCTTCCTTCTTTCATCTTCTCTCATGTTATTCTTTGTTTTTTCCTTCTTTCACCATCTCTTTCTGTCTTTCCTTATGTTATTCTTTGTTTTTTCCTTCCTTCACTTTCTCTATCTGTCTTTCCTTATGTTATTCTTTGTTTTTCCCTTCTTTCACCTTCCCTTTCTGTCTTTCCTTATGTTATTCTTCGTTTCTTCCTTCTTTCATCTTCTCTTATGTTATTCTTTGTTTTTATCATTCTATCACTTTCTCTTTTTGTCTTTCCTTATGTTATTCTTTGTTTTTTCCTTCTATCATCTTCTCTTATGTTATTCTTTGTTTTTATCTTTCTATCACTTTCTCTTTTTGTATTTCCTTATGTTATTCTTTGTTTTTTCCTTCTTTCACCTTCTCTTTCTGTCTTTCCTTATGTTATTCTTCGTTTCTTCCTTCTTTCATCTTCTCTTATGTTATTCTTTGTTTTTATCTTTCTATCACTTTCTCTTTTTGTATTTCCTCATGTTATTCTTTGTTTTTTCCTTCTTTCACCTTCTCTTTCTGTCTTTCCTTATGTTATTTTTTGTTTCTTCCTTCTTTCATCTTCTTTTATGTTATTCTTTGTTTTTATCATTCTATTACTTTCTCTTTCTGTCTTTCCTTATGTTAGTCTCTGTTTTTTCCTTCTATCATCTTCTCTCATGTTATTCTTTGCTTTTTTAATCATTCTATCACTTTCTCTTTCTGTTTTTACTTTCTGATTTACGCTGCGATGTAGCAAGATGACGTCATTCTGACGACGGGTCACTAGTTTTCTGATGAACCTCAAATCATCGATGAACGGGTTCGCAAATGTGGCCTGACGACGCCAGACGACCCGACGCATGCGCAGATCGCCGAAATGACGTCGCATATTTGACGTCGACTATGTCGACGTGACAAACGAAAACCCCCTAATAGCTGTGCGCGGGCTCGCTCTCAAAGGGTTAATAAACTAAATAATAATACAATGAAAAACTAGAAATGCAATCGTGTCACAACGATGTGCGTGCAATGACGCCGTGTTTCTACGTGTCAAACGAAAGAGCTTCTCCCGGACTATCCAGAGCAATTTGTACGAAGTCGGTAGCTTCTGTGGTATTGGAAATAGGTAGGGCGAAAGAAAGGCCTCAACAGTGATCTTGATGGGATGGTAGTGACTATGCCTACGAAGTTTGAAAGAAATTGGGATAGGGGAAAGAACCTAGAAAGGGCTCGCAAGCACTGCTTGCAAAAACCAATGGGATTTGGTGCATGCATGTTCGTCATTGCAATAAAGATCGTTCTGGGGGCCAAAAGCGTGAACCCGATATGCCCCATAGACAATGCGTGTAATGCATGGGCGGAAAACGTACAGGATCTGTATTATGACTGGAGTTAAATGGTTTTTTCTCTCTCTCTTTCTGTCTCTTAATGGGCCGTATTTGGTATCATTAGAAAGAGAATTTCATGGTTGTTATTGTAAACCACTCTCTTTTTTCTTTGATAATCCTATCGAAACACGTGATGTAAAATAGATTTATAGGACAAAATGGCGTCTTAAATGGCCCCCTTGACCAATTTCAAAAATCCGGCCAAGAGGTGCCCTGCGTATTGGAACTCGGCATGTCACTGCAAATTTTCAAGAAAAAAAAGGACGTTTAAGGGGCGAAAAGTAGTCTGAAAAAATGACGTCTTAGTCGATACGTGTTAGATTTGGGCGGAAACTCGGCGGAATTCGTATAGTGACCTTTGTTTAAATGCGATTTACTCACAATTTTCTGTGTGAACATATACTATACTTGGTATCATGCGAAAGGGCACTCCATTGCGGTCAGTTTGACACCATTGTTATCTCCGCGCAATGTATTGCACGCATTAAACGCGCTATTACGTAATGCATAGTAAATTCATCATTTTTGGCGATAACTTTGCAACGAGGGCATTACAATTTATTAAACGTGACAGACAGTTGTCACGTATCTGGATACATATGTGTGCCAAGTTTCATTGATGTAGGTATAAAGATCGCTATTTTAGAGCAAGTTTAAGTTATTTTGGAATTTTCTTGAAAATGGCGAATTTGGAGGGCATTTTTCTCAAAGTCAGTCAGTGTAAGGGTATATAATTTTGTATATGGCTGGAAAGGGCATATCTTCAAGTATCTAAATCCAAAAAAGGGTACGGATTTGCCAAGCCATAATGGAGATACGGCCATAGAAAGAAAGCCAATTCCCAGAACTTTAGAGGGCGCTATTTATGTTTTGCAAAGCCATTGGAGCGTGAAATTTGGCATGGCTATGTGCAATTATGAAATAAAGATACTGTAAGATTTAAATACAAAACGGAATTTATATGAGAAAGTTATGGCAGTTTTAGATTATTTAGGGGTCATTTTTTCAAGAATTTGAGAGATTGTTGACGGAGACGGTTTCAGATTTGAATTTTGAGTATAAAGATGGCATTTTGAAGGGCAGGTTATACGTCGCAGATTAAAGAACATCTCTTAGACTATCCAGAGAAAATAGTTAGAAGTGTGTAGGATCTAGGATAGTGGAGATAGGAAGGTAGAAAGAAAGGCCTTAAAATGGACCAGAAACGGACAAAATGGCGCCTGGATGGTTATGCGTGAGTGATTTCGAAAATCGAAAAAGTAGGTGACCTTGATGAGATGGTAGAGACTATGCCTTTGAAATTTGAAATGAAAAGGACATGAGGAAAGCACCTAACTAGGAATAACAAACACTACGTGCAAAACGAATGCGATTTCCTGACGATAACGATAAGGAAAACACTAAGGAGGAGAATATTAATGGGGCAGAATGTGAACGAAAACAAGGCAATGACGAAGGTTCGTCATTGCAATAATGCCCGATAATTGGTAACCTATTGAATAGAGAGTTCCAATCGAATATATTTCACTTTAATGCATCACTACACAGGGCTGTCAGCCGTCCCGCATTTGGAGGGAGTCTCACTACACCACGCTCATTCTCCCGCATTCCCACTTTTTTGTTTTGTTTACTCAAGCAGTTCCTCAAAGTTGACAGCACTGTACTACAAACAATCTATTCAGCCATTACACACTACGAACACTCGTAATAGATTACAATTCATTACATTAAATGTAGCCAAGACAAATAGAGAAATACAGTTTGTTTGTTTCGTATGACATATTTATAAACGCCCTATAATCTTATTTCAAGAAGAATCTTACAATGTCTTTGATTATAAGTATCATTTTTAAATCACTGGTTTTAAAATACAATAGCTGATATTGCGATGATTTAGAGAACCTTGTTGATTCTTTTGTTCGGATTATTTGGCTGGGAGAAATAGAAGTGAGCGGTCTCACGCTTAACGACGTTTTTTTTCACCGTCTCTATACGATGCTCTTTGAACTTCAAAGCAGCTTTTTTTGTTAGGCTGCCAGAAGAAATTTCAATTGTTGTTAAGAAATGTTTGGTTGCACTCTGTAGATTCTGATGACGTGTTTCATGATAAAAATCTACTGGGTGCATGCCAATAAATGAGGTGCTATTCGGTGTGGTGTACACATGGCAATCACCCATTTCCGGGGGTAAACAAAACGGTTCATAAACAAGTAAGTTAGGAGAAGAATTTTAACACTGAGGAAGAATTAACCATAGGATGCACAGTTTGTTACATTAAATATTAAAACGCTTATACGTCTATTCGAGCATTGCCGGATCCAGAAGGGGATAGCTTCCCCGCCGCCCCCCCCCCCCCCATCAAATATTTCAAATCTTTCAAATCTTTCGATGCTCAGCCTTAATGTTAATGGTTTGAAGAGTAAACTTGACACTGGACTTTATATTGATTGATTCTCTTCTCAATGTTGATATCTTGTATTTGAGGCAATTGTCTACAAGTTCACTGCATATTGTTTTTCCTTTTGATGACATCATCATAGTGAAAATTGCGATTAAAGGTAACTTGACATATTTTCTTAATTTGCGTGTTAAGCCTATGGAAGGTGCCAATTTAGTTCAAATCATGGATCTACATGACATTAATCTTTGAGCACTAACTTACTTATTTGTGCTCTATGTTCTCCCAAATGTTGGTATGTTATAGCTGAGACTATGGGCTATAAAAGTTGAGCTTTTAGTTTTTGGATCAGATGGTGGGATCATGTCGAAATTTTCAATTGAATGTTAAATTCGCAAATTTTGTAGAACATTGTAGGAGTTTTTTGTGAAATATAAACGTTAGCAGTTTTCTAGTATTCAAATTAAACAAGGAAACCCCTTTACTTTCTAGACTTTACTGTCAGACACTATTGAGTGACTGACCAATTTGTTTTCCTCTGGTAATAAAATACATTATATGGGCTTAAAGGGTACATGAGCATTTGTCCACATCAATAACCCACTTCTTGTAATGGCCCAAAATAATCCGATTGAATCTATGCGCAGCACAATCTAGGTAAAACATGACGGCTAGAGCATTTCATGGAAGAAGATGAAATTGTGAAAAAGCATTCTTCGTTATGTCAATTAGGGTCAAAGTTGTAACTGCTTATTGTATAGGGTCAATGGTCATATATCGTATCAATCTATCTTCCATAGATCCATAATGGTCAATATACTACACAGTTGAAACTTTTCATATGGATAGACCTTAAAGGTAAAGACCAGTTATGGTCATGCAATTGCATTGTGAAAGAAACGTTGTGGAATCGATCAGAAAAGGTTGATCTTCTAGCATATAAGTATTGGTGTGTACTGCAAGGTTTTGGAATCATCAAAATGATAAGAAATTTGGCCCAGTCTCCGTAAAGTTACAAGCACTGTACACAGAAAGATGTATATGGGACTATACACACACGTGTGCGACACGTGCGTTTATCTCTCACAGACCATGTAGATAAACTAATTTACCAAACATATCAATTAGTAGGCGATTTCCCGGCACAATTGTTATCATCATGTATTAGTCAAAACATATTCTTTCACATAATTGGTAATAAGAGCTTCCATTTCATTTTTTGAAATTGGGGCGTTTCCAATACTGGTTTTTACCTTTAATAGGAAGAGCATTCTAGAAGATAATATAAAATCGTGAAAATACATTCTTCATTATTTAAAACATTAGCATACGTATAACCTAAATTGTCAAAGTGACAAAATTCAAGTTATTATTATTCCCATTTATTATTCTGCCATTAATTTGTTCGCAGGATATCTCATGAATGAATAAAGCCATTATCATGAAACTTGCCATGATGATTAATATTAGTATAACTTAGAATTGTGACACTTTTCAGTAACTCAAAATCATCGTGACGTCATCCAGGCGCTATTTTGTGGAAATCAACTTTTAATCATATCTTCATAACGAGTCATCAAAACTGAACCATATTTAAAACACATGAACTTCAGGTCAAGGTTCGACATATCATTTCATCAAAATCCGCGCGGGTCTGAATTTTAAAATGCTCAAATTCACTTTTTAATAAAAACACAGTATGTTCTAGGCCATTTAAAGAATTTTGAATTTATGCACGCGCGTTTTTGCGTGTAACGCCATTAAACAACAAAGAAACGCTATTTTTGGTTCTTTCATGATATTTCATAACGGAATGCGCGTCCGTTTAAGATAAATTGCCGCGCGCACGAGCACCTGTAATACATAGCATATTTAGGCAAAAACATGATTACACAAAATCCATCACAGCTCTTTGGGATGCACCTAGACCCCCAATTGTTCTCTTATATAATAATAATAATTTTGATTATATGAGTCGGAGATATGATTTCATTTCTCATTTGGCCATTACGTACATTTTAACGTCATCATAATGGCCTTGGAAGTCAAAATACGAATTGGCATATTATGACGTCAACATATTTACAGAAAATGATTGTATCTCTGCAAATATTGATCAATTTTCTTCTAAATTTTGATACGTTTAACAAGATTATTACCAATATTTATTCATTTTGATGACGTCATTAGATTGTTTGCTTAATATGCGTTTTATGCCTATGGGAGGTGAATGATACTACATTCCAGTCTAGACTTGTTCATTATGTTGCGTATGTAGTGCGTCGAAATATCAGTTCAATGATTGGTAGGCTCTGCAATCAGGCGAAAATTTGAGCTTGTTTAGTAAATTAATAGTTTAATCATATAACAATTATCTATCTAATACCGCTTTACCACTTTTAATCATTGACATCGTCATTTAAAACAAATAAATCATCATCATCAATATCGTCATTATAATATTTATGAATATTATCATTAAATCATCATCGGCACACTTTCATTATACAAAAATAGCAAACGTATCACCTAATTCGTCAAAGTGACGAATTAAAGTCCAGTTATAATTGTTATCATATCATTATTATCATCTGTATTATCAGCATATTCTACAATGGCAGTAGTGTAGTATAGTCATGTAAAAGTAGGCCTAGTAGTAGAGGTATCATTCTGATCCTTATTATCCTGATTATCTTTTGCAATACGTCTATATAGACGATAAACTCACAACAATTTACAATTGTCATGAATCATTATCTTTAAGCTTACCATTAAATGCATCTGGTTCGAATTTTGCTTATGTTTTTGGTACGTGATGATTTAAATGGTAGAAATAAAGTTGTGTTCTATTCATTCTAGTCTTATTCATTTGCATTATGTTTTATTCATTTAAGTTCTAATGTTTCTGACTGTTTTTAAGACAATATCTTTTGTGTCGATCATAGTTCTATGTAGCTTGATATCTCACGGTAATTTTGAGAGAAAAGCAATGCAAGCAATGATTTCTGAATTGTAGCGACAATCGCGTTCGCCTTTGCTGTTCTTCAATAATATTTGACAAGCAGTATTAATTAATTTCTCAAGGACTCATGATAAATTCGTTTAACAGCTGATTACCCTCGGTTGATTCTTTTGTTCGGATTGTTTGGCGGGGAAAATAGAAGTGAATGTATTATTATTCGTATTTGTTCATCGTCTCTACGATGCTCTTTGAATCAAAAACAGCTTTTAGTGTTAGGCTTCCTGAAAGAAATTTCAATTGTCGTTAAGAAATTTTCGGTTGCACTCTGTAGATTATGATGATGTGTTTGATCTTTTTTTCAATACAAGATCAAACACATGATGAAAATCTACTGGCTGCATGCCAATAAGTTCTTGACCACAATAACAAAATGTGAGCTAGTGCTATTCGGTGTGGCGTACACATGGCAATCACATGGTAGATACAATTATGATCATCAGTACTGGGTCAAATAAATTAAAGAGAACTGAATTTGAACCCGGGCCATAGGCTATCCCCTTTCGTTCTCTCTCCCTCTCTCTCCCTCTTCGTCGCCTTACTTTTCCCTCTTTTACCTCCCTGTGCATTTGTATGCCTCGATAATACAGAAAATACACAATAAGATTCTTCCTCTTCCCCTCATTCTTCCTAGTACATGTAGTAGGAGTAGTATTAGAAGCAGTATCACAATAATAATGACAACAATTATTATTATGGTTGGTGGTGTTACGAATGTTATTTTTGTAATTATCAGGTGGGCTGTATATCGTACAGACCACCTTATAATTTCGTTAGAATTGCCTTTGTTTATTTATTTATTATCAGGTGAGCTGTAGATCGTACAGACCACCTTATAATTTCGTAGATTTGCCTTTATTATCAGGTAGGCTGTATCTTATACAGACCACCTTATAATTTTGTTAAAATTGGCTTTATTATCAGGTGGGCGCTCTATATCGTACAGACCACCTTATAATTTCGTTAGAAATGTCTTTATTATTTATTTTACTTATTTCAAACCACTTTTTTTGTAAGCACGAATACTTGAAAACGGCTCAATCAAATGCCTTCAAATTTGGCACACATATATGTATAGGCATATGTACAAAACACAATAACGTTTTCAACTATGACCTTCACTGATGACGTCATCAAGGCGCCATTTTGTATTTTTTTCTGAAAATCAACTCATGATCATATGTTCATAACCAAAAGCCATTTTTGATGCGTCATTATCATGATTAAGGTCAATATTCGTCCGGTCAATTTCAGGTAAAAAAAAACGAGCGCGTGCGCGAAAGTCCGCGCGTCCGTGCGCGCGCAAAATATTAAAATGCTCAAAATAGTCTCAAAATAATTTTACATACGTTTTAGGCCATTTTAAGCATTTTATAAAAAATCTCGCACACCCGCATGCGCGCGTGTTTTCGCGCGTTCTGGCATTTTGCAACAAAGAATCGCCAATTCTTCTTTGTCATCATATTTGGCACATTTTCCCAAGCATTTTGATACCTTGTTAACATATTTCTGACCATCAATAACGGAGTGAGCGTCCGTTTAAGATACACGTCCGTGCGTGCGAGCTCTTGTAATACATAGCATATATGGGCAAAAACATGCCTATACAAAATCCATTGTAGCTCTTTAGGATGTAAGGTGACCCCAAATTTTGTTTCATATTTTGTAGAGTATGAATTGGAAATATGATTTCTTGTCTCATTTGACCCTCATGACGTCATCATAATGGCCTCCGAACTCATAATTTCAATTTGCATATTATGACGTCAGCATATTTTTTGAAAATTGATTGTATCTCTGTAAATATTGATCGATTTTCTTCCAAATTTTGATATGTTCTAGCTGGGACAATCTCCTACGAATACAGCTGTCACGGTTTTTCATTTTGACAAAAGCATCATGGCGTATTTTTGCGATTAAAGGAAGAATATCAAATTTTCACTTTTTGCGTGTATTCTCTATGGGACATGACTTTTTTCAAAACTGGATTCTACATTCCCGTCTTTCGCGAGCAATATCTCCGTCGTTTTAGCTTCGTTTACGCTGAACTTCGAGTATGTTGTAGCTGAGACAATAAGCTATCTTACATTTGCCCTTTATTTTGTCTCAAATTTTAGTTAGACCAGCCCACCTATACTTGTTCACAACAAGTAATACAAATCTAGTTATTATTATTATCATCAACATTGTCACCGGAGCAAGTGTCGCTTCAGGCGGAGCAAATGTCGGCGGAGCAAATGTCACCGGATCAATTGTCGCGTTTTGCGGAGCAATTGTCGGCGGAGCAATTGTCGGCGGAGCAAATGTCGGCGGAGCAAATGTCGGCGGAGCAATTGTCGGCGGAGCAAATGTCGCGGAGCAAATGTCGCGGAGCAATTGTCGCGTTTTGCGGAGTAAATGTCGGCGGAGCAATCGTCGGCGGAGCATGGGTCGGGTTACCGTGGCAGATTGGTGATTCTATAATGATGGAGAAATAGATCATCTGAAGGGAAAGGAATACTGTGCCTTACAGATTTCACTCCTCACTTGTAGAACTTATATCATTCTACAGCAACTCTCCCAGTATTGAGATCAACTTTATAATGTTAATGGAATGAAAGGGAATTTAGACAAAGTCTTTGAACCAGGGGAATTTGTTCTAGCAAGTAGCAACATCTACTGCTATCACTGCATCAACTGTATCCACAGGCCACTGCTAAGTTCATGTCATACACACACTAATAAGGAGACACTAGATCAGGCGCGCCGGTAGCAGTTTGGGATTGGGGGGGGGGGGGGGGGGAGGAGCAAACGTTCCAGGGGCAGTGGCGTAATGAGCCCCCGGAAGCTCAGGGCTTTTAGGTATTTATTTACGGTCATGTGAACATCCAGGGGCCAGCCCTAGTGCCCTTGGTGGGGGTCCAGGGGCAGTGGAGGATCCAGGGGGGGGGGGGGGGCCGGCCCCCACCTGGAAAAAAATGTGTAAATACACGTGATTTTTACCTTTTTTTTTGGAGGGGGGTGCAAACTTTTAGGGCCCCCAAAAAAATGTGCTCACCCCCCCCCCCCCCTAAGCGACTTTTCGGCTGGCGAGATTTTCAAATTTTCGGGAGCAAGAAAAAAAAATGTTGGGGCCCCCTCCCCTAAGAAATCCTGGATTCGCGCCTGTCCAGGGGGCACAGCCCTCGGAAACTAAGGGGTTTTAGGTATCTAATTGCGGCCAGATGAGCATCCAGGGGACTGCCTTAGGGCCTTTGGTGGGGTCTGGGGGCAGAGCCCCCCGTAAGCTCTGGGGTTTTAGGCATTTAATTGCGGTCAGATGAGCATATTTTGATACCTCAATTGTGACATTGGCAGGTCACTTATTTTTTCTCTCTATCTTTCTTTCTTTTTCTCTGTAACATAATTTTTAAAAAGTGAGGGGGGCTCGGGCTCCCGAGCCCAGCTGTTTCTGCAGGCCCTGACATGGAGGCTTCTAAATAAGAATATCTATTCCCAGACTGTAAACTTGGGAGTTTCTAATTTTCAAACAAACACATCAAAAGGTATGACTTACAAAAAAATTAGAAAAAATACCGGAAAATTATGTCATTTCAGCAACATTTGTAAATCACTAGTATCGAATAAGAAATAACCCTCTCCCCCCCCCTCCATCAGTACGTCAGCGTTCAGGGGCTCATGTCTTCTCACCCCTATAACAACAAAAAAACCTCTTACAATATTTCCACGATATGCGTGTATCGCTATTATAAAAACTCCTTTGATAAATATAGGTGTGGTTAGGAAATTGAATTCCTGTTAACTTTCCTTTTCTTTGAATGGAATCTTATATGTGATTTAACTCGGGTATTTATTATTGTTATGTTCTTTTGGGTTGAAAATACAAACCATCTTTACTCCTTTACTGCTTTTCTTTGTTCTTTTTGGAGGGGGGGCATTGTGGGGGGCAAAAATGCGTTTTGCCCCCCCCCCCACTTCCTGTGCCTATGCACTAGACACTACACGAATCTCTCTCCTCGTCAATGAGTTAGAATTAGAAGATCCCCAGTAGAGCAATGGCTACAAATGATAGGATTCTGGGGACAGTTTCTCGAATTAGGCCCTTATAACTCAAAACTGAATTTGCTGCCGCCCGTCTGCGTTATGAATTTTCACCTGTGTATTCATTGTGGGCATCTTTGTGTATTGTATATATTGACTATTCATGTGTGCAAATGTTGCCTATGTAGTGCAGTGCTAATAAACATTAGCATTGAACTATCTATGCTTTGCTGGAGTGGCAATATATTACCAAACATAGTTATAGCTGCATACTATCCTGGCTGTATATTAAACCTGTTCTATTGATTCTCAACATTTCAAACACCACCGTACAGCCACATCGGCATGATTGTGTGCATTTGTGTATTGAGAGTGTATTGACTATACATGTTTGCAAATGCTGCCTTTTAACAAGTAGT
>JAVYIG010002126.1:0-192500 GCA_035222895.1 Strongylocentrotus droebachiensis
AATGTTTAATATTCACATTCATTTGTCCAGTGTGAACATACCTATCAGTTATTGGAACTACAGAGTGTCAAGGAGGGAAAACCAATGGACAACCTTCAGCAAACAGCTGAATGTCAGTGGTTAGGGTTGTGAATATTTTAGAGTGGAGAGGTAAAAACCGACAAGATTATCCATGAAATAGAGACAGATGACACTAAAACTCCTAGGAGAGAAAATATAATGATGTGAATAGTTTTTTTACAGCTATCTGGTGGCCTAGAGACCATTGTAATGGGAAGTTTCACACTGAATAATGAAGGTTGAGGAAGATGAAAAGAGATGGGAGAAAGAGATGGAGAAAGAGAAAGGGAAAGAGAGAGAGAGAGAGAGAGAGAAAAGGAGAGAGAAAGTGAGAAAAGAGGGAGGAAGGAATGAGGAAAAGGGAAATACAAAAGGGGAAACACAGTCTTTGGAAAAACAGGAAATAAATTTCTGGTGATTATCACAAATAGAAAACAGAGGAATAGAAAGAGAGAGATAGAAAGGTATTGAAGCCAAGAGATGGATACAGTAACATTGTTACAATGAGAAATGGGGAAAGAAATTTACCAAATTTAAAGGGAAAATTATAAAGAGGGGCAAGAAAATGAAGGACTGACAAAACAAATAATACCGGTACTAACCAAAAAATCAAGAAGAGAGAGAGAGACAGCCCGACAGGCCCAAAATATTATAAAACCAGGAGAGAAACTGAAATACATGTACATTAGATGCAATCATTACAACAAAAACCTTGTTACTGCAACTATCAATAAAACCTTTACTAGGTCTCTGAATATTTTTACATTATGCATGGGTATTTGTGTAATCAGACACAGCTGTATCACACACCAACTAGCCCCAACACAATTAAGAGGCAGAACCATATGATATATTTTTAAGGTTTCAGGAGAGATATACATCATGACAGGGTGTTTACTTGTTGCATCCCCAAGCCCTTTAGCAAGGCGGCAGGAAATAAATCCATGAGATTGAGCCGACGAGAGGGAACCATGGGGGCCAGGTAAGGCACTCGTTATAAGCCTCTACATCCAGTGATGCAATCCCGTAGGCATGGCAACCTCATCATTCCACATGACGTGATTCAGTATGATCTCTTCATTTCTTTCTCTCTCTCTCTCTCTCTCTCTCTTGGTCTCTCTCCATATCCATATGTCGATCCGTTCCTGTCACCTGCGTGGTTGGTACAGATTCTTTAATAATATTTGACCCCAGTCTGTTTTTGGAGGCAATTCCTGATATGACCAAAAAAAAATTCTCAGCAGCAGAATTACAAATTTAATTTAATGATTTTCCATTTTTCTGCTAGCTCTTTTGTTTATTCAATGTTGCTCTCTCACTCTATAGTATTCTTTTCCTTCAATACATTTCTGATCTGGAGAATTACAAAATTAATTTCATGCTTGTTTATTTTTCTGCTGGCTCTTTTGTTTATTCTCTATCTCTGTCTCTGTCTCTGTCTCTCTCTCTCTCTCTGAATATTCTTTTCATGAAATACATTTCTCATCTGAGCAATTACTAATTTAATTTAATGTTTTTTTCTAGTTTTCTTCTGGCTCTTTTATTTATTCTCTCTCTCTCTCTATGACAATTCTTTTTGATTTTGCAATTATTACAGTTATTTACAAAGAAATTTAAAAATAAAATACTTTTTTATAACTGTATTCATAGAAACATATCACAGACTTTATTTCCTTTGTTTCAAATTCCAAATCCCACAATCATTATAAAAAAAAAATTCTCAACATTTTCTTAAAGGGATCACAGCTAAGGTATTCCTTTTACTGTCTTAACATTGAATTCCCTCACACGTAAGAAAAAAAATGAGGGTGTGCATTATGCCTTGCTATAACTTTGGTCACTGCAGAATTTAAAGTCACTTGATTAAATTGACAAATTCCTCAATTCTACAACAAATTTACAATGCGTTTTGCAATGCTGTAATCATAATCATGCAATCACAGCGCATGACCTAATTTCAACTGTTTCAATCTTGCATTTTTCTCGATGGAATGAGAATTGATTTCTCCTTGAACCCCCCTGGCGCTCACAAACATTATATTTCTATTAGCAAGCCGATTTAATTGGGAATCATTGATTTCCCCCTGCAAGGACTCCACTAGGTCGACTTGTTATATAGATGAGATGTGTGGATACATTTTTTTTTAATTTGATGAAATACCTAGTCAGAAGGTACAGGTGGTTGGGCTAAAAATAAAAATGAAACAGTTATTCCAAACCTCTCCCAATGTGTTCGATATATTTTATCAGATTTATGCAAATGCAAGGACTCCACTAGGTCGACTTGTTATATAGATGAGATGTGTGGATACATTTTTTTCTTCTAATTTGATGAAATATCTAGTCAGAAGGTACAGGTGGTTGGCCTGAAAATAAAAATAAAACAATTATGCTGAACCCCTTTCAATGTGTTCTATATATTTTATCAGGATTATGCAACTTTGATTTTGAAAAGATATGATTCTTTCCCATTTTTAAAGAGCTCAACATTTATTGGATGTCCAGCTAATGTCTGAAATGGATTAGAAATCATAAAAATGAACTATCTGTTTGAAAATTCCACTTTCTTTCTTCTTTCTTTCTCTCTCTCTCTCTCTCTCTCTATACCTCTCTATCTTCTTTTCCCCTTTCTCTCTCTTTCTATACCATTATCTTTATCAGCTGCTTTTAAACTAAGTTATCTCCCACTCTAATGACACTTTCTAAGAGACAAAATTGGCAGACTATGCTTTTTCCACTATTCCCTCTTCTTAAATTAGCTACAAAAATTGTAATCAATGTTATATTAAATACATTTAGAGAGCTTGAACATATTCAATATAATGGCAAATATTTGACACAACCTTTAATATGAATTTTAAGAACAGAACGTCCTATTCTTTCACAAATGATTAAATACAGAGAATGAAAATACATGTACTTGGGTAAAAACCCTCAAAAGCGTGATGTTAAATGGGATTTCCTACCAACATATGGCCAAAGAAGACGGGCTAATTCCATTCTCCATACGACAGGCCGTTGTCTTGTCTTTAAACACACAGTCCACCACCTCTCTCTCTCTCTCTCTCTCCCACATCCCCTCACACACACACACACACACATGCACCCACACACTGCGGACCTTTACCCTTATCAATGCCAAGAGGAGCTGACGTGTGTGCCCATGTCTGTGAGGGAATAAGTGTGTCCATGCATAATACACATCGGAGCTCCCTGCATCGTCTGTGTTTACCTTGCCCTACCTGTCTCTTAAACCCTACACCAAAGTAAAGGTATGGGACACATTATTCGGTTTGCAGGGACAAACCTTGTTTAATGTGTATTAGAGGGTCTGAAATGTTGTGGCTGCAGACTAATAAGCCTTGATTACGCACTAGCTGCTACACTAGGGTGAATACTGTGAAGCAGGTTTAGACTCGACTCAAAGACTCTGTGTACTTTATGAACATGTAGAATTACAAGGCTTTTGTTCCAAGCTTATCTCTAGCTCAAGAGATATATTTCATCCCATTAATTCACACAATGTGGTGAACTCTTTTTTGTTTGTGTTACCCAGTTTATATTCAAAGGATGAATGCAATGGAGGCTTTATAAGCTATAAAATGCATCAATACATCACTCATGTGCATGTGTACGTCATACGCCTTTCATCAATGTTTTGCCTAATTATCCTATTCTCTCGATATCTTTCTTGCATTGTCCCCTACCCCTTGGTTCGCTCTCTCTTTCAAGCATACTTGCTTTATTCCATCCCTCCACTACATGTAAGTCTTTTATTTTCACATTTCCCTTTTTTCAGTTAACTCGTTTTTATTCATGTCCCACTTTAAAAGCAATAAAATGCATTAATACATCACACACATGCATGTGTACGTCATATACCTGTTATAAATGTATTGCCCATTAAATACTTCTTTATCCTCTCGATATCCTTCTTGCATCGTTCCCCCCCCCCCCCCCCCCTTTCCCTCGGCAGGCTCTCACCTGCTCTCTCAGTCTACCTCACTTGCTTCATTCCGTCCCTCTACCTTTGCCTATTATTTTGGCTCCATACCAACTATCTTTCACTTTCCCTTGCCTCCAGTACCTGAATTTTATGCTAGCTCTCTCCAATTGACCTTTAACCTTTAAACTGACAGCCTTAGCCCAAGTGTGCCTCTTCTCGTTATCCAATCAAAACATTTTACAGATTATTATTCACCAACAATCACTCCTTTAAATTCTGTTCATATGCAAATATCATGCCGCAACATGCATAATTGGCCCCTCACCTTTGACCCCTTCACATACAGTTGTTATACTTCTTTTTTTTAAATCAAATTTTAAAGATTTCCCTCAAAACTTCAAATAACACACAAAGTTAATAATTTGACCTCTCACCTTTAACCTGACGCCCTTTGCCCCTGTGGAGTCTGCCCTTTCACTGCCCGCCAGGTCAACCAGACTGACCTTGCTGACTTTCTCTGTGAACATTTTGGTCTCGACGTCGTGTCGCTTCTGGGTGAAGACGATGGTGAAGACGGCGTGTGATCTACTGCTTGTCTCGTTCATGTTGGTGGAAGCTACAGTTCTGCAAATTTTATGACAAAACAAAAAAAGATTGCATTATATACATCCTACAATATAAAATAATTTAACCTGACTGGCTTGACCTCTCAATTTTACCCTGATCTGATAAGAAGAAAAAAACACTATTGTATTTTGTATCTTCACATGTATTCAAATCTAAGGGGAAAATGAATACACATCACGGCCTGAAACAAAAAAATAATGTTACCTCATATTTAACTTGTACGTACATGTATGTTACAAAGGTTTCAAGTTTACTTAAAAACGCAAGTTGCAATGTCCATATTTATAGTGCACCTCCTGTATATGAACATGCAATTCGTCAACTTATTGCTAGCTTTGAGCGAACGTGTCACATATAGCTATCTATACATCCTCATACCATAGGACAGCAGAAAGTATCAAGTAAGCAACAAATCATTCCTCATTCTCTATTTCTCCTCTCACCTTGCTTTATTTCCCTCGTCCATCAGATCTGATATATCGCTAAAGGAAGTGACGGCTAGTTTGGAAAGGTCCTCCACGTAGGGTCCTAGAAGGGGGTGTTCCCTCACCCTCAGGTTCTTCTGGTTCTTGGGGTTGAGGAGGTCACGTACCCTTTCACAGTAGATCTCCATGTAACTGACCTCTACCGAGAACTTCAAGTTGGGGTCTGAGTTACAGTTGATGCGGTCGAAGAGCTCCTGGCAGAGCTGCGAAATAAATGAAAAATAAAGTACAAGATAAAGTTCAAATCAAGTAAAAAATCAAGTACAAATCAAGTAGAAATCAAGTACAAATTAAGCAAATCAAATATAAATCAAGTACATCTCAAGTAGAAATCAATAACAAATACAAATGAATTCACTGTATGAATCAAGTGCAGTATTGAAATACAATATTGAAGTTCAAATCAATTAAAAATCAAGTCAAAGCAAATGTAAGGTTTAATGTAATGACAATTTCTGGTCTTAGAGTTAGCCAAAAATAGAAGTAGAAGTAGAAGTAGTAGTATTAGTAGTAGTTGTAGTACAAGTAGTATCAGTAGTAGTTGTAGAATAAAATTAGAAGTAGCAGTAGTAGTAGTAGTAGTAGTAGTAGTAGTAGTAGTAGTAGTAGTAGTAGTAGCAGTAGCAGTAGCAGTAGCACAGTGCAAATTTGTTGTGAAACGACTTTACACAGCATTGTGTGGTTCCCTCCTTACACATGGGTTGTCTTCAGTTATGTAAAAAAAAATACACAACTTTACACCACAAATTTGCAGGAATGTGTTGTTTAATTTTATCTTTTTTACAACTTTTAACACAACCCCTGTGTAAGGAGTGAACCACCCAATAATGTGTAAAGTCGTTACACAACGAATTTGCAATGTAGTAGTAGCAATGACAGAAGCATTAGCAGTATTGGTATCAGCAGCTGCAAGTCAAAAGTGGAAGAAAAAAGAGAAAGAACATAAATTCGTACCTGTGGTATAATACCCTGTTGGCTTGGTTCTTGTTTTCCCATCATGGTATAGGACTTGCCTCCTCCAGTCTGACCATACGCAAATATACACACATTGTACCTGGGTCGAAGAGAGGGAGAAAATAAAGAGCATGGTTTTTACAAATACTGATCAAAATGACATATTAGGCGCAAAAGTTTCTTCGTGGGTCACCTGAAGAAAATTCATGACAACTGATAATTATGGACAAATATATTGATGGAAAGATTTTTTCTTGAAAAACACAAATAATTTGCTGAAAATCATATAGATATCATGGAAAGGCGTAAAATACTATTTTGTGGCTAGCTGTGTCTCGCATGAGACGTCACGAATCTTAACACTCTACGGAGGACCACTGAAGGCAGAAAATCTGGGTATCAAAATTAACTTTGTAGAGAGAAGATTACTGTGGGAACACAGAGAGAAAAGAAAGAGAATAAAATGGAGATAAAGATAAGAGATAGAACATTGGGAAATTGAAAGAAAGAAAAGAATAAGGGAGTTTACAGATAGCACATGGTACAAATGACCCCAAATATCCACAGATCTTTTACACATGGAGAAGTTCCACTTTGAGCATCTTAGAATAATAACTGCCAAAGTCCTAGATCTAGATGTGCTTCATGAATACCTTTTGTTTGACCTCTTGAAAAGAATACTTCCACTTGGTTTCATAGAATGTACCGTTGGTGCATAAATGAATAATGTTACATAACTTTCATGAGCGCATATCCAGTATTCATCTCTGTGGGTTTTACCATTTTGGTACAAATGACCTTTATCTGCCCATGCGCAGATTGTATCTGTAAACTCCCTTATTCCATTTTGATCCATTACCGTCTCTCTCCCTCTCTCTCTCTCTTCCATTTCCTTTAGGGAGATATATTCACAACAAATTCCAGATCATACAGTAATCATCCCTATAAGGCATGCAGATAAATAACTCCCAAGCAATATCAATCATTTACCCAATACTCCACAAATTAAATAAGTAATGAAAACACTGATATCTTCATCAGTGGACCACTCAGCGCTGAATGAGATTTCAGATCTTTAAAAAATCTATTCCAAATGGACACCATGTATTTCTTGCAGTGAATGGATAATGTGATTGGAATCCTACAGGAGTAGAATCGTATTGTGCCATAAATCTCTACTATCAATCATATCTGTCAATTAAAGTGACTCAAAAACAAAATCCTTGATTTAGCTCATGCTGCAATCATAATTATAAACCTTTAGGTCAGTCAGGAATCCCATGACTTTTACAAGCCGATCGCCTGTCTGATTATCAAGATATTCATGATTGGAAATCGAAATTTCATTTTTTGTTTTCCTAACAGTTTTTATAACACTACAGTCTATCAGGGAAAATGAGTATGGTAAAACCGGTCACTCAAAGATTTTTACTTTTTTTTAGGCACTTCATGATCATTTTGTAGCGCAATTTGTTTTAGGGCTTCAATAGTACACCATATCATAGACACTGATAACACATAGGGCCATGCATCTCAGATCTAACATTGTTAAACGATCCCTTTAAATAACACTCTGGATCAATTAATTGAAGACTACTCGATACATATTGAAATGTGGATCATGAATTATTTGTCCTCCTTTGTACCTATTCAATTTCACACATCTTTGTTTTATTTTTTTCAAAACTAGCTTCCAATACACCCTTCTACTATTAAAGACAAATGTGTAAAATAGTTTTATAATGAACTTTAAAAATGAATTCAAGGTATAAAATATCTATCTTGGAGCTACTGCATGCATCAGATAAACATAAGAGGCATGTACATGTATGTAGAGAAAAAGGTAAAAGCTTGTAGTTATGGATTGATAAGGATTATGGATTGATAAAGGAAGTGAAATGCTAAAAATAAATAATGAAAGATAAACTGGTCTTTTAAAGCCATTTAAAATATCAGGTAATTTAAAAAATGAGTCAAAAGACATCATCCATTTTTTTTTTTTTTTAGTTTTGGTTTTTGCTTGTTTTTTTTCTTCTTTCTTATGGGGCATTATTTTTGTTGTGGGTCTCTGATTTTGTTGTGGTTTTCATATTCTGTTTTACAGAGCAAAAGATGTATTTATAGATGCTTGAATAAAGTCAGTATTAAATAATGAACTATCAGTCAATTGCCCGAATATATTTTTTAAATGCCTTGAGAAAGCAAGTGCTGGGCTTTTCCTCGCTTTATGTACTCCCAGATATATGTACAAGCTTGAAATTTGTTTTGGACTTTTCCTTATAAAGGTCATCTTTAAATGTCAGGAGAGAATATGAAATTTACAAGAAGCATGATGAAAAAGATTAGAAAGACGTTATTCAGAGAAACACAAATATATGGACAATGAATTACAAGAATTAAGGGGAAAATAATAAAAGGAAAGATAAGATAGAGACAGCAACAGAGGAAAAGAAGAATATAGATCATTAGATCTAGTTAGGCACAGAGGCAACTGGTGACATATGACATTGACAGTTACAGAATAATCATTGAAACAATTAAAATTCCAGGTTGCAGAATCGATCGGAACAGGGTGATGGAAAATACATTAAATTCACATATTAAAAGGTCATTTACATTGCATCACGACAACAAAATAATAGGTAAAAGGAATATTGATCTACGTGGTACCCCGTCTCATTTTCCCTGTGTTTTTCCCTGTGTTTTTCCCTGTATTGATTTAACCTTATTGCACTTCAATGCTGTATTGCAACTGTCGCGGGGTACGACTAGCTCAGATATACACTGTATGCAATTTCATTTGAAGCTCATTACTAATGTACCATGTCTCCATAAGAGCGCCACAGGAGCAGAACCAATAAATCAAATATCATGTTGTCGTCGTTGTCGTCGGAGCCATCGCAGGCAGGCAGGCCAAGCAGAGCTGTATTTATTGGGTGACTCATCCTCATATGATTGTACTGCGCATGGGCGGAGGGAGGGCAGCTTACTGCCTCTTCTTCCTGGTGGCGGGATGGCATTTCTCTGCCTCTCCATCTCATTGACTCTCCATCTCACTGACTCTCTCTCTCTTTCTTTGTGCCTTTCTCTCATTTTCCCTTTCACAATTCCTTTTTTCAATTTAAAAGCCACTTCCTCCCTCTCACCTCCTCTCTCTCCTCTCTACCCCCTTCTCTCTCTCTCTCTCTCTCGATCTCTTTCTTTCTCCCCCTCTCCCCACTTTTTAGTCCTAAACATGTGTCCACCTGTCTGTTTAACTGCATGACCCTCTCTCTCTCGCTCTCTCCCCATCTTTCTAAAATCATCTCTATCTCCATTTTCCTTCCCCCCCCCCACCTCTCCTCTTTCTATAAATTCCTCCCATTAGTTTCTTCCTGTACATCTTCATCTCACTCACATCCCCCACCAAAAATACCGACTTCACTCTCCATCCCTCCACCCCCTTACTCTATTTCCCTGTCTTTGCATTTCTGTTTGCAGAGTTACAATTGTTTGGAATTCATAGTGATCCTGAGAAAGTCGACAGTTTCACAATAACAAAAACAAAAAAGACCTCAATGCTTACACTGCAATAATCAGTGTTCACATTACTAAAATCATGTCCAAGAATAACCTTGTTAGCAGGCACACATTCTTGTCAGTATTAGTACATGCATGTAATAGTGTCTGCACTGTGAGACTACGTTGACTGTATGGTCTACTGTACACCAGAGGCTCTGTACTGCATCTAACAATACTAATCGTATTTGACACACCCAGAGACTGACAGAGCTAGGCTCTGATCAAGATTTTGTAGTCAAGTGTCAAAGTTTTGATATGAGGTCATGAATTTGGTTCAAATGAACATATTGGACGCATATGCGATTTTACAATATTCAATGATCGTTGTGGTCAAAAATTGAGTCTTAAATGATGGAATCGTAAAAAATTAACTCTTAATGTTGTATAGCGCCCTCTCAAGACTGATATTACTTTAGCTTTAAAACAATGTTTGTAGACTACAATCGACCGATTTGCTATTACCATTTGGAAATTACATATCAGAACTACATATTCTGAGATTTTCATAGTCGCAGCTACCATGGAATGGCCGTAGGTGCTATTTGAAATTTCCCTGGAGCACTGGTAAATTTTTTATTATTCAATTTCTTGAAAGCAGAAGTGTTTAAGGGGCTAATAATACATCTACAGGGGCATCCAAATATATCAACATTTCAAAGAATTACTATCTATCCGATTTTGCATGCAGAATAGAATACACCAGTGTGAACACATCTCCTATTACACCAATGTGAACACATCTCATATCACACATTATAACCAGATGAACATGTTTACAGCTAGCAGTAATAACCTTTTCATCCCACTATTGTAAATATTTGGGCCAATGGTCCATTAAATTTCAGCTGGGGGAGGGTTGTGGTATAGAAGGATAATTTTCCTTGCCAACTCGCCGCTATCATATACCTCATATATATATGTGTGGTAGGCAGGTGTGATGAATACAAATCTCCTCATTACTGTTTTTAAAGGGAGTTTGTCATCAAATTTCAAAAGGATTTTAAAAGCAATCAATTTAGGGGCACTAATGTAAGTTTTACCATAAAATGTTCTTACCCAAAATTATTGTTTAAAAAGCAATTTGAGTAATAGCATTCTTTGGAGGGAGGCAAATTACATTTACAAATAGCCCATAATACCAAGTCTCAAATGTGTTCAATAGTTGTGGTGCAAAGAATATTTTACCAATGCCAATGCCAATGGGTTATGAAATATCAGGAAAAGATATGGTACAAACTGGGAAGGATGTGTATTATGTATTTAAAGAGAAGGTTGAGTTCTGGGAAGAGGTGAAAAATAATTTGTGAGTGTTATCATTCTTATTATGCAAGTGTGGAAGAACATCAAATAAGACATGTTCCCTGAAAAGCATGGCTCTTCAAATGCCTTCATATTCTAAATATGTCGTGTAACATCGTAAAATTCGGGGGTGGGATCTTTACGCCACGTGTTCGTGTAGTCCCATATACATCTTTCTGTGTACAGTGTTTGTAACTTTACCAAGACTTGGCCAAATTTCTTATAATTTAGATGATTCCAGAACCTTGCAATACACACAAATTCTTACATGCTAGATGATCAACCTTTTCTGTTCGATTCCACACCGTTTCTTTCACAATGCAATCGCATGACCAGAACTCAACTTCATCTTTAATACATTACATGTGTGTTACAATCAAAAGCAGAATTGATATTGAATGTTGCATGCCATACATCTAGGTGTACATGTAGGCTCTACACAAATCCAGTATTCAATTGCTACATGTATATGTGTACCGGTATGTGTCCTATACCTTTTGAGAGCTCCATTGCTATTGTATACGTAGTTGCTGCATATAGGGCATGAAGAACGGGAGAGTTGAATATTCCTAGAAGTCGGTCAACAGCTCCGTGGCTGTTTGCTAAGACAGGTGGTTGGACCTGCCCCTACGGGCTGATTTTCACGCCCTTTTGCCCCCTCCCCTGTATGGTTATCGCAAATCATGAGAAAGCTGTGTTTTCAGAATAATGAATTTTTCTCATTTTCTCTCTCCTGTTTTCTCTTTATCTCATTTTCTATTTTGATCTTTCTCCCCCCCCCCCCCCTCTATCTCTCTCTCTCTCTCCCACCCTCCCTCTTTCTCTCACACTTTCAGCTTTTTGACTGCAGTGAGACAAAATGCATCATGAGGCCTGTCTTCATCAGCTTGAGATTGACAAATATCCCACTAATTGAACTATATCCCGATCACAAAATTTGCGTTCTCATCAGCCCGAAGTTGCAATTAGCGGGATATTTGGTCGAGATGATAATCCCAAGAAATCTTGGACTAGTTGGCAAAATATCCTGCTATTTGTCTGGTGCGTCTTCACCAGCCCGAATACTCGCAATATGCGCGAACGCTGAGCAAAATATCTTGAGCTTGAGTTTCAAGTTTTGAGGTCAAGTCTTGAGCTAATAAAGACGCAATTTGTAACCTCAGGATTGTTTCCCAAATCAGAAATAGCGGGCTATTTGGCAATCTCGAGCTGATGAAGACAGTCCTATGGATATCATTGGATGTAGGGCAAAGGATGGAGGGCAAGATAAACAGGTGGAAGAAAAGTAGAATACTCATCATTGACAATGAGTCACATTCGTAGCCTTCCAAGAATACACAGAAATCGCAGAATACCATTTCTGCTCCTTTTCTTGTGCTTGTTTACAAGGACCAGGGAGGTGAAAGAACAGGAGGCGAAACTCTTGTAATTTATTCAAACGCATTCTTGAGTTCTAAAGCGTAACAATGGGATGTGTAACATTCCACTTGGCTTTGAAGTTCCATGCTCCGAACCGCGCTTCCACTGCGGGGAATTTCGGAAGCCAGGCACCAGTTTTACATTTATTACAAAATATTAAATTACCGGCAAAATTACAGTGTAAATTAAAAACTTTATATGGGAATTTTATTGGGAATAGTGCATCAAACAAATTTTCAAATTTAGAACTCCGTCCTGCCTTTAAATTGTGTGCCAGAGTTGGTAAAAGAAAAATTACATCCTGTCAAAAACTCAATATTTTAGGATGATGCGCTAATTTGTGCATGCTTTAATGTCCCGTTATTTGATCCATGATTTACAATCTTCAATAACATTAAGTTTGCTAATGCGTGTTTTCGCGTGTTTTTTGTATTTTTCAAGTTTAAAAAAGAGTGAAATTACACAAGTTTCTGTTCGCTTGTTCTACTCTTTACACATTCAACAATGGATGAGAAATCATTGGAAGGGACAGCGAACAGTTGCTGTGATACCATTTTCTGATGTAGGAATTCTAAATCCTAAAATTTCATGCGCTCTTTTATCTCACCACCTGGTCAACAGCTGCAGATTAGCGCATAACTTTCCGGCGGCTTGGAGCATGGGGTCAAAGGAGAACGGCTTGATTCAAGTCCTTCTCTATCACGTCCCTGCAAGGACAGAACGCCTTGTTGCTTCTGGATCCAAACAAGTTATTCAGTTAGTCACTGCTTCACTTTCACCTCTCCCTATTTTGCACTCATTTTCGTAAGTGTTTTACTTATAAATTTAAATACTAATTATTTTGTTGAATCAGATTAGGTCAACAGTCTGTGGATGGGATTTAAAAAAACACCTCTGAATAAGACTACACATTTTCCTTTTAAGCATATTTTATCATATTTTGTTATATTGGCATCCAAAAAATTTGATCGTTTACAAGGGCTACTTCCTCTTGTCCTCAAATGATCTTCTCCTTTTTAATCCCTATAATTGAATAAATAAATAAAATGTTTACATGTGTGATAAATATGTTATTGGTTGGTTGTTCATTAACCCCGGTACGTTTCATTATAATATTATGGACTTGGTTTGAGTCATTCCCACTTAGTGATTCATTGACAGTTTCATTGACAGTTTCACTGGTAACCTTCATGCCTCACTACAGCCTGCTTGTCAACAGCTTTCCATCCTTCCTTCCATCACTTCCGGTGGGTTTTCCTCAGATCTTTTCCTCATCCTTTCTCTCTCTTTCTTTCTTTCTCTGTCTCTGTCTCTCTGTCTCTCTCTCTCTCTCTCTGTCTCTTTCCCTATTTACCTCTCTCTCCCTGTCACTCTCACCCTTTCTCACTCCCACCCGCCCTCTCTCCCTTCCGTTCCCTTTCCTTTCTCTCCCCCTTCCCTTCCCCTTTCTCTTCCTATACCCACCCCCTGTCCTGTGATCTCTTTGCAATCTATCACACTCCATCTCTTCTTCTCTCCCTTTCTCCCTCCCATCCTTCCTCCTTCATCCACTCCATCCATCTCTCTCTATATCAAAAGCTTTCCATCTAACAGCAACTCTTCTTGCAGTTTTACTTGCTTTTTATGCTCCATCCATCCATAATGCCTTAAGACTATCTCTATGTACAATGTATCTCTCTTTCCCTGCCCCCTTCAAACCCCTACAATTGCCATTTAACACAGACTCTCTCTCTCTCTCTCCCTTTCTTTGTATCCCAATCTATCTCTATCTCTTCTCTCTACCTATGATTCTGTCTCTCTCCTTCCCTCTCCTAATCCCCCTCCCCCTGTCTTTCTCTCTATTCTCTGCTTCACTTCGTCGCTCCATTGATCAATCTTCCTTTCTCTCTCTCTATGTCTCTGTCTCCCCTTCTCTTCCTCTTTCCCTCCCTCTCCCTCTCCCTCTCCCTCTCCCTCTCCCTCTCCCTCTCCCTCTCCCTCTCCCTCTCCCTCTCCCTCTCTCCTCCCCATCATAAATCAGGTCAGTAGACGGTGGGAGCCTGCGTAATGGTATAATGGCCCTTTCATCTTGCACATAAATAATGCATACTTAAAATCTTTTCTCAAGTGTAATGCCTTTGATAACGAGCAGGATTATCAAACAGCTTTCTTTTCAAGACGAAAGCAGAATAAACGTCAGTAATCATCATGGGAAGAACAGGTCTATACCTACAGATGTATAATGGCCCTGAGCAAAGACTATATATAAATTATTTATAATCACTTTTGTAATGACCAATTTCTTTAAGTGGGATGATGATCAATCTGTTTCTTTGTTTATTCTTCCCTCCCATGTAACTTCCTATCTGTTCTTCCCTCTCAATTGTCTGCTGATTTTTCTGTGTGTTTTGATAAAAGCTCTTTATATGCTACACTAACAATCTCAATGTGCTGCATTGTATTTATCATGGGAAAGATATTTATATATATATATACTAAAGGCTTTTAGATTGTTTCACTGTTTCCAGGGCAAGATTAATCCATACCAGAGTTAAAGGCGTTGTCATGGAGCTCATCAAGACCAGAAATAAATCATTTTGCAAAGGCATTGTGTTGCACAAAGCAATCCTTCGTCAATTGGTGCCTACTTCTATTGCTTTGTGGGAAATTGCATGTGTGGCAAATGAGTTATTGTGCAGAGAGGCAAAGAAAGCACATGAGGTGTTCAAAATTAATTGGTTCTATCCACCACACTTATTATCAAAAGCTTATTATATAATAATCTGTTAAGACATTTACATTTTAAAAAAATAAAGAAAATGACTGTAAGTGCACAACTTCAACACTTCAATGATATATTGTACGTAATTATATCTCCACTTAAAAAATAATGATTTAGATGTTTCATCGTGGTCACTTTTCTACATGCAAATGGTTAAATGAAAAAAACTATTTAATATTCCAGAAATAAATCAATTAATGTTTCCCTTCCCTTGCATGCTTGATTTCACAGAAATACATCATGCATGGATAACACATTATGTCATTCATGAACATGTGCATAATCGATTATGACATTTCATTCAAAGTTCAGGGTTCCCACTGAAATTTGTGACCAAAGTCAATGACTTCCCATGACATATTTTTGCATTTTCCATGACCAGATATATATGTAAATACCATTTTGGTATAGGTTGCAGCATCCATTGTCATTTCAAACTGGATGGCTGCCATAGCCATGACTTTTCATGACTTTGGGGGTGTTTTTTCTTAATTTTTCATGACTTTCTAAGACTTTCCAGCAGTTTTTTTTCTTTTATTTGTATGTTAATCTTATTAACAATATGATCACTATTTGGTTTATACTGTTAACATGGAGCTGCTAAAAATCAGTCTTTTTTAAGGCTGATGCAATACAGTGATTGAAGATAAAGACCAGTAGTGGTAAAATTGTGGTTCAAGGGTTTTGGGTGCAAAATATCCATTCAATATTATTTAAATATTGCCTTCAGAGGTTTAGATTTGATATGATAATTTACCAAATATATCAAATAGTAAGTGATTTCCTGGCATAATTTGTATCATCACGTATTAGTTAAAACATATTCTTTCACATGATTGGTACTAAGACTCTGGAACTTCCTCCCTCAGAACACCGTTAATAGTACCTCTGCTAACACCTTCAAGCAAGACGTACAAAAGGCCCAGCTCCGCTAAAAAACGGTAGTTGTTTTTACTCGCACCCAGTTATTATCAGACATTGTACACACATCTGCACTGCACCTCAACAGTACGACAATACACCTGACAGTGGCCTGTACTGCTGCAACTGAAGAAGAAGAAGAAGAACAGCTTCCATTTCATTTTTTGAGAGGGGGGCGTTTCCAAAACTGGTCTATACCTTTGAATAAAGTCAAACAGAACTCACCCTTCAAACGCATGTTGAAGCATCTCCTGTCCCAGGTCCTCATAGACTCTCTTCTGAGATGCATACCTGGGATCTTCAGGCTAGAAGATGAAAGAGAAGAATAAACAAAGAAAGAGGGGAACAATCAGAGCATGTAGACATCAAATAAACATTGCAAGGTGAAATTTCAAGCGAACAAGATAGATTCAACTTTAAAGGGTGAGCCCTGCATGATTAAATGATATGGAGTGTTTGTTTTTCTTAACTCATAAATGGAAGAATTAGCAGTTACCCCTATATTTATTTTATGATTTATTTAGGTTTTCTTTTTCTATTTCCTACTTTTCTGCTTTCAATACCATATATAACTCTCCTTTATTTCTTTCCAGGACTCTCTCTAATAGTTTTCTCTCACATATCTCTTTCTTTTTCTCTCTTTTTCTCTCCTTTATCTCTTTACCTCTTCTCTCAATTTCTCATCCTCTCTTCCTTCACGCTCCCCTTTAACATCTTTCTGATTCTATCTGTTTCTACCTCTCTCTCTGTGTGTGTCTCTCTCTGTATCTCTCCTCCTCTTCCCTGCCTGCCTCCCTCTCTCCCCCTCTCTCTCTCTCTCTCTTTCTTTTCAACTCATCATTTGTCTGTTGTTTTTTGTTTTTTGTTTGTTTGAGGAACTTCATATCTACTGTAGATATATTAGGTAAAGCTCAAAAGTAGAAACACGTTCAATTAAACATACAGAATTGTTTTCTTTTAATGGAGGGAAGATTTTATTGCACTTCAAAGACTCATTCAGCCTACAAGCAATTAAATACGATTTGTGCAAACAGTGTTCTTGTTTTCTCAAAAGTATACAAAACCCTTTAGGAATAAACAATTAAGGAAATTATCATATTAAATTGACTGTTTATTAGATTACAGACACATGAAGAGATACTGGAACATCACAAGATGCCTACTGAGCCGAACAAACACAAAAGCAAGTAGGTCGGACACACCTTCATGCGAAAAAATAAAATACCGACACAATCTACCCAGGTGTGCATATTTTGTGACAGGTAGAGAGATCAATTACATTCATTGCCCGAGTCCTCATGATTTATTCAAACCTCTGATCATCTTACCCATAATGCTCCCTGATATATAGCCCCCTCATGATCTACTTTGACACATGGCTCTCTCCAGGGGCTAGTGGTACCTGGATTGACTCGGCTAATGTTTAACTCTAGAAGAGCCGAGACAGTGGGCTGTTAACTATTCATCATTTTTTCCTCCCCCCCCCCCCCCCCCCCCCCCCCCCCATCAACAAAGACAGAATTAGAGCAGCCTTTTTGATCAAATTTACCAAGTACCTTGGTGAAACTAGTCTTAATGTTACCTTTTTTAAACCTCAAAGGTGGCCACAGATTTGGACTTTATTATGGGTATCCATAATTTATTGTTTATTTTATTTTGGGTATCCATGCCAGAAAACTTACCGGTAACTTAAAATATTAGCTTCCGAAGTAGAACATATTTCTGTCCGTCTGATACACCTTACAAGTAAAATACTTTCATCATCATTCAAATCAGGAGTTATTTATCAGATTTCAAGCTAAGAACAGAATTTCTTGAACTCCAACTGCCAGCAGCGCTTCTCATCATATTCTTATGCATGTGACGCATGCAGCCCATTTTTCTCTCTGATTATTTTTCAATTCTTAACCAACGATATTCCCTTTGCACACAACAGCCACTCCAGTAATTCAACCATTCATCATGTAAAATGCCCCATTTCTGCGGCTTGCCTCCAATTATCGAGTGTTCCCAGGCAACTACTCGGCGGCGCACTAAGTAACAATACTGAGGTCACTTCAGCCTCTACGGAGGTCACTCTAAAGATAAAGCCAAGTTCTTGTCAAGTGATATCATTAAGAAAGATACTATCTGGAAGCATTTAGAAAAGGTTGATTATGTGGTACTACATTTAGAATAAATGTATATTATTTTTACTTTAAAGGAATTGACTTGATCTTGCTGGAGTTCACATGCACTGTACACAGAAATGGGCAAATGGGACTACACACATATGTGTGAACCAAACCTGTCAGCCTTTTCTTGTCATATTTTGAAATATGAGGGAATTTTTGAAGCAATCCTTTTCAGAAGATATTTCTATTACATGGTTTTCTTTCCAAACTGACACACAAAATATGAAAGAGATTTCTATCCTAAAAAGGTTCTTTCAGAATTGAATGAAAAGAAAATAAACAGAAGGAAAGTGAAACTAACAACATTTACCTATTCAAAGGTTCCCAAAGTTGTTATTCAAATCCAGTTTAAATAAAGACTAAATTGTAAAGCAATACCAGAAAATATGCATGTAGCTCTAATATGATCAGAATTCTAATGACCATTCACTGCAACAATATTTGACAGAGATACAAAATCAAATTTAACTGTTCAGGGGGGTGTTTCACAAAGATTCTTAGTTGAACTTATCTCTAAGTTGGACTTAAAAATTATGGCAAGCCATTAGCATCTTTGAAAATATTTTGTTGAAGTTTTTTTGAAAGGCATTAATTGTTTATTCAAATCATTCATATTTTCTATCATCAAGGAGATTTCATGTTCTGGATGTGGAATTTATAAAAAGTCTAAAATACTTGAATTTCTGCTTTTGAATATATTTAATTTTAAGACTCCAATGGCTGTCCATAATTTCTAAGTCCAACTTAGAGTTAAGTTCTACTTAGGATCTTTGTGAAACACCCTCCAGTACTCCTATATTCAGTCCAGACATATTTGAAAGGAATAGAAAAGTGGCAACAAAATTATGCAAATTCCCGCTGACTGAGACGTGTAAACGCACCGTGCACACGCCATCCTCCAAAGTGCATATTGACACAGACGGCATTATGCGCATTTGGACCAAGTTAGCAGACGATGAGACACATGTAGGAGGGAATGGGATATTTTGGGATGCTTAACCCTAAGCTTTGTCACTGTATGCAACATACAGAACTTCTATCAGTTCTTTGTAGTATGGTACTCATGACATATCACACCAGACAGTAATATGCAATATATAATGCTTTAGTCGGCCATTTTCATAATGTAATCAACTTTAATGCATAAATCTTTGTCAAGTGCCTCGTCACAAATTATTTCATTCACCTGTTACGAATAATTGCATTTCAAGAGTCAGAATGCAAATTGCATACATTACATGTTATTAGGCAGGGCAAGCAATAGTATTTGTCCTACCTAGCAACAGCATATAGTGTGTCCATCGTTTCTTTGTAGTACATGTATACGTTATCCCTGAAATACATGTATTGAAACACGCTGCAAGTATTATGCAACATGTAGTGTTTCAATCACTGTTTTGTGTACATGTATTTTATCCATGAAATACATCCCAGAGTAATATGCAAGATAAAGTCCTTCAATCACGATTGTTATAGTATGTTATCTATGAAATATGGAAACGCATCCCAAGTAATATGCAACGTACATATATCACATTTTGAATATTACCTTGTAGTACATTAGTCGTGACATATGGAGAGGCACTGCAGGTACTATGCAACGCGTAGTGCTTCAATCACTACTCTGTAGCATGTTATCCATGAAATATGGGAACACACCCTCAAGTAATATAGAATTATGATGATGGCTATTAAGCCTGTCCCCAGCCTAGCTTTCACAGGTGGTTTTTAAGCACTCGAGGAGGGCCTAATGACTTGTCTGTTAGCTAATTTATCGATGAAGTTTATACAGGGTATGACATCATACTCGACTGTCACATTACACGGTGAAGGAACTCTCATTATTAAAGCGTCATTCGCCATGTTCACACGTGACGCAATAAACCGCCTCCTTAAAAAAACGACCAGCAAACTTAAACTAACGTGGAATGACTACAATCTACCAAGGAAAGACTAAAAACTACATGTAGTAGCTGTGTGTAACAACGGCCCCAAAGCGCAACTATGCACATGTTTCTATGCTGACGTTTCATATGACATAGAAATATGGGGTGCAATATGGTTACGTCATTTTATTTTGGTACAGATGTCTTTTGAGCCAGTTTATGATCTCGTGTGTGAATGAAGCCGGGTCATATGTGAATGAAGCCGCGTCATAGCCCTTACTGTGAAGAAAAGTACATACCGGCTGGTAAAAGAGTTATCACGCATCCACTCATTCATGATCAAACTATCAAGCTTCATGTATGTTAATTTTGGGTGTTTACAATGTCTATCAAATAATCTAATTTCAACCTCTGCTTCAGGGGTTAATATTAGAATTTTGATTGATGACAAGGATCTAATTTTAAACTTTGCATTTGGATTTAATGCATGATTCTTAGGTTGATCTTGCTTCGCTTCAAGCTTCATGTAATGTTAAAACATGGAACTATGTTCTATGATTACAGGAAAAACTTTCATTAACTCTTTATAACTCTATACACAAATAATCTCCCTGTAGTACTTTTGTAATCATGGCCAATTATATACCAAAGGCTTCAAGATTATTTAACTGTTCCCAATGCAAGGTTAAGAACTGTGTTAAAAGGGTTTCTAAAGAGTTTAATAATCAAGAGGTGAAATGGAAAATTTTGCAAAGCTTTCCTTGCATCAATTGGTGCCTACTGTGTTGTGAAATTTGCATGTGTGGCAAACACGTGACTGTGTAGAAGCAATCAAAGTGTTAATCTTTTTCATAAGAAGCCTTAAAGTACCTGATCATGAAAGATAGAATAATATTAAATGCATTGTATCATCTTTACTTGTCAATACTAAAATTACTTGAGATGTAGTATATGAAAACTAAACAAACTTGGGAGTTTGCTTGAAGGAACTGAAAAATGTCTTCATCATGTATTTGTTTCTTTTTCAGTGAAAAAGTCAAATATGTCACTCGAAACATCTTCATAAATTTCAAAATTCCTTGGTGGCATAATTTATCATGGAAGGATTAAAAATGTCAAATTCTTCTATTGTCCACCCCCATTGCCCCTTTCTTCCTGTCTCATACTGTGTAACAACACTTCGGCCCCTCTGACTGACCCCCGCTGGCCACTTCTTCAAGACCTCTGGACAGCTGACCTTCAGTCAGCGCGCTATATCATCCATGGCATTCAGGTACCAAGGCCCAGAGCGGCAGGGGACATCCCATCTTTCTTAAAGATAAGGTTGAGTTCTGATCAAGTGATTATACTTTGAGAGAAAATGGGTAGTAGCTATTGGGAAAGGTTTATTATGTTGTACAAACAAATTGATGCATACAGTGAGGGCTTTTACATCATCAAAGTGATGAGATATTGACTTGATTTTGCTGAAAGTTGCATGCACTGCACCCAGTAGACTTCACACACAAATGACATACATACTCCTTTGTGAATTTGGGCCATAGGATATGAATTTGAAAGTTTAATTCAAACGCTCCATCTAATTCTCATCATAGGTCAAATATTATGAGTGCATTTGAAGAGCTATCCTTTTCAGGAGACAATTTTCATCAAGATATTCTTACAGTGTTCCACACTAAGCTTTTTTAAAGAAATTGATCTTGATCTTCTTCACGTTTTCTAAACATAATATCTCTTTACAGTCAATAATTTCCACTGTCTTCCCTCAGTGCCTCTTTTTTCCTATCTCATATAGCGCAAGGACACTTTGGCCCCCTGACCTCTGCTGACCACTTCTTTAAGATCCCTAACAGTTGACCTTCGTCAAGCATGCTGGGGCCATCCATGGCATTAAGAAGCCAAGGGCTGGAGCCAGCGGGGGATATCATATCCTTCTTGAAAATCATGAAAAGGAATAGACAAGGGAGACGTGATGGATGGATATTGGAAGGAGGAAAGAGACTGAATTGGATCAGTAATTTGTATCTGAAAATGACTATGAAGGATGGAGTTGAGTACTGATTAAGATTTTCCACGATTGAACATTCATATCAAGGCTTTTTGCAATTCTTCTAAAATCAGAAGAATCATATTAGAGCGCTGGGCTTTAATTACGTTAAAAAGGCAAAAAGTCTGAAATTACTTCATATCTTCTTTAGATCATGTCTCATCATTAAATTAGCAACAACAGATCAACAGTTGAATTAAATTTTGCAATGTACATTGGTTCTAGCAACATTTTGGAATAAATACATTATGAAAAACAATTATATCTATTTTTTTTTCTAAAAAGGAGTTGCTTCTGTCTTTGGAGGGATAGAGAAACATGCATGTTTATACGTTGTTCATTTTTCTTTTTATTATTACTATTATTATAATAATTATTAATGTTATTAATATTATCATCATAAATATTATAATTATTATTATCATTATCATTCTTATTATTATCATCATTATTATTGAGTAAAATGGGTGATTGAATAAAAACCTGATAAAGCCATAGCAACGAGAATGGCTCTGCTGACCTCACTAAAATGTGGGTGATATCCAGGGAAGATAAGTAATGCTTCCTGACAAGGTAAATGTTGCAATTACTCTTTTTGCCATTTCCTTTATTGACCACAACATCCATCTTGGAAAAGTAACCTTTGAACAAACTTTTCTGACCTGAAAGACAGTCCTGATTACTCATATGCTAATGATATGTCTCTGTGGGTATCGTTTTATGCAATGAAAAATAAGTCTTTTAAATCTAGTTATGTTCATTCACCCCAAAGATGAGTTAAAAATGCAAAAATTTCACGTGCTCTATCCCCTGTAGTACGATAAATTTATCTTGCAGAATTTTTTATTTAATGTTTTATAAATTTCTAGTTCACTATTCTTTTAATATTCCATAGGAGCAGGATATAAAGTTACCAATTTGCATTTGATAGACTACAACTTTGAAAAAAAATCATAAATTGCTAATTTCTCAATTTATTTTCTGTTTTTATCACAACCAACTCAATTTTTTGTGTGACTTCCGATTTAAAGTTCTAGATTATATTTTTAGACACATTAAATTCCAATCTCATATACATGTACTGTCACAAATCAAAGAGAGCTTACATGGAAATGAAAATGTATCTGCTCTGATGAATAATGAATAATTCTTGACTCTGCCTGAACGTCAGACTACCAACTACAATGATTGAAGTTGATTGGTCAATCCTTTCATTCATCTTCCTGGACTAGCCTTTGACATCTTCTTATACCTCCCTAAGCTTCCAATGAAGGAGGATAGTTTGGACATGGGCATGGTGACCATATCCCTCTGCTCAGAGCCAAAAGGGCATTAAGTCAATCATTTAAACTCATTGCCTCCTGGAACCAGGTGGCCTCTGTATTAACCCTATGGCAATGAAAATATTCAAGAGTCAAGGAGTTAACACACAGTTAATGCCCTTCTGGCTATCAACAGATTATGGGTGTCATATCACATTATGATGGTAAGCTTACATCTGGGTTAGATACCGTCCATCTAAAACAATGCGTTGAGTGAGAGGGCAGGCGACAGTGAGTGTTGTACTTGTACATGTATTGCTGGGGCTATGCTATGGTCAATGTGCTTTCTTTTCTCATGCAATAGATGGATGGATGGGTGGATTTATGGATGCATGACCTCATGGATTCTTGGATGGTTTAAAGACCATCTGCACTAGTTTGGCCAGGAGGGATTAGACCTCCCTGCATGGTCACTGACAGGTGTTTATCTCATCAAATCAGCTCTCAAATAACATAAGAAAAAGGGAATCATGGGGGACCAACAGGCACAGATTAGGCATTGTTTGCTATATAGAAGGCGCAAGTAGCTATAGGATGTGCAGTGGGGCTTTAAGGAAAAAAATGCATGGATAAGTGCGATGACAAGCAGATAGATGAATAACTTTCAGGGTGGAAACAAAGATTGTATGTATGCCTACATAAATTATAGAGAAAGATTTCATGTACTGTACATGTACATCAATGAATGAATGAATGGATATGGAGACATTGATTAGGATATAGAGAAAAAAGATGAAATATGAATGCATAGATTGACTAGTGAAAAGAACGCTAAAGGAAATATTTTTTCTTCAAAAAAAGAAAGATACGTGTCACAAGATAGGTGGATAGATGTTAATATAAACAAACTCACTAAACAACACATCAGTGAGGTCCACACAACAATACGTTAAATATAAGTTTAAGTTGTGTTTGTCAGCTTTGAAGTTTGTTTGTAGAAAGGGACCATGCGGACAACCTTGAAGTTATGAAAATCTATTTTTAAGTTTACTTGAAGTAACAAACCACGATGAGCGATTGTAAGGTTAGCATGATAACTACGAGCAGCATTTAACTTCGAGGTTACACAAGCTTTAAGTTATCAATGAATGCTTTCCCCTGCTTGTTATTACCATTGAAAACTCAATGTTTTGGTCCCGTGCGAACCTTCTTCGATGAAAGTGGATTGTTGTTTATAACTTTGAGGTTTAAAACTACACAACAGTCCCATGTGAACACAACTACCGACAGGTAATAATCTTCAATGGTCATCGTGGACCGTGAATACTCCTGCAACAGGAGATGACCTTCTCTCCTAAAGGTCAATCTACGTCCATCTAAAATTAATCAGGATGATGGACGCCCGGAGGATAGGATGATGATGATGATGACAGTCGTCTCTCTCTCTCGGATGCTGTCTCTATTTGCAAGGGATACACTTCCTTGGGTAGTAGGATGCGGTCCTTAGAATGAGATGCATTCGTGGTCTACTTTAAAGGCGTGATAGCTCAGTCGGTAGAGCAGTGGTTTGTAATCCGGTGACCTGGGTTCGAAACCAAGTCGATACGCTAGTGCCCTTTGGTAAGGCATTAATCCTCATTACCAGGTCCCTCGGAGTAGACCTAAAGCCGTCGGTCCTCTGGTTGTTTTCTAACAAGCATTTATGCTTTCTTAGCAGTCAGGTAAAATAACCACCACTAAACTACATAAGGTGAATTTGGTTTCTCCCAAATTCTCTTAGGAATTGGATTTAACAGAATTGGTGATCAGACATCCGTTTCAGCAATATTAGCTTCATTGTTTTATTTTGCAAAAGAGTTAGATTTACAGCCACAATTGTGATGTGTAAGGAAAGATCAGTTTATCTTTAAATTCTTCATCTGAATCGGTTATCCGACATTTACTGCAGTACTTAATCCTGGCTTTATTTTTCAAAGATAAATGGCTAGGCTTATATCTGCAATTGAGATGCTTCATTCAACTAGTGAATATTGTATGTACCAACGAAAAAAATACACGGTGGCGACGGGCGATTCGCCCCCTAAACCTCTGAAATCGCCACGGTAAAAATCAAAACGAGGGCGAAAAAAAATCAATATATCTTGAAAAATCGCCCCCGCCATGAATTGATATTCCCTAGGAATTAATAAATCAATTTATTGATGTGTCTGAGTGAAATCTCCGTTCCAACTACCAACTCCAAAACTAGAAACTTCCATCAACATTTTTAAAGTTTTGTGAGTTGCAGCGGATCGGCGGTCGTACCTACTGTAGCTAGATCTACAGCGGTATCCGCCTGCGCCTAAGCTCCCGGCGGCCGGACAGGCCACCGGCCCCGATGGAAATACGGAGTACATAGTAGTTTCGTGCACAGCATGAATGCATACGCAGTTCGCACACGTTCACAATACACAGAAACGTACTAGCTCAGCTCCAACGCGCGCCCGCACGCTCCTAGTATGAAGCAAATAAGTATTTGCGAGTGACGAGAGCTGAACTGCTAGCGACCAAATTGGTACGTAATATGTTTATTTAGTCTTTTTTCTGGCCCTAATTTTTATCATGGACAATGCAATCCCATTAAAAAAAATGTTATTCCGTCTAAAATTGTGTTATTTATAAGTTAAAACCATTAAATGCGAGTATATTTTTTACTGTTGTCCCACATACTGATATATTTGTTATAACGAAACGTGCAAAATCAATGCCGGATTTTTTTCCTGTAAAATCGGTATAAAGCAAGTTTCGTAGACAGAAATTGAATTTTGTTATAAAAAAACCGTAAATAAATATATAAAGGATGTTCATACTCCTCAGAATTTTTCTTACAACTGTTTAATTAAATTAAATAATTTATATACGATCGATGCCAGGCCCAATTGTCATGAGTGATGGCATCAATTTCTGTCTACGAAATGAAACTAGCTTTGGCCTTTGGCTTGGCCTTTAGAATTAGAGTCTATAAAAAAAAAAATAAGGCCATGATTTTGCATGTTTCGGCATAACAAATACATCGGTATGTAGGACAACAGTAAAAATATTTACTCACATTTAATGGTTATAAATGTTATAGATCTAAATAACACAATTTTAAAGGGAGTTGGTCTACTTTTTTTTTTAATGGGATTGCATTGTCCATGATAACAATTAAATTTGGGACAGAAAAAAAGACTAAATAACATATTACCTACCAATTTGGTTGCTAGTATTATGATGGCTAAGGAAAAACACAACTTATTGTTACAGCTTACAATATGGCTTTAAGAAAGTAGCCCCTTACACGGTAGTTTTTTTTTAGGCAATGGGAAAAAGTAGCCCCCATAAAAAAATTAATTCCTAGCCTGCGTGTCAGTGATAATATTTTCTTAGGATATGAAAAACGAACAGTTAAACAAAACACTCCTTTTGACAAGTTTTAGTTACATGTATATGTAAATCATAAAGCCACACAAAGTGAATAAATCATGAGTATCTGAATGTCTGCAATACTCTACATGACATATGTACGCTACAATTGTATCTATATTTGCCTTTGCTTGGAATTTAATTAGGTAAAACAGTGTTTAAAAAAAATACAACCTTTAAAAAAAAAAAGCCCCCCTGAGCTCCAAAATAGCCACCGCAAAATAATTAAGGGGGGCCATTTTTTTAAGGGAAAATCTGAAAAGAGCCCTCGTAAAAAAAAAAGTAATTTTTTGGTTGGTATGTACGGTAAGGAAAGATCAGTTACTGCTCCATTTTTCATCTTAATCTGTGATCAGACATTGGCTCTTACTAGTGACATTTAATCCTGGCTTATTTGTCACAGATACATATGTCAGAGTATATTTAGGGATGCAATGGGATTTCAGCTAGATTTTATATTATAGGTTAATGGGCACTTAGTATAGCATTAGATCTAGGGGTTGAAATTAGGAATCTACAACAGTAGTTAGACTTATTAGAAATCAACCATGTAGCCATGTTTGATGGGGCAAATGTTGTGAAAGCTATTCGCCTCCTCCATTTGCACAGGCTTACATTTATTGTTTCATATCTTATGAAGATCTGGGTTTTTTTTATAGACACTTGTTAAAGTATGTGTTGGTTCATCATCTCTTTACATGCCACACAAATAATCTTCATGTGCCACATTATTTTGATCATGTGATAGTTTAGGCTTCCAGATTAACTGTTTCCAGTGCAACATTAATCAATACCGATGTTTAAAAGGGTTGTCATGGAGCTAATCAAGATCAGAAATTGGTCATTTTGCATAACTACTATGTTGCACAGATTAACCCTTTCCTCAATTGGTGCCCTTTATCTTGTACAAAATTGCATGTGTATCTAGGAGCGACTGTGCAAAGGG
Organism: Strongylocentrotus droebachiensis; assembly: GCA_035222895.1. Lineage (NCBI taxonomy): Eukaryota > Metazoa > Echinodermata > Echinoidea > Camarodonta > Strongylocentrotidae > Strongylocentrotus > Strongylocentrotus droebachiensis. The sequence continues at coordinate 27,793 of JAVYIG010002126.1, forward strand.
GCAGAGAAAACAAAATGGTTGTTATTTCTCTCTCTTTATATCTTATGAGTATTACTAATGTGTACTGTATATAGGGGAGAATTCAAAAACTGAAGGAAACTAAAACAATGAGGACTGCATCAATTCTAATGTCAATGACCGAAAGATGTTTAGTATATCTGTTTCATCAAAGATATATCTGTCTAAAACCCATTAGAGATATTGACATGTATAATTGGAAGTGCCTGTGCTGCCAATACATCTATTGGAAATGTATTTGTATTTGTATGTCCCATTAAAATTCAAAGCATGAGCCAGTGGATGTCACTCATTAGATGTACAATGAATGGAACTCATGAAATAGTATTGATTGGTTTGTGTCAATATAATTTGGAGAACTAATTGGCATCCATATGTTAAAAACAATTGAATGTGAATGTGAATGTGATTCAATAAAAATTACCTCATAATATTGGGTACCTCTTAAATATTTCAAAGTTGAAAACAAATCCTATCACAAACTCATAGCAAATCTACCACTCACATCAGCAGGATATGACGTAGAATCACACCTGTATCATGAAGGGGGGTGTTTCATAAAGCTGTGCGTAAAGTTACGCGTGACTTTACGAATGACTGAAATATGAAGAGCTAAATGGGATTCTCAAATCCTTTTAATTGCATAAGCTAAAGTTGAAATTTGCAGATGTAGATTAACCTTTTTAATACATTTCAATGCAAAGTGTATTTTTGACTACTAGTTTGAAATTGAGATTATGCGAAATACAGTCACACTTTGTTAAATTGTCAGGACAAATTTTGGGCATCCCATTTGGCTCTTCATATACAAATCATTTGTAACTTTACGCACAGCTTTATGAAACACCCCTCAGTATAATGAAGGCAGAGCAGATTAATTCTTCCAAAAATGGGCAAGATGCTACTCTAAAAACAAAAACCCTTGCGCAAACACAAACCAAATCTACATCTCACGTACATCCAAGGCCTAGAGCTCATCTCAACACAGAAGCCTCTATACACTTATCCGTCACGATCACCTTATCACGCATTCATTTAGCAATTCCGCCTCGCATCGTATGTCCGCTGTAAGTATACAGTCACTCTCTTTTCTAACCACAACAGAACAAACAGCCATTTTTAGGGCGTCCTTGGCAATATCGGAGGATGAATTTGACCTTTCCCTGTATATATCGTGAGTCAAGGCAGAATTAGCGCACAATGCGTATGCATGGAAAAATGGAGAGAAAAAGAAGTAATTCATCTGGTTATGGAATTGCCAGCAGCTTGTTCGTCAGTATGCATTTCATACATTAGCTCTTGTACGTGGTGATTAATTTTCCCTTTTCAGTACATTAGTGTTCGGAATGCAATGAAAATTTGAAAGATAAAGCTTCATTTTTATCGGCATTGTCTCAAAAAAGCCTCATTTTATCATCATTGTCTGAAGCTCTGTATTCATTAGTATCCTTCTTACCTTTTGAACATAAACAGAGTTGTATCGCCTGATAATTACTGAGAGTATATAGAGCAAACCGAAGAGAAAAGAAGTCGAACTAATCAAGTGAGATATCATCTGAAACTCTGCCAGTACCATTTTACCTTTTGTATTACGAACAGAGTTATATCGCATTATAATTACTTTAGCTAAATAATGCAGATTGGCGAGTAAAACATTTAAATTAATTTAAAACTACTGTACAATGTCTGAAGCTCCATTAGAACCTCTTTTTTTTTCCTTTTGTGCATGTGAAAGGAGTTTGACTGTACTATAACTGTGCAAACACAAGAGAGAACAAAAATCAATTTACCTGATAATTCATTTTTTTTAAGCTCCATCTTTTGTATTTGGGAAAGAATTGCATTGCAATTTGAATATGCAAACTAGATAGAATAGAATTCAATTCAGTAGCCACATGTCGTTTTCTGAAGATTCATAATTAGCAATTTATATGAACCCCACTTTATTTTCAGCTTCATAATCATAACTCCCCTAATATGGGAAATTTGAGTTTCAGAGTTCTGAACTTTCAGAATGCATCTTAATTTAATATTTTTCATATATACTTTCACTTTTCAAAAGATATATATCTTTCTTCTTTTAACTTTTCTAAAATGTGTTCTGTTCTAATATTTCAGAAAAAGTATGAAGTACTGTAAAATCTATTTCTTTTTCAAATTGTTATAAAATTAAAATAAATCTCATAATTCAAGCAACAAGTATGTCATAGATATGACATGGTTTCCAATATACAAAAGCTTTCAAAAGTATTTGATCAAAACAACTTTGCACGTGTACATTTGTAACCACAAAAAATTGAAAAAATATTACACTATCTGATGTTTTTTTTTCTTCAAAGTAGATTCATTCCTAATTATCATTTTTATAATACATTATGATTTAGGTTTCTAAGATTTTCAAAGAGTTTTTGATAAAATCAACTATAAACATTTTACATACATTTACACAAGGGCATGAAGCAATGATGGCTAAATTTACTTAATGCAGTAACAACATGATTACATCATGACATTTTCCTCCAACGTCAAAACGTTCATGTTCATTTTATCTTATTTTCTTAATCCCGAGGGGAATAATGGCCAAAATTGTCGTGCCTCCAGAGGAGAATTTTGCATCGAAATCTGATTCATTTCTCTGTGCCCCCGTCATTGTGCATGTCTCTGTTTATTCTCCCACGCACATTGTCTTTAAACAAAGACACCGGATGACGCCCTTTTCATGGAAAACATGCATTATTCTGCCTGTTATTTCGTCTTTTATTCAAGGCAAGGATCAAATTTTACTATCCTTTTTTCCATGAAATGATTTTAATCCAATGAATGCATACATATATCCCTTGTATTCTTGAAAGAGATTTGAATAGTGATCATTTCTGTAAATATGTTGGCAAGTACTTTGAGAGGTCTGAACTCGAAGACTACAAGTATAATCCAAATATACACTGCACAACTGTATTACAGGATTTCTTCCAGTTCGTATTCAAATTAATGCGCGCCGCAGTGACACTGTAAGCTTTAAGTGGCACGGTCCTCAGACAGAGATGACGTCAATGATTTATACGCCCTTCTCCCCACCCCCCCCCCCCTCAACTTTCCCTCTATATTTTCCTGTCCTTATGGATATTTCTCTCTCTTTCTTTCTCTTTCTTTCTCTCTCTCTCTCTCTCTCTCTATCTATCTCTCCATTTCATTTCAATATTTCCTAAAGTGTTGCCAGATTTGTACAGCTGATGATTCCTATACACATTTTTTTTCTTCTCTCTCTTTCCCTCCTCGACATCAATGCCTCTACTCGTCTTTCACAATTGCGTCACCCTATCATTCTCTCCCTTTACTCCCCTTCTCTCTGGCCTCTCTCCCTCTTTCTTTCTCCCTCCCCCCCCCCTCTCTCTCTCTGTTTCTCTCTCTCACCCTCTTGTCTCTCTATCTCAAACTATTTGTATTTTTGTGTATCCAGCTATGTTTCTGTGTTTCTTACTCAAATATTCACACTTGCACACACCCTTTCCCCCTCTCTTTCTCTCTCCCTTTATCTCTCCTTGTCTCCTCTCTGCCTGAATATTTCTCCTCCTACTTCTCCCTCATTCTCCCCCTTTCCCATCTCCCTCCTAAACTCTCTCTCTCTCTCTCGCTCTCTCTCTCTCCCTCTCTTTTCTCTCTTTCTGTGTCTTTTCTCTATCTCCTCTCCACCAAGTGCCCACGTCATATCCTTCTCCCACTAAACTTCCCTCCCTCCCACTCCCCCCTTGCCTTCCCTCCCTCCCTCCCTCCCTCCCTCCCTCTCTCTCCCTCTCTCTTTCTCTCTCTCTCTCCCCCTCTTTCTCTCTCTCTTCACCCATCTCTTGCTTCCTGGCCCGCTCATGACGACAAACCATTGATCTGCAGGCTACTAACTCGAGAGGACATTCCTGTACACACACTGCATTGCCGAGCCTCCACCATCTCAAGTCCAAACTGTTGCTCGTCATCTTCCAAAAAAACTACCATATGTTACAAATTCCTGCACACAAGCAGTGTCAGCCCTGCCCTGCAACTGTGGAATTAGACTCTGAGAACCGTTTCCGATAGCATTCCGACATTCAAATAACGCATCTTGAAGCTGTCTGGAGGGTTATTTGCCAAATTAGCTCAGATTTTCCTCTAGGCTCCTCTGTAATTCATTCTCGGTTCCTCCCTTTTCTGAAAAATGTGTGCATGTGTCTTTGCATGTGATTTTCTGTCATACTTTTAATGATTTACAGGCATAACAGTAAACTGTTAGAGTATGTGTAATGTTTCACATATGTTTAGAGCAGGATGATACTTCCTAGGAATTGTGCATGTAGATTATCCAAAGAATAAAGTTTTTAGTCTCTTACATTATAAAGAAAACAAAATATCAAACATGCATGCTTTTCAGTTCTGAAGGAACATCTGTAAAAGAGCATGAACTGAGATGATACTAATACCTTCACCCACAAAAATCTAAATGAGATGTGAAAACACTATTTGTAATTCGTCATATTAGTAATTTTCTGATTCTTATGAAATGCAAATGGTAAAACTATTCCTTTATAATACCAAAATTGTCATTCTTTGGCAGCCCAAGGGGTACATGGGGATTTAAAGACAAAAGAGAGCACCTGAGAGACTAAGATTCTCCTTTGTGTTGTTGTTGCAGTTTCTTGTATATTAAAGATTAGCCAAGTATGGATTGTTGTGGGAGAAACACATAATTGATATTGTTGTTTACACAGATGTAGTGATTTCATGTTTCAGACATTCATAACGTCATTATTGATATGATATATTTCAAACTACCCCCATTCTGATTTTCTGCTTTCATACAAATGAACTATTTCAGAGGTTGGATTACCCTTTTACTTAGGTTTCCTATTCAGTAACTGGGTGGAATTTTTACAATATAATTTCAACCTAATTTGGAAGACAGAGAGTAACCATATTTTTCCTTGACAAAAGTGACCCCTCCATTAAAAGAGGCAATTTTTGGTAAATAAAATCAGTCAAATGGAGAATTCTTTAAGGCACAAGGTAAGAAAGTTAACAAATACTGAAAGATCGCTTAGCATAAATAACTATGGGACATTATTTTTGTTCCTTAAAGGTAATACAAAGTTTTGGTGTGGGGTCATGAATTTGGTTCAAATGAACATATTGGAAGCATATGCGATTCTACAATATTCAGTGATCGTTGTTGCGGTTGAAATCGAGTCTAAAGTTATGAAATTGTAATAATAAACTCTTTATGTTGTATAGCTCCCTCTCAAGGTCAAGATATTAATTAAACTATAAAACAATGTTTCTTGACTAAAATCGACCGATTAGCTATTCCCATTTGGAAAGTATATATCAGAACTACATATTCTGAGATTTTCATGGTTGCAGCTACCATTGTAAGGCCGTAGGCGCTATTTGAAATTTATCAAAATTTACCGGGAGCACCAGTAAATCTTTATATTCAATTTTTCTCGAAACGCAGAAGTGTTTTAGGGGCTAAATTTTCTAGTGCTTATAAACCATCTACAGAGGCATCCAAATATATCAAAATTGTAAAGAATCACTATCCACCCAATTTTCAAAATTTCCCAAAACTTTGTATTACCTTTAAATACATGTACATTTCACTCAGATTCTTATAAAGTTCCATGAAACAAGATTTACTGTAAGGTTACTCCTTGCTTTTGATAACTATGTGTCATTTATTCATCCTTTCTTCCTTCAGAAAATGATTTCACACCATGTCCATTTTAGGAACAACTCTTATCGTCCTTCATCAACGTAATATAAAAGAAATGATGGTTGGCCACTGACCACTGACCTATATGGTAAATGAAATTCTACAGCCCAAAATTCAAGCAATTACATCTTTGCAGCTCACTGTTGCTAAAATCAGGTCGCTATAGCCCCATCCTAACAGAATTGTGTGAAGAAGCCAGCCGTGCACTTAGCTTTAATGAGATGACTTGACAACCTGCCCCTTAAAGAGACAGTCAGGTTCTGATGCGAATTGAAAAATAAGTTGTGACCATTCTAATGTATACCTCATAGACATGTTGTGGTCTAGTGGATAAGTCACCGGACTATAGATCACAAGGTATGAGGTTCAAATCCCAGCACGGCACTAATGTCCTTTGGCAAGACGTTAATCTGCATTTGCCTCTCTCCACCCAGGTGTTACATGGTTACCCAGTAGGATGCGAATGTTAATGTAGTTTGCTAAGCATTGTGAGCTTCTGTAAAATGTTGCTTGGCTGTATTAAGCGCTATATAAAATGTGGAATATTATTATTATTATTACCTGTGTAATAGAATATTATGATAGCAATGTCATGTGAAAAGAACTGCTTTTGACATACCACCATATATTTATTGCTACTGTTTAGATTAAAATTTAGGATTGAATTTTGAAAAGACTAAGTTTGTGTAGTATAATATATTCATACCCATGTGCAAAGGTTTTTTTCCCTGCAAGATTGAGTAAATAGTTTGTAATCAGTTTGATAATCCAAAATCAAACAATGCAAAAGTGTTCATATTTGCTAGTTTGCTACATTATCGACCTTTCCCCAAACTTCTAAAAGGTTATTTTCACAATGCAATTGCATGACCGGTACTGGACTCTACCTTAAAACCTCTTCTTCCCGAGTCCTTAACGGGGAGAGAAAAAACGGAGAAAAAAAATAATGGAATTAATTACTTTGCCACATACTGGGTCAGAAGTCACGCTTAGCATCAGAACCTGCCACCTCCATGTTTCATCTCGGAGAGCAGTTGGCTTGGACCAAGGATTGTAATTAAATTTTTCTGGACACGAAGTAGATCGTGGAAGATGTTTTTTCCCTTTATAGACAGTTGGTGTTTAAAGGGAACCTTAACATCTATAGATTGTGATTGCTTCTCTGCCCTACATAGTATAATCATTCCTGAAAAATAGGAACAAACCACCCAATAATTGCAACAGAAAAATATTTTAACCATTGTAGTAAAATAAAAATGTACTTTAATAACATGTAAACAGTTCTAAGAAATTCAAGTGGTGGAAATTGTTCATAAATAGCAAAAAATCAACAAGCAACAACAGAGCCGATTTTATTTAGATCGGCCAAACTACATTTCAGTTGAATATTTTTGGTGGCAGTTTGTGGGAGATCTTTTACGTAAAATGTTTAATAGGCCTACATATTGTTATAAATGTTGATGCTTAATTATTAATTATTTATGATTGTTAAAAGTAGTTCCCCTTTATTTCTTTTTTCTCTCTTGTTGTGTCTCATTCCCTCTTTTCAAATATCTTATATCCCACTGTTTCTCTCCCTCTTTCCCTCCCTCTCTCCCCCCCCCCCCCCTTTCCCTTTTATCCCTTCTACTCTCCCCTTTTCTCCTCTTCTTTTATCATTCTTCCCCTCTCTCTCTCTCTCTGTATATTCACATAGCCTCAATAACACCCTTTTCTCATCATCTGTCCATGTTTTCCATTTTATTTTTTAGCATTATATGTATGTTCTTTTTCTATTTTTCTCTCTACTTTGTTATCCTCCAAATATAAAATAAATATCATCAAGGTTTCCTACATGAAACCCATTCAGATTAAATATTAACACAAACACATAATGTAAATATTACATCCTGCTTTTTAAAATGCAATTTAGGAAATCCTGTTTACTTTATGAATTCCTAAAATTATCCCCTCTTTTCAGCCTTTCTTAAACCCTTTTCCCTCTTTCTCCTCATTTTTCAGACAAATAATCATTTTCGACTTCTCTTTGTCATCTTTCTTTTTTCATTCTCTGCCTTTGTAGTTGCATTTGGACTCAGAGTTCACCTTATTCTATGTCACTGACATGAACTTAATATAGTCAAACCTGAATGAAACAAGGTATCAAATCGAAATGCAATTAGAATTGATTACACTGGAAACTTACCGTTGTCGTTGACCAATAGGAGTGGTCGAAATTGAAGCTCTTTGGTTGTTCTTTGCCTTGGGTTTTGGGGTTTGTGATTGCTGCAGGGGAAAACGAAGAGAAAATGTAGATAGAAATGTTATCATCATTCTTTGTGACTTGTGTACATGTACAACACAAACAGTAAAGACGTGGCATACAGTGTGTGCGGGCAAGCACTGAATCCAATGGCCTGGTATATTTGTAAAGCGCTTAGAGACATTTGTATTATTAAGCACTATATAAAAATTAAATATTATTATTATTACAACATCTAGCAAGAAAGTCTTTGTATTTTTATAGATCCAAATCAGAAAACCAATCTGCCGAATCTCCCAAAGAATGAGAAAATCACAAGAGAAATACTGAGAAAGTGTGTGTCATATAAGAAAAATTAAAAAATTATAAAGGTTTAAAGGTGACAAGGTGGAAAGACATTCATTCAGATTAGATCGTCAAAGTTTATCGTGTACACTTAATCTTTTTTTTTTTAACCTTCAGAGAATTTTTAATCAAGATTTGCATCTTTACAAACACCCGATTCCACTGGCCCGATCATAAACACCGGAAAACGGTTTGATTTACGACATTCATCTTTTCCCACGAGAGATGATTGGTTGTGACTCATTGTTTTTGGAGTCTCCTCCGCTTTTTAATGAAGTGCCTACATATTGATCCTTCCTACTACATTAAATCAATGTCCTATTTTCCCTCGGGATTGGAGCCTGACGTGTCCTGTGCTTCATGCACGTAGCTTTAGGAGATAAATGAGATCATCTTCTACACAACTAAAATCAACAAACTGTCTATTGAGAGCCCGATGCCCGTTGACTCAGTGTATAAGTAAATGTTTATCCGTTTATATTCTTCTCGCTCTGAAGAACAGATACAGTATACTCCTAGCTCAACCCTTAAAATATTGCCATTACATCGTCACAGGTTATTAGAGCTAACGCTTCAAGCAATTTTTGCAAAAAATTCTGAAAGATTTGTGCTTTCAAAATTTTAACCCTAAGTATTTAATCGTTTAATTACATATCGTGAATTGTTACAAAGATGGGCTGTTTAAAAGCAATTTAAAAGGCAAAACCACCCCCTAACAAAGATGTGTGCACAAATAATAGCAATGATTACAAACTGCCCATGACCTTGTAATACAAAGCTTAGTAATTGACCTTACGATCAATTTTTGCGATTGATTGCATTTAGTGATCAATGCAATCAATTGTACGATCAATTGTTATGCTTTGTGGCACAGGGCTCTGGTGTGTTGTTAAAGCTCATCATGTTATCATTCTATTGTATCGTGCCAAAGTTATGGTCTTTACACACAAAAAAGTCTCGAGTCATCACATCATTAAAATTTGCAAAAATAAGGATTATTATTCTATCACTAGAGACCATAACTCCTTTATTCATCCCCCGTCAAACGCCTGATTGTACAAAATGAAATGAAATTTTCCACTGGATATGAGTAATATGATGACTGTTTTGCTCACAGTGTACAGCCTTGTTCACACTTAGTAAACGGTCTAGTTCAAAAACGCTACAGCAATAATAAAACGAGTGAGCATGAGGCAACACACATTTCTGCATCATATAAGAGAATGATATACATGTAGGGTACACTGGACATGTGTAGCATCCTTATGTTGAACGTGGCTACTCTTTCACACGTTCACCCCCAATCACCATTCATTTAAATTGAACATGATTGCGATGACTTAAAAATTATAAACCTACAGTAGATGTAACTCCATAGTCTAGTGCATTATGTACTGATGTCTGAACATGATGATGACATGATACATAATCTGAACATGACTTCTAAACATAACCCAATAGCTTATTAAAATATCCCTCAAGTTGATTACTTGAAAGGATTTGCAAACGTGGTATACAAAAAACTGGATTTGTTTTGCCTCGACAGTTTTTTTAGTTGGCTGCCGTCTCTCATATATGAACAAGGCCGTAGCATTGTCATTCTAGTACAGTAGGCCTGTCCTCATCAGCTCAAGATTGCCAAATAGCTGGTGAAGACCCACCGGACAAATAGCTGAATATTTGCCAAATAGCAGGATATTTTGCAAACTAGCCCAAGATATCTTGGGATGATTATCTTGACCAAATATCCCGCTAACTGCAACTTCGGGCTGATGAAGCGCAAATTAAATGGATAATTTGCGATCGGGATAGTTGAAATAGCAGGATATTTGGCAATCTCGAGCTGATGAAAACAGACCTTATATCTGATCAATTCACTACAAGGGCATCATGCTCTGGCCCTGAAGCGAGTATGGATAGGGTATGTCATTCAGCCGCGATTGCAATTATTATATGAGCCTGCACGTCACTCAATATCCACAAACAAACTCCTTGAGGAAATGGAAAACATTATCACATTGCGAATGCGATGAAAGCTCATTTACACGAGCATCCTTTTCATTTCACAATGGGCTGCTGTAGAAGTACATTACAGTAACTCTGTCATGAGATAAAGCCCTTCTGGCTCTAAGCAGAAAATGAAATTTCCATCTTCATACTATAAACGGCAACAAAGTCAAAGTGATGCTCAAAGTGCACACATTTGTAATCACTATTTTAATAGCTTATGCTGATGCATGTAGCTTACCTTCAAAATATGTAATTTCTCTATAATAGAATTGAAGTCAATATATCTACATTGTACTTGTATCAGGTTTAGGAAAATAATTCAGTATTTTGTAAGCAGTATGTTTACATCTTCCATAGATAATTTATGCAACTTGCCTTGAATACAGTGTACATGTAAGGCTATACATTTATGACAAATTGAAGTAAATACAAGTATTTCCATTTTTTGATGAGCTATCAGCAAATGATGCTTGTACTTAATAATCTTAAGGGGACAAATGACATTGATGTAATATCTTGTTTTGAATGAGAAACTCTAGTAAATCTGTATGATTCTGTTTATATGTTTACTGTACATCGTTCCTGTTTTCACGAAGTGATGGTAGTGAGGAAAATCTGCACGCAAATTGTATGGGATGATCATTCACTACCGTCACTTCGTGAAAATAGGGACGACATGTACACCCTCTGGATCATGTGTGAACCCTACAAGGGAATTTTTAAAGAATATACATGTAGAGAAGATCAAACATAATTATGAACAATACGATGCATGCATGATTATTACTTGATATATATTTTTTGAATGGTGCTTAATCTGGTAAAAGATCGTAAAATTCAATGTTTTCATTAGGTCTATCCTTCAATAAATAAACAAATGAAGCAAAAGATACCATACAACTGAAAAACGTTGAATTGATCAGGAGTATAATAATCTTATCAACTTAACAATCTCAGATAAGTATTGAAAAGCACAAATCTTGATTTGTATATAAATAGGGCTTCCATATGTTGATAAATAAACAAGCTCAGCTATCAATCGGAGGCAAACATCTTGAATTCCGAATTCCAAATGGACTTACAGCCTACATGTACATAGTTTGAAGAGGAGAAAAAAAGTATGGATGAGAGAGAGAATGGAAGGATGAGAGAAGAGGGGGAGACACTACGTCATGGGTAACGTCAGAGCGAGGAGGTACCAGAAAAAGGACTCAAACATGCCCATCAAACTAAAGCAGATCTCTACCATGTTGGCGGCCAAATATAAGTGTCTTTCTCTGAGTTTCTCCTCATCAGCATCGCATTGCTAGAAAGGAGAGGGGTTTGAGAGTTGGAGAGATGAAAAAAGAGATTGGGAGAGGGAAAAGGATATAGGGAAAAGGATATATGGAAAGAGAGAAGAGAATGGAGAAAAGAGCAGAAAAGAGATGGGAGATATGAGATATAAAAGAGGAAAGAGAGAGAATTGAGAAAGAGAGGGAGTAAGTGTAGAGGAATGGCACTTTAAGTGAGGTGATGAGAAGAGAGAAGAAGAGATGAGAAGGGGGAGAAATGAATGAAGGGAAGAGGGTAAGAAGGAAGAAGAGGATAACTGATGTGGCCAAAGAGAAAATGAGAGGTAGGTGATGAATATATGGATGGAGGGTTTCATTTCAAAAATACATCCACACAGAGAGCTTTTACAATGTAATTAAGTTTTTTTTAATGAGGAAATGCACAAAATAGCAAAACAAGACAGTGCAAGTGTTGACCCTAGACCCCTCAAAAATGGAGATTGACCAAAGAAATAATACTTTAATATCTGACATACAAATCCCAGGTATTTCTCATAGAAGATTAAACCAAAATAGCATTAAAATAACTGACTCCAGATAAAATTGAAAATACCAAATTCAAAATATACATGTAGGTTGATGTCATAATATGGAACTTTGTCAACAAGACAATTGCAGGAGAGAGAAAAAATATAAATAAAACCATTTGGGAATGAAGGTAAAAGCAAGGCAATATATCTAACTTGACAAGATCTAGTGAAACAGATCATGACTACTAGGGAAATGGTATTAAAGAGGGTTCAACAGAACGGAGAGAATGGAGAAACAAAATTTTATTCAAAAAACAATGCAACGAAGCGAGAACAAGGATGAGAAACAGAGAAAAGGAACGATGGCAAGCTCTGGGGGAATAAGACTCAGGAGAGGGGCCCAACCACCAGGCAGGCTTTCAGGGTTTGCACGCCAATATAGACTCATCCTGGAGAGTTCTGACGTTGAAGACAGGGCTCTGGTTGTCATGGCAACGGGCAAGTCGCAGTGCGTGAGATCTGAATGCATGGAGAGGAGAGGAGTGCGCAGCTAGCGCCGGCTCTATTATCTCTGTTATAATACGCATCAGAAAATTGCATTTTTATTGTATTGTGCAAGAATTGCGTGATCAAAACAAATTCCATCGCAGGAATTAGTCCCACTCGAAATAGACTCTGTTTGCCCGGCTACAGACAGCCCCCTGCTGGGGATTTTCCATCTATAAACTGATCACTATTAGGGCTTCTTTCACCAAGTCAATCCTTTAAGACTTTCTTTTTCTTTTAGATTCTTTAAACGCAGATCAATTTCATGAACAATTCAATATCTGGCTCTGATCGGACGAGCAAATCCATGGCTTTGAAAAAAGCTTAGCGGGGAGGATACTGGATAGCGATTTATAAATCAAACATATGTTTCTGTAATCCCTGCACTTGTATTGTTCAAAAGTATGTGCCAATATGTTTCAGGGATTGGTATTGTACATGTATGTAAAGCAAAATGCAAATATCAGCATGAGATAATTTTGTACAAATCATCTTTCAATTTTTGTTTTCAATTAGTTTTATTACACCATTTAAAAATTAAAAAAAAAGTGTACAAATCATGCATGTATGAACATTATTGATACAGTGTAAATGGTCAGGGCGCCCCTAAAAGCCAAGGCTTGATTAATGGGGCACCCAATACATAAAGAAATTTTGGTAGAAAATGTATAGTGGCTGAGTAATGAGCAAAGAAAGATAAAGAAATCCAAGTAAGTTCATGTAGGCCAGACACTATGGCCCGAATTCACAAAGGAGGTTTGTCGACAAACCTCCTTTTGTTTCGCCAAACCTCCTTTTGTTCTTTACAAACCAGGTTTGTAAAAAACACGTAAAAACGCGTCATATGACGTACGAAAACCAAGGTTTGTCGACAAACCTCCTTTGTGAATTCGGGCCTGAGTGCTTTAAAACACAGTTCACTACAGTATGTGCAAATGGGAGTCGTGTTTTTTATTGAAAATGATACCCATTAAGTTTTTGTGCGTTTGTTTTTATTTCACTGGACCAAACAGCTAATCTTCTGCAGGATATACAATCCAGAATAGATCAGAGCAATTTCCTCTCAAAATATGATTCCCCAACCAGAGCTCAAGATTAGATTTAATCTCAATTTTCCTAAGCCTAATCATCATGCCTGGAAAAGGGGAAATTACATGCATGAAACATGCATTGATTGCTTAATCCTCTTACAAAAGATATTCATAAAAAAACTAACGGTGCACTTGATCTGAGAAACCTAATTATGCCTTTGACTTAGACTACTAGTGGATCATATACCATGGGATATACATGTACATGTAGCTCCAATAACACTTGATCTACTAAACATAATTACGTCTGAGACTTAATTAGACTACTAGCGGATCATATATAGTACCACAGGATAAAGCTCCAATAACCCTTGATCCACTAAACCTAATTACGTCTGGGACTTAGACTACTAGTGGATCATATACCATGGGATATACATGTACATGCAGCTCCAATAAACACTTGATCTACTAAACATAATTACGCCTTAGACTTAGACTACTAGTGGACCATACATGTATATTGTACCACGGGATTTAGCTCCAATAACACTTGATCTACTAAACCTAATTGAGTCTGTGACTTAGACTACTAGCGGATCATACAGTGTACCACAGGATAAAGCTCCAATAACACTTGTCAGTCTCTATCTAATCAGAACCAAGGCGTACTTTACTGATGGGCCATGTTGAGTGTCCGCAGACCAACGAGGGCCTTGATTGAAGCGATGATGATGATGTCTTAAACCCCCATTCACACCACCATAATTAATTGTATAGTTATAGTTATACAAAAACCCACATGTAGACAGCTACACAGTTATGTATTTTTTAATTTTGCTATTCTGAATGTCGTGAAACATTTTATAGCTAAAATGCACCTTTGAGTATCGTTTTGAAAGAAACAAGTTCAACAAAGTATCAGGGTCTTATTCTCATCTGAATGTATTGATTGGAAATCGTGTATCGTATATTAAACTTGGTAGGGCTTGCCTTGAGCATGCACTAATGATCAGCCAGCTGTCATCTCAACTGACCTCTTCAAGACTATCTTCTTCACCCGCATATGACGTTTCTTTAAACGAGATACGCATACATTTTGTCTAGTCTGAATAGGCTATGACCCTTATCAGTCATCGTAGCACTGTGAGGCGGTAGGAGAGGGAGCCAGGGTTTATCATAATAATGAATCGTTTCCACACTTTGAGAGCTTCTATCGTCGTCCATCGTATCCAGATCCCAGCCTGTTACACGGCCGAGTTAAGCGTGATGATCCACGGATTGACGTTGGGCAAATTAAATAAACTGCAAGGTGCAAAAGCATAACGTGAGGTACAGTGGCTCAGGGTTCATTGGAAGGTTGTTTGGAACTGCAGGTCCTGGGTTCAAAATCAATTTGGAGCACTCATGAGCATCCTGTGATGACACATTAATCCTGCATTACAAGCCATTGTATCTCCTGGTTGCTTGCTAAAGTTTAGTAAATTAAATTGCATAAAAGCAAAACAAGAGGCATAATAGCTTCAGACAACAGTACTTGGTCTGAGAACATGTTCTGTAGGTCCTTGTTCTGCACTTCCATTGGACTGAAAAAGAAATTATTCAGTCTTTGAACGATTCCTCTAAAAAGGTGGCGAAATGAATCTAGTTGCCCTCAATCTGGAGCAATTGCACTAAATTTGGCATATTTTTTTCTTACATTATAGGCATGTCAGTCTATTTATAAAAGCTTACATTATATGAAGACACAAGGCCAGATAAAAAAAAAAACATGTTTAGCGTCCGGTTTTTTTGAAAAATAGGAAGGAGGAGGCCCTTTTTATTTTTTCTTTCAAAATGATTTCCTTTGTCGGGCCATTTATCAAGATGGCCGCCGACATTTTTTTTTTTTTTTTTTAAATCAGAAATAGAACCATTTTAGCAGTGTTTTTCTTCTTTTTTTTCCTTTCAAAAAAAAAAAAAAAATCAAAAAAAAAAACAAAAAAAAAAAATCAAAAAATCAAAAAAATTTCAAAAAAAAAAAAAAAAAAAATAGGAGGCGGCCCCCAAAAAGGAAGCGGGCGGGGACGCTAAACATGTATATTTTTTTTAATGGCCTAATACAATTAAATTAAAGGTGTCAATTTATGGCTTTTTACAGAAGAAAAGGAGATAAGAACATGCTGAACTATTGACACTATAATGAAATGGGAAAATGACAGGTGGTCATACATTGTATATCAAATTTATTAACCTGAATATTATGAAACCTTATGACACATGTACATGTATGTATACATTATTCAGAATTCTTATTACTCAAAAGCACTATTTAAATTTAAAAAAATCAAAAATATCCTAATTACATGTTTAAGGCACTATTGACTAATTATATTCATTATCTTTATCTTCACAGCTGTCTAGCTTTTTCATACCCTACTTTCTTTGTTCCCTTTTCGTTTTATTCCAAGCATGTTATTCTCACCATGCCTGGGTGCACATGTTGAACAAGTACCCTTAAGTCTGTCCAGACAAAGCAACAAAGTACTTACAAAGAAAATCAATCTGCCACAATACAATTGACATTTTAACTGCAAACTAATTGATTCAGATAAAATGTAGAATATGGGTCCGGATAACTGCCTGCAGCCAACTTTATTTACATTGTTAAAAAGACAGTAGATTGCATAATTTGCATACAGTCCATATTGTGTACTCTACATAATCATGTACAGTATATCAGTAGACAATACAGTCAAACAGCTGGGGAAACGGCGAGCAGAAATGTATGTGAATTATTTGCTTATCAAGTATTCATTGCCATCTACATAACTAATCAGGAATTGATTGATATTCTGCTAGCAATGCTTTGGAAGTTTGTTTGTTTGTTTGGTTGGTTGGTTGGTTGGTTTGTATTTGTGTGTGGTTTGTTTAGTTTTGTTTAGTTTTTTTTCTACGAATGTTCCTGTTTTTTTCTTCATTGTCATGTTTATTACATGAACATGTGTTTATTATCAATAATTATACAACACCTAAGGAAATCCGTGTCATTTGATTGGAGGAGTATTGGTGTCAGGTTTTGGTACAAATATACAGCAGCCATACAATGTAGTTAGATGGCTTTTTTAATTGAAATTAATAATTAATTTCAGATGTGACATTTTTTTAAGCTCTCTCTCTCCCTCCTCCCCCCCCCCCCCCCCCCCCTTTAACAGGAAATGTAACACGTCATGTAGTCCTAATGATCAAAACATTATGTAGTTTCTCTCGAGCGCATAGGGACTTAAATTTATTTTTGTGATAATAAGAATCGCTTTATTTATTACTATTATTATTATTAGTAGTTATACATTCACTGATGTATAAAAATATAAAACAAATTTGTAAAAATTGTCTTAACTTATAATCCCATTCTCTCCATTTTCCCTTTACATTAAATGTGCATGTAGTCTATTAAAAGCCCATGACACATTATACAACATGACTACAATCCGATTTTGAGGGGAAAAATAATAATATTTGACATGAACATTCACACATGTATGCAAAATCCTAAAAATCAATACTTGTTGGGGGACGAAAAGCTTCAGTGAAGGAGGAATTTTAAATCAGTTCAGAATCTTAGTGACGGCATTACAGTCCTGCAATCGTCAATGACTTGAGGCTTTTGCATCGACTAGAAGGCTTAAATGGACTAAAACTGTTATTGTTAAATTCACATAATTTTCAAATCCTCAATCGGGAAGATGTTTTGTTGCAATTTCCATATCTAATGCAACTGCCATTTCTTTGAAAATTGAATCGTAGAAGGATCGTAAATTATGTTAGGTGGGCTCTAGGGGTAAGCTCAACATGCCGACGTGGGGGTGTCTCACAAAAATCCTAAGTTGAACTTGATCTCTAAGTTGGACTTATACATTATGGAAAGCCATTAGCATCTATGAAAATATTTTGTAAAAGTTATTTTAAAAGGCATAGAATGTTGATTCAAATCTTTCATATATTTTCTATTATCTAGGAGATTTCATGTTCTTGATGTGGAATTTAAACAAGTTTGAATATTACTAAGTGGACGAAGACAATTATTGATTTACCATCTGCTATCAAGTAAATAGAGATATATACTTTGATTTTATTTCATTTAAACATGTGATTAAGTGCTTTGTTATGAATATTTATGTACGATGTTATCCATGATTTTATCTTGAAAAACATTATTTCAACAACAACAACAACAAAAAAGTCTAAAATACTTCAATTTTCGCTTTTGAATATATCTTATTTTAAGGCTACAAAAACAAATGGCTCTCCATAATTTGTAAGGGTAAACTTAGAGTTAAGTTCAAAATAGGATCTTTGTGAAACACCCCCCTGATCTACAATACATTGCACATTGTACATTTAAATATAGCAATGTATAATACATGTAGGTGTGTAGTAGACGGTGTGTTGGAGACAGTGAATAAGGTCACCTTTTGAATTGAGACACTGCCGAGGAGATCATGATGCTAATTACATTCCAATTTCACACCCGAAGAAGGCAATTAATGTCGTCTAGCTCAGCTGTGTAAAATGGCTGAAGTCTGAAGTCGCGATCGTCATTGATCACACCACCTACACATCTACACTGCGACTGAGAGTATCTAATTCAAACATATTGCCATTTCAATTTGAGGTTGCAATACAAAACCCTCTCCAATTTTGCAAAGGTCATGTGATCACAGCGATACACATGTATTGGACATGAATGTAACGAGGTAGAGATTGGGCTCCGCACAAGCAAAAGATTTCCACTTGTAAAGTACATACAGTTATCCTTTATGTATCCTGTACATGATATGGCTGAATATTATTTTTTGGAATAAAGTACATGTAAATGATATAAAGTAAATACACTGGAGTCATATGACCACTCAATTACTACAGTACATACAGGTCCATGTATTTCCATACAGTATGTAATTAATACGGGCCATGGTTTAAATTTTAGTGGAATATCAATTTGGAGGTAGTAAGTATACATCATATATTACATTACCGGTATTTATTAAGTGAAAAAACATGTAGAGCATTTAGAGTTAGAATATTATAAGTGTAGAGATGTTGTGTTACATACATTAGGGCACTGAGTTCACTGTAGCAACACTAATGGCATTTGGCAAGACATTAAGTCACATGTACTGTACATTGGTACACTCCACCCAGGTGAGGTAAATGGGTATCTGGCTGAAATTAATTCCTTAAAATGTTTGGGCGCTGTCAAAGTAGCCGTGCTAAGAATTCTGGGTATGACAATGGAGCGCCAGGAGTGGCAATGTGGCAGGCATGAGCACTAATTTACAAGACTCCACAATTTCTATCTACATTTCTTATTTCAAAATGAAAACACATTTTTCACCAAATCAGTGACTTGCCCAACCAAAGCCAACCATATCATTAAATATTGTTTGGCGACATATAACATAAAACAGTATTTCATAATACCGGTACCATTTTGCCTAATACAGGTACAGTACATGGCCTAACATGTACATGTATGTCAGGATTCTCTGGAAAGGACATCACCCGTAACTTCAAATTAAGTCGTATCATCCTCATGATAACTTCATTTGTGCAAACATCGATAAATGACTAATATTAAGCCCAGGGATAATGATGATGATCTTACTAGGATTCGTGTGGAAGAAAGATGGTAAATGGGAAGAGGCAGGATCATTTAAAATGCAGAATGGTGGCTGCTGATACTTGGTAACGGTGCTAGAGCAATTCATAATGAAACGTAACGAGCAGTGAGTCAGGGAGAGTGGGTATGCATTATTGATGCACCTACATGTAGGAGGTGCATCAGGAGCTAGTCTCGAGGCACAGACCTATGTCAGTCGTAGTGCGTAAGAGAGTGTCTGCACATAGAGACTAGTAGGCAGAATGCATGGTCTAGTGCAGCCCATAGGCTCTGTTATTTAGCTTATCCAGCCAGAGACTGACATGGCTAGGCTCTGCTCAAGGCTTTATGGAATTGTGTTTTACGTGTCAAATTAGAGTCTGTGCTGGCAGACTATTAGAGCATAGGGAGGCAGTGAAACCCTCCAGTGGAGGAGGATGTAGCATATAAGGAATGGAAGGATGGAGGGATTGAGGGAGGGATGGAGGGAGGGATGGATGGAGAGATGGAGGGATGGATGGAAGGATGGAGGGAGGGATGGAGGGATGGATGGATGATGGGATGGAGGGATGGAAGGATGGAGGGATGGAGGGATGGATGGATGATGGGATGGATGGATGATGGGATGGAGGGATGGATGGATGGATGGATGGATGGATGATGGGATGGAGGGATGGAGGGATGGAAGGATGGAGGGATGGAGGGATGGATGGATGATGGGATGGATGGATGATGGGATGGAGGGATGGAAGGATGGAGGGATGGAGGGATGGATGGATGATTGGATGGATGGATGATGGGATGGAGGGATGGGTGGATGGATGGATGGATGGATGGATGGATGGATGGATAGATGGGTGGAGGGATGGAGGGATGGAGGGGTGGATGGATGGGGGGATGGATGGATGGAGGGCTGGATTGAGGGAAGGAGGGGGGGATAAAGGGAGGGATGGATGGAGGGATGGATGGATGGAGGGGTGGAGGGAGGGATGGAGGGATGGAGGGATAAATAGAGGGATGGAGGGATGGAGGGATGAATGGATGGATGGATGGAGGGATGGGTGGATAATGGGATGGGTGGATGATGGGAATGAATGGATGGAGGGCTGGATGGATGGGTGGATGGATGGAGGGAGGGCTGGATGGAGGGAGGGAGGGCTGGATGGAGGAAGGGAGGGAGGGCTGGATGGGGGAAGGAGGGAGGGATGGATGGAGGGAGGATGGATGGAGGGATAGATGGAGGGATGGATGGATGGATGGAGGGATGGAGAGTTGATGGGATGGATGGATGGAGGGATGGATGGATGAAGGGGTGGATAGAGGGAGGGATGGATGGATGGATGGATGAAGGGGTGGATGGAGGGAGGGATGGATGGATGGAGGGATGGATGGATGAAGGGGTGGATAGAGGGAGGGATGGATGGATGGATGGATGAAGGGGTGGATGGAGGGAGGGATGGATGGATGGTAGGATGGATAGATGGATGGATGGGGGAGGTAGGTGGATGATGGGAGGGATGGATAGAGAGAGATAGAAGAGAAATTGCAGACTGAAAGATTAGGAAGGGGATACAAGAAATAGAGATTTATTGGGAAATGACAATTAGTGAATGAATGCAAAATTTTAGGGTAAAATTTGGTATTAAGAAAGTAAAATGACAGGGCAAAATGAGGAAACAGAAAGAAAAGGAAGAGGAAAAGAGAATGAGGGGAAAAAAGCATGAGGGGGGGGGGAGGAGGAGAACGTGAGGAAAGGATAGAGAGGGCAAGATCAGATAGAAAAGAAAATGAGAAAGAGAGCTTAAAACTAAGGAGAAAGAACGAAAGAGAAATAGAAAGAAAAAGGAGGGGAAGTGATAGAGAAAAAGAGGAGGAAAGAGGAGAGAGCTTAAAAGGTTAAGAGACTTAAAAAGAGGAAGTGAGAAAATAAGCATTATTTTATTCTTATTAATATCATATTCAATACATTAGAAGGGCTTGCATACAATGTGGCATGGATGGTTTAAGATGTTGGTGTACATGTTGTTGGTGTTTCCTTGAGAAAACCTGCCTTAAAATACCTTTCAACAATTCTAAATCCCTATGAAAACAGGACCTGAAAGAAACGGTCTGCAAAACTCTGCATTCTTTCTATTGTTAAACACCGGGTTACTTTATTCAGCTTCGACCCATGCTACTAGAGTTCCATATTGAAAGATCATGGGGAGGCTACCTACAGTGTATGTACATTGTACATGTAGGCTACGTACATGTACATGCAGCAGATGAAAAATTTGCTGTTCGGCTGACAATAGGGCCTACTAAAAAAGCGTTGCGCACTCTGATATAAAACGCAGATGCACACTATTGCATTTTAAAAGGAGAGCATAACAATGCCTAAAACTACAAAATTATTTGCATTTATATTTGATTAAAAAAAGTACCCCAAATTAGGTAATTACCATCCATTTATCGGTATCAGGGAGCTGAGAAGACTTTTAAAAGTCTCATCTCTCTGATAACATTATAGAAATAAATAAATAAATAAATAAATAAATAAATAAATAAATAGACCAATCAAAACCATAGAAGATGATGCCACATTGTCTGTGTGGTCATTATGTTTCTTAACTACATGTATGTGAGTTTTAAATGCCCTTTTGGCTCCAAGCAGACGAGTGCACAGTACTTGGTAGAGCAGGACTCAACCAGTAAAATCAATCTGAAACTATTTTAATGAATAAAGAACTTAAAATGAATAACAACCGACATACATGTAGGTCGACAGAATTCCATTGAATAATAAAATGGTTTCCTGTATGTAGACCTGCATTTGACAAAAATATACAGCCTACAAGTTTGGCCTCTGATAGTATTCAGTGAAATTTTCCCCAGAATTTTTAATTTATTTCTGGTTTAATAATGGAAGTTGAAACCAATCTCTTCCAAATTTTCAATCATAAACTGAACAATTCTGGCTATCAAAATTCCTAGCCAATTCTTTTTTAATGTTTATGTACATGTAAACATGTCTTTTAAAGCAGTCAAAACTTGCTTTAAAATGTAAACAACGACAAAGGTTTAGAGTCTTTTATTTGTTTAATTGAAATCATTGATGGTAAGATAAGATTGCCATTTAGGGAGACTTTCCTTATTTGACATGATATGAATATGACTACTTTTATCCACCGCACCAGAAAACTGCCAGAGCGGGGCTGAGTCATAAAGGCAAACAAGGCAATTCATGGCTGAATCGAGGGCTCATATGACATTTAGCACAAACTACCGGGTCAGAAAATTTCACAAATGCCCATTAGTCACGCAAATGAAGAATATGAATATGAGACTCGTCAGTTTTGCATGTGAGCAATCAGTCAGAAAGAGTCGGGAGAATTGTTTGATTTTGGCAGAAAAAATGGTCCATTAAGCCATATGGAACACTGTACACGTACAATACATGTACTTTACCACAGTAGTAGCAGTACTATAACTATCAGTGACAAATGATGAATCATGCTTTGGTTGTTACTAATTGGTCACTTTAATTAATCAATTGAAATTGATAGTGTTTACGATTGCAGTATGCACATCGTTATGAAAAAAATTGCAATAGGAAGGATTATCTTGTGCTATTAATCATGTAAATAGTGCAAAGTCCCAAATTGTAAGGCCGACTTTATATGCAAATGCTATAATAAATAAACATAATTATGCTATTATGAATGCATGACTGCAGGTTCATATGAAGGCGATTAGTAGAGCATGCAGATAATTTACGGAATTAATCATTACATGAAATTTACATGCACATGGAGAGCTGATCATCCTTAAATCACTATTCAATCTTATATCTCTATTACACTCTTCTCTCTCTCTCTCTCTCTCTCTCTCTCTCACTCTCTTTCTCTCTGTCTGTCTCTTTCTCTCTCTCTCTATCTCAATCTCTCTCTCTTCTTCTTCTTCTTTTTCCACTTTTCATTTTCAATCAGCTTTCCCTTTCAGGCTTCTCTGCTAAGAATTATAAGGCATTAAGTTTGTCATTTGTCTTCTCCTTCTCATTCATTTCTTTTTCCATCTCTTTCTCTCTATTCAGACTGAAACAGCAAGAGACAGAGAAGCAAATATCAGAGAAAGAGAAATATATAGAGAGAGAGAGGGGAGTGGGTGAGACAGAGGGGAGAGAGAGATAGAGGGAGAGGGAGGATGGAGAGATAGGAAAGAGGAAAGAGAGAGAGAGAGAAAGTGAGCGGGTCGAGAAGAAAAACCATGAGAAGGGGGAAAAGGGGGAAATGTCAGAAAAAAGGTGACTTCTTTTAAATAACGAGAACAAATTTAAGTGGGAAATTATTATTATTATTATTAAAAAGAATGGATATAGACTTACTTGTAGTTGTTCCTGTCATAGCAATGATGCAGGTCGCATCCCGTGCCACCTCCCGACTGTTAAAGGGTCGCACCCGGACGGCTACTTTCACAGAAGACATCTTGAGTTTCTTATCTCAAGTCTATAAAACAGAAAAAAGATGGTCTGCTCTCCCTAAGCCGAGACTAAGCGGCTTGCTATAGATACAGGTGGATAATCAGCTGCAACAGTTCCCTAGTTTGCAACCGTACTTGCCACCGCCGAGTATGGATAGTCAATTACTTGTTCCCTGCCTGTTGATTGCTTCGTTTGGAAGAATACACGTTGCTCGACTAATTACTCTGTCCTTTAGTTCTTAGCACCATGGTTTCGGATATCATTTCATTTGTCACATCACGGCAGCAGAAAAATCTTCGTTTCAAAATAATTTATCTTCTCTTTATTCCCAAGCGCGTGAAGCAAAAAAACACAAAAACACACACACTGTTTCAAATTAAATTTTGTTGTCTATGTACACAAGGTGTAAGAGAATCCTCTGGGCAGGCTTTCGTCGTCGTTACGTTCCAGTATTGGATTCCCCGTTGTCTTTTTGCGTCCATGCACATCAGTCTGCCTGCCCAGCTCGGCTTGATGCCCTCAAATGAAAATCAGTGTTCTGAGCCGCCGCCTCCTCGTCGCCCGCTCGCGCACTCACTCTCGCTCTCTGTCACTCTGCACGCACCCTGACCCGAGAATCCGATGCAAGCCTCGCACTGCTCGCCCAAATCTCTTGCTATCTCACGCTCAAGATCATCCAATTGCATTACACTGGGTAGCATCCGACTGAATACCCAGAGATGGGGGAGGAGGAGGAGGGAAAAAAAATGGTTGAAGAGCAAGGATGCATACGTCAGCTGTGCAACTCCACCGTCCCTTCTACCTCAATGGTTGCTATGGTTACTGCTGGTTTCTCGGAGAATGCATAAATAGAGGAGCGTTTTAGGGAGGCATTTGATGGAGAGAGAGAGTGAGGCAGAGATGAAGTTAAATCAAGCTACGGCAATCAATCCAACAAGGTTGTACAGATTTAAACTCCAGCTTCATTCCATGAGATTGATAAAAACTTGCAGGGCTAGGCGAGATGGGGGAGGGTATGTGAGATGGGAGGAGTGAGGGGGGATTTCGGGGGAGGATATGTCCAAACTGCCCTACACCAACCAAGCTTTCCTTTTTGTTTCCGTCTTCCACATACAAACTGGACTGGTTTCCACACTGCAGGCTACAAAAGATTAATTCTCTTTCACCTGAGGCAGCCTCTGGTCTACGTACGTTCACACTCTCTCCGGTAGACGACGCTCACATGTTGATCTGGGGCGTGTTTACATACATGTACGACAGGAACAACGCTCAAATGTCAGCCGATTCTCACGTCGTCGGCTTGCCCTGTGTGTGGGGAACAAGAAAAATAACACCATGTTTTTAATCCAAACAGAAAACAAGCCGAGCTTTCGGAATGCAGGAAGAGGATTCAGGGTGTTCAGGAAACTAGGAAAGTGGACCGGTGCCAGAGGCACAATGTCACAGGATCTAATAGCTCTCTTTTTATTATCGTAATGGAATTTACCATGCAGAGAAAATAGAATTCATTCATGAACTTTATATTGCATGCCTACAGTTGTACATGTAGGGCCTACAGTGGTTCAGATAAATCAACAATGGCTAACCAAGACTGACTTTAATTTAGTCACATTTTAAATACATGTAAGTGATAAATCAAACTGATTCATCAATTCAAGTTAAACCAGTTACCTCTTTATTATAATTTATTATCTCATGAAAAGAGAATGATTTAATTAAATTATATCTTTTTTTAATATCTGGAAGTTCAGGAAAGAGACAAAAAAAACAGTTCATTTTTTCAATGAGGAAATAGGAATTCAATTCATAATTGTTACACGAAACTCTTTAAAAAAAATGTTGTCTTATCATAAGACTTCATGTACATGTACATGTATGTGACTCGAGTTAATAATTATAAAGGAATTCTGTATCACAGTCTGTATTTATACAGACTATAGATTGGATCTTTGTTTCATAAATGACACTTCTAGACTCATACTTCCCATATCACCTGATAAAAGATTTAGTGTAAATGTTTGACTGCTTTACAAATCTGAAAAAATATTATCCTCAATTCGAACAGTAAATATGATAAACTGAATAAATAGACCTACAGTTTGTATCTTTAAAAATGAACCTCATTATACCACGCAAATGAGCAAACTCCTGCCCAAAATACTTGCGATGCCGAGACCTTAAATGCAGATTGAATGTATACTGTACAAGTACCTGGGATGACCGCAAAAGGGGGTTATTTGCATTTGTGGTAACGGTCATACGTGTCACCCTCTGTGGGGGAGTGACCCCACCGGGGGATATACGCTTACCATAAAGTGTTTTCTCATTGTAATCATATACTTGTACACAGAACTTTACCTTTTTTTCTTTGAAAATTTGTTTATGGTATCTACATAGAGAATTAACAAAATAGTAAACATCTCATTTCAGGAAACTTTATGTCAGCTGTACAGTCTTTAATAAACATTGCTTTTAATCTCTTTGTAAATCACTACAAATTGTTTTCGCACATATTGTCTGATCAGCATTAGATACATTAGGCCTGTTTTCATCAGCTCGAGTTTGACAAATAACCCACTATTTAAACTATCCCGGTCGCAAATTATCCAGTTAATTTGGGTCTTCATCTGCCCGCAGTTGCAATTAGCGGGATATTTGGTCGAGAAAATATCCTGAGAAATATTGGTCTTGTTTCCTAAATATCCCACTATTTGGGAAATAGCGGGCTAAAAAAGTTGCGCCGCTATTGGTCTGGTGAAGACGCAATTTTGAGCTTCGGGATAATACCCTGAGTCTGAAAATAGCGGGTTATTTGGCAAACTCGAGCTGATGAAAACAGGCTTATGTAGAATCATTTGACCCTCAAAGTGTTTGCATTAGTGCTATCTTTTCCTAATATCACAAACATGAGCTCCCTGTCTATCAAGTTCAGGACAATGCAAATATCTCTTCCTAAAATCAGTGACAGCCACTGACCCCATTCACACAACAAAAATCCATTGTATAGTGATACAAAAACTGTACAGACATACAAGTTTAAGTAATTAAATTGTCCTAGTCTAAATGTTGTATACAGAAACTGTGCACAACGAAACACTGTATAGTGAAATGCAGGTTCAGGCAACGTTTCAAATGAAAACTTAATAAAGGATCGGGTCCCATTCTCATCTGAACGTTACATCGTACAAAAAAACGTAAAACTGGGCAGAGCTTATCATGAACGCTCACTGATGATTGCCCTGCTATTGAGACAACTTGTACCACTAGTTCAATACTAGTTTCTTTGTACAATGTTTCTTAATACAAATTTGTTATAGTCTTTACACCCATTGCACTGTACGATTATTCTTTATACAACGTTTCTTTTATAATAATAATAATAATATTCTGTGTTTATATAGCGCTCTATACATCGATCCAATGATGTGCCTATTTAAAGCGCTTTACAGATATATTATTACCCCCGTCATCGGATTCAGGCTTACCCGCACACAATGTATGCACATTTCCCACTCCCTGGGGACTCTGGGGAGCATTCCAGCCAGTCGCCATTTTACAAGCGCACACTTGCTCGTCCAACCACATGAACGTTCGCATCCTACCGAGTTTCGTAAAAGTTGCCTTTAGTCTGAACATGCTATGAGCTCACAAACAAGAGTAGCTTATAATGAAGAGGATGGGGAGAGAGGCTTGAGTATTTTGTCTGGGTTTAACTGCAAATCAACTAAATTAAGGCACACGGCTGAACATGGGATTGGTGACGCACTTAATAATATTGGATTCATCATGGCAAGCATTTGGTTGAGCTTGAAGTACAGGGATGTTAATATAACATTAGGTAAATGCATCCCCCCCCCCCCCCCCCAACCTTCATCTCTCTCTCTCCCCTATCTCCATGTTTATGCGAAACTCTCTCTCTCTATGTGCACTGTATCTCTCCTTTCTTATCCTTTTTTTTTCCTCACTTCAGTCTTCAGTATGGTTTTACCAGGGGTGATAGTGAGCACTAACAAAAAAAAAGGTTTTTTGTTTCCCCTCAACCACACCCCTCTTGAGTAAAAAAAAAAAAAAGAGGATTCGCGAGGAAAAAATGGCATCTAACAACATACCCCTCTTTCGAGTAAGAAAATTGGGACAAAATTAGGAAAAAAATAGGGCAAAATAGGAAAGAATAGATAAAATAAGAGGGAAATCGAGAAAATCAGGATAAAATAGGGAAGAAAAAAAAAATTGGTAAAAAAAAAAAAAAAAAAAAAAAAAATCTGGATTTTTTTTTTTTTTTTTTTTTTTTAAATCGGGAAGAAGAAAAAAAATCTGGAAAAAATCAGGAAAAATCAAAAAAAATCGGGAAACCCGATTCAAATCGGGTTTTTATCAGGCCTGTTTTACTCTTGTCATTATTCCATTCCATGTCTTCTGTGTCTCTTCTCTTTTCTACCATTTCATTCACCCCCCTCCCCCCACATATTCTCTAACTCTCTATGTGTCTTTCTCTCTCTTTCTCTTTCTCTCTTTCTCTCTCTCTCTTTCTCTCTCTCTTGCTCTTTATCTCTGTAACATGTTTCTCTCTATGCCCCTCTCTCTCTTTACTGTAAAGCAATTTTAAAGCACTTTGTTAAGCCTTAAAACAAAAACAAAATGTTCTTTGGTATAAACTGTATTAAATCAAACAGGCAAGGCCATTTGGCACAGTAAGAGTTAAGAAACACTGCCCTCTGAATTCAAGACGGCTCTCCCACGACGCCCTAGCACTTGACAACATTGCCGCATCCTTTCTCCTACCTACCGCACTCCAAGGCGATGAGATAGCACGCAGTTAATACATGCATCACACTCGAGTGTGTACTCTTGGAAGCCATATGGTAAGATTCTCTGCCTTGTTAAACAGCGGTGATACAGCCATTTCACATCTCTGTCTGGTTAATATTCTGTTGATCACTTCTCTGTTAATTAAATCAATGGGCCTGATAATTGGCTCAATTGATTTACAATTTCTATTTGGGTCTCTATGTTGTGTTGTTGTAATGATGCAGGGCTGGTAAGGGGGGGGGGGGGGCTACCTAGAGACAGCTCTGTCTGAAATACTTTTATACATGTACATAAAAGGAATAATACTAGCTGTCATACATCATACATGTATTCCATTGTAGCTTCATACACCATTGTGTGCACACACAAATATTCAATTCAATTCAATTCAAATAAAGGTTTATTACAATATGATAGGCAGTCACAAGCTGAATTGTACATGTTTTTACAGTGCAAGTAAAATACAATATTTATACAATAAGAAAACATGTAAAATAGAATGTAAAAGGTACACACTTGTTCATGAATGAAACTAGTATTATCTTAAATATTATAATTATTTTGTTATCTTGTGTGGGGAGGGGAGTGGCGGTCATGCACATTTAGTGTAGCCTGACATGTCTTTACACAAGGTATTTTATCTGTAGTTGCCTCTCTCCACACAGGTGATAACTGGGTAACTGGCATGAAAACAACAGAAAAACAGTTGTATCAACAACAATGATAACAACATAAATAACAATAATAACAACAAAAACAACAACAATAATAACAACACAACAACAGCTACATGTATAATTATCATCATTATCACAATCACCATCCATCAGCACCATCATCATCACACCACCATCATCACCATTATCACCATCGCCATCACCATCGCCATCACCATCACCATAATCATCATCAACATCAACACCATCATCATTATCATCATCATCATCATCATCATCATCATCATCATCATCATCATCATCATCATCAACATACATTGTAGTCATCATGATCATCATAATCATACAATAATAATACATAATAACAACTAATGGCAATTTGTATCCCACCATTTCCATTGGTATATCTTTCATAAATTTACATTCATAAGTGTACATGTAGGTGTATAATTATGTAGATCACTTTTCAGTCTAAAACTCCTTCAAAAGCTATATTTACCCATCAATTTTATAAATTGATGAAGGTTTTACAGTATTTCAGACTTCTTTTGTTACCGATATAATCCCTCAGGCTTACGAGCCGAGGGCGGGCTAAGCCTTCAATTTCCACATCGTTTCCTGTTGCGAAACCGATCACCAGTATAAACTTGTCATCCCTATTCAGTACTGTCAGATAATTTTGATGAGTGAATTGCTTTAAAACATCAATATGTGTGCTGATTACAACTTCGTTTTTCTCTCAGGTACTAAATTGTACAATTAACGAAAGCCTCTATAAGTACATGTACATGTAATTAAAAGAGAACAATCAAGTAGTTCCATTTTCTTTAGCATTTCAAGTAAATAATCATTGATTCATTTTAAACCCTGGAATGTTCATGTGAGGTGAACCTGCTCTTATACACTGTAGTTGGAGAAGTTAGATATCATCATAGTTCTATTGAAGTGCACATGTAATTTACAAGTGTCATTCTGCAACCCACTTTACTTCCAATCAAATCTTCGACTTATTTTCAACATACCGGTATATCATTTTAAATATATCAATCCAAAATTAATAGATAGTATGGTTCAGTGACTTTTCACTTTGAAGGCAACATTGAGTACAAATATTATTTAAATTAAAGCTCAAGAAATCTACCGTAAGCATTCTTTACAAATAACAGTCATGAAATCTTTTGCCACAATTATAATAAAATTGCAAAGACTAACAAAAAAATCTACATGAATAATAATAATATTGGATTCTTATATAGCGCACGATCGACGTTGCAAGGCGCTCCAACATTACCTGGCTATGCTAGGCTGCTGATTTCGACGCTCACAGCATTTTAAGGAATTCCTTCCTACCGGTACCCATTTGACACCTGGGTGGAGAGTGGCAAGTGTACATGTAGATTAATGTCTTGCCAAAGGACATTAGTGCCGCGGTGGGTTTCGAACCGCGGACCCTGTAATTCACAGTCCGACGACTTATCCACTGTTAATAATTCTGGCAATGAGGCTGTATATTTGTCCCTCATAATATTTGGGTGTATAATTAAAATTGTTGCTGGTGTCAACAACTCAAATCAAATAACTTGGTGAAGGCTTACTGTCTAGCTGACCAGCATACTGTACAAAGGTCACCTTCATGCATATATTATTCAACTCTTGTAGAACTTCCTGTACAGTGTACATGTACATGTAAAATGTACCCTGCATCTGTATGTACATTTACATGAATGTATAGATGTGGTACGGTCAAACCTGCTTTAGTGACCACCTGTCTACAAAGACCACCTGTCACAACAAGCACATGTTTTGTTTCCCTTGGGCAGTCGCTGTAGCCAGGTTTGACTGTACAAGCATCATAGTTTATCCCACATCAGTGGGAAGAGTCAGTACTAAATCATACACAGTCAAACCCGCTTTCATGACCACCTGTCTACAAAGACCACATTTGTTGTTTCCCTTGAAAATGGTTTCTCATTGAATCATGTACTGAAGGAACCTGTCTACAAAGACCACCTGTCTACAAAGACAACTTTTTGTGTTTCCCTTGGGTGGTCACTGTTGACAGGTTTGACTGTAGTACATAACGAGTTAGAGACAGTACATACTTTTCAAAACAATAATACACACCTCAAAAAGTCTATATTATCCATAAGATGTTTCCAACTTATAATCACATTTTTCAAAGACATGTTAACCTCAAAAGAGCAAAGTAAATATTACATTAAAAAATTTACCCACCACAATGAATTTGTACTTGATAGGCCAATGAATCTACAATAATCTTTGACATTTCCAACTATATTTTCTCTTGAAGAAACTTGAAGAAACAAGAACAATATAAATGTGTAACATTATCTACACTGTAGTGTCATTGAATGTTTTGGTCTTGACATGACATGAAGAAAGAACAAAGTTGAATGCAATTAAACTGTGTTATACTTTAAAGGTACAATTTTAAGATCAAATACACGTCAAATAAAACACCAGGATTTTCTGTATCGTTTCAGTATTTAATGTTATTGTACTTTTAAATTCTTTTTTGTTCGTCCCTTGACTTTCCTCAAGACTTCCTTGATTTTTTTAAATAATTATATAGTAGAGATCATTAATGGACTCACTGTAGCTTTAAACATTTAGTGTATTTGTTTTAAAGAATTGCTCATAAATATCTCTGAGACATGTCTCCAGAAAACATATTTCAAGGGATTGATAGCAACAGCAATCCAGCAGCACATACATGTAGACACCCAACAAGTTACTACAGATGTCCAAAATTAACCATGCAACTTCTGGGTTGTGGTCACACATAGGAGCATCACTATCCTGGCTGTGTAGTAAAAGCTGTGCTTTTGATTCTCAACATTTCAAACACCACTGTACAAAAGTCAACTGATTTCACTAAAAATAGGTACTTTAGTGGCAATTGATGACACCTAAATAGCAGTAAAATCCTTTTTTTTTAACTTACTGATGTTAAAAAGAATAATTTAAAAATTCAAATTGTAAGTCTAGTGTCAAACTCGGCTTACAGCTGCATCGACATGACTGTGTGCAGTCAATGCGATATTGTGTGGTGTGTATGTTTGTGTATAGGTCTAATAATACCTTCCTTGTACAGCAAGCATGCAGTGCTAGAGGTCAATACGCATTAGCATTGACTCTCTATGCTTTGCTGGAGTGGGTTGTGCTCACAAATTCCCCAGTCTCAATCACTCCAAATTTGTGTAATACTCTTTCACCATGGAAACCTACATGTACAGAGAACGTTTATTTGATGCAGAGTGAAATCTAGACTGCCTTCATTGTTTGGAGTACATGTACATGTATGCAGGGATGCCAACCTTTCAGAGCACAAATCAGTAATCGTAAGGCTAAAAATCCGTAATTTGGAGACAAAATCCGTAATTTTCTGCGCGACGCAAATTTTTCTGCACGCTGGCAAGCGCAGCTCCCGCAGGCAAGCGCGATAGCACAACAAGTTAAATAAAAGTAACATACCTGTTCATTAGTTGGTGTTACACGATGCATTTCCATTTCTTACTGTATTCTTCTTTAAAAGTCTGTAACTTCTTGCCACGCTTCTTAGTTGTGGAAGACATGATGATTGATATCTAAATCCAACCAACATGAGTTCAGATCGTCGACGAAAATCGACGAACGCTGTGACAGCCTGTGAGAAATCCGACAGTGTACACGGCGCTAGCGTAGCGAGGCCTGGCGCTGGCCCGGCGGTAGCGGCGCGGCCAAGAGAGGTATTTCACCCGGCCCCCGCTCGCGAAGCACATGTATGCACCTGCGCTGTGAAAGGGGTGTGCTAGATAACAAATTGTCCGATCGGAAGCGCTATGGGATTTCTATGCATGGATTCAAGGATGGCTGCGCTGCAATAGTCAAAAGTACCGGTACGTGCTAAACCTTAAAGTGCTAATTTTGAAATCGGCAAAATCCGGGATTTATGGTATGAAAACCGTACCGCCCGTAATTGGCCGATTTCCCGTAGAAATTACGGGAAATCCGTACTAGTTGGCATCTCTGTGTATGTATGATATTATCCATACAATACACACTGGACATACAATGTAAACACCTGTATGACAAAATTCAAGTGTACCGGTATTCAACCGAGTGTTCCCCAAGTCGACCATAGGGCGCAACGAGTAAATCATCATCATCATCATCATTAAAGTCAGCATTTTCCCTCTTATGATGGGTTACTGACTTTTGCACTAGGCTTACACATCCTCTGTCAACTTCTTTGTGTCTACTCCAAAGCATCCTCCTCATTTACACTTACCTTAGTCCTTACTTTCTTTCTTCATCTTTCCATAAAATCTTTGGTCTTCCTTTCCCTCTTTAATAATCATGCAATCCAATCTCAGATCCACCAAATGTTCTATTCACAAGTTCATCATCTTCCCTTCTCAACACATGACCCACCCATCTCAAATCTCAATCCACTTCTCTTCACCACTACTAAATTCTACAACAGTCTAGTCTAGATCTGCATCACATTAAATTAATTTCAATGACAAGCACACAAAAACGATAAACAACTTGAAGCTTATCGCCATTTGGAGACAAATTACTTGGTTTTGTTAGACTGGAATGAAACTGGACAGACATATTCTTAGTCTAGTCATCAAAGACATCTACTATACAATCATAACAAATGGGAAAACAGCCGTTCCTCGAACTATCAAACCTTAGCTGTCATTATACAGTAGGGGCGCTGGTCCGAGAATGAGGATCGTCCTCATAAACAAGGATATCCTCATAAACGAGGACAAAATGCGTCCTCAAAAATAAGGGTTGTCTGCATTTTTGAGGACGTTTTTTTTCATCGGTGCTCTGGGGGTTTCATGTTACAGAACCGCCCGCTGGCGATGCCAAAAATGGATTCCCGGGGGAAAATAACCCTAGTTCACCGTCTACTTTTATAGGTTGTCCGTCTTCCCAAGGATTTATTGCTTAAAATGTGAATGTCTCTGTACAATGTCAATGTAAAATGCATCAAGAAAATCTTGCAGAATCCGTTTTTTGCATCACCAATGTGCCAATCAAAAATATGAAACGTCTGCAAAAATGCAGACGGTCCTTATTTTTGAGGACGCATCGGTCCGTGTTTACGAAGACGATCCTCGTTTATGAAGACGATCCTTATTCTCGGACCAGCGCCCCTACTGTTATACGACGGCCATTCTTCATTACCCATTCATGTAACCCACGGGTCACGGGCCGGGAACGTTGCGGGCGATTGGCTATTCAACTCACACGACAGGCTCCGTACAACTCGAAGCAGACGTAAATGCATCCCAAACATATGGCTTCAGGACTAAAATCACAACTGAATCAGGACAGAAAATGCGAACAAATATTGAATACATAAATAAAATACTGACCTGTTAATTTGGAGAGCTTTCCTTCAAGATAAATGGA
This sequence comes from Strongylocentrotus droebachiensis, assembly GCA_035222895.1. Lineage (NCBI taxonomy): Eukaryota > Metazoa > Echinodermata > Echinoidea > Camarodonta > Strongylocentrotidae > Strongylocentrotus > Strongylocentrotus droebachiensis. The sequence goes on from JAVYIG010002126.1 coordinate 62,545, forward strand.
GTGTTTTCGTTTCTTTTCAATGACAAATGGCGAAACGGGCTTCCTCTTTTCCTAATGATAATCAATGAATTAATGATCAATGTCAAATTGACAAGAGATGGCGCTCGACGTGTCTCGGAAATAGTGTCCTGCTTGAAAAATGGCATGGCTTGAGTTATTCGGTAATAAAAATAAATAAATTCTAAAATTGTAAAAATATATGATCTTTATAAAATTATCTTTAAAGGATTCCCTAAATCCATTTTATTACATGTACAGCTGGGCTCTGTTCTCTCTTTTTAACAAGCCCTAAATATTTCAATTTCAATTGAATTTCCGTTTCCAACAAAATATTACAAATCAATTATAATCATTTACAAAAAATTAAAGAATACATGTTGAAAAAAGAGGAGAGGCCAACAAAAACGGTCACGGGACAAGAAAATATTTTTCAAGACAAAGATAGGAGAACACAGTAACAAAACTAAAAGTAGACAATACCAAAAAAAGAAGTGAGAGATCAGGGGTACAGAAAATATGAGGATGAGCTACACGTGGGGTTGAGATTTGCGCATCAATAAGGAGATATGCATGAGAGGGCACAATATAATGTATCAAATTGATGATGATGATTTTTATTCGACAAGCTTCCAACATACAACAATATACAATAATAACAGATCAAAAATAAGTCAGCTTGAACAGGATAACCCACGCATTTGAGTCAGCGAGTAAAAAAATGACCTTCTTTCAAAGAAAGATCATTTTATTTGTACATGTATGTTATTTCATCCCCTCTCTCTCTCTCTCTCTCTCCTTCTCTTCCATATTCCTTATTATTTCACTCGTTTTAATTGGGTGTAGAGAGGGTATAGTGAATCTGATAGTATAGGCCTATGACCCAAAAGAAGTGAAGACATTATTAGTAAACGCTGATGGATAACTTCTAGCTCTCAGCTTTCTCTACCTCTTTTTCACTGCGAAGAAAAGGGGAAGAAAACTAATTTGAACACAAAGACTGGTCGAGTCGTGACATAAGCTTGATAATAGTTTTTATTTTGTATCCTAAAATGAGATATAGTTTGCTTTAAAAAATTATCATTATATTTGCTCATGTAATAAAGCTTTTAGAAAAGATTTAGCATGACACACGTTCCGTTAAAGAACAAAACAAATATTTAATACCCCCCCCCCCCCCACCCAAACAAAAAAGGTCAGATTTAAATATCTAGCCATGTTTATTCTATCTGTAACTTCATTTTTAATATTATAGATCTTTTCTTTTTTTTAAGATTTTGAATTTTAATACCACAAACAAAAACTACAACCATTTTAAAACCGTAATTTACAAAATGATACAGCGCTGTCACATTCGTTAGACTTTATTCAAAACTAGCTATAATATTAGTCATTACGAAATTGTTATGGTTATATAATGACACATCTAACAGCTTTAATAAGCGTGGATTAAATGCTAACGCGAATAACTTGTAGCGATACTATAAAATATAAAATATTATTAAAAAGTTATAAAGGATAAGCAAAACAAAATAATTGTAATGTTTTCTATGAAGCTAAGCATGATTAGTGTATGTGAGGTATCTGGATTACACAATTACATAATTACTATCATTATAACAAAGGTAAATGTAATTAATTACATGACGCAGATAATTTTCATCCACAACTTATTGTATGCAATCAATAGCTGTGAATGTTTACAGTGGATACTGTTATTGTAAATAGGACTTGCGATTCATTCAACCAGTAGTTTCATAATCATTATCCCGTTTATCAAAACCAAAATTTACATAGATTTAAAAATATTGGATGGAAGATACTTCATATTGGTCAAGGCGGGAAGTATAACATTGATTTCATAGTAGCCTTTCTACACATGCAAAATAACATAAGCTATATGGAATGGACTTTTTTCAAAATCGACGAAAGCAGTGGCACAATTATAGATCACATGTGGTACATAATAAGTGGCTTAGACTTATGAATTTATCAAATCAGGGTGGAACAAATCAACATGAAACATAGTCTTGTATATAGTGCATTATTATTACATCCACCAGATTGGTAAAAGGTGCACTAAAAAAACGTGCCCATATCTGGTTATTTTAAAACAAGATAACTTTTTGGAACCGTCTAGTTTGTTTTATTCTGCTTGATGATGATAATTAGAAGAAGAAGAAGATGATGAAGAAGAGGAAGATGGAAAAGAAAAAGAAGACGATGATGAAGAAGAAAGAAAAGAGAAAGAAGAAAGAAAAAAAAGAGGAAGAAGAAGACAAAGAAAAGGAAGAAGATGAAATAGAAGAAAAAAGAAGAAAAAAATAAATCAAGAAGAAGGAGAAGAATAAAGGCCCAATCAAAACTTCCGCATGCTCTTCTGTCGGGTCAGTTAGAGCTCACTTCTCAGATCCTTTTTAACTGTTAAACAAAAGAAAGAAAGAGGAAAAGGAAGGGTTTCAATTCGTCTTGAACATTAATGTTTAATACCAAGTTATGTCCACGGCATCAGTCTCTACTGTGCAGCCGAGTTGACCGAATATCCGTTAAACCAATGGAGATTAGATCACACGATTCGGTATCGCGGATCCTCAACGCTTTACATGAAACACACATTTTCGATCTTGCCGACTTATACATAATATAGTCAGAAGGTCTCTGAGACATTGGAAATTCGTGAATTGTGTGGACCTTCAGTCACTTAAGCCTTGTTTTATTCTGAAAAGGATTCAACCGCAGGGGTCGGAATGAGGGAATTAACAATTAACAATTAATTAGCAGTAACTCCGTGCATACATTATGCTACACAAATAATCTCCCTCTGTCAACATTATATTGAGCTTGAGATAGATGAGATTATGGTCTATTGTTTTGTGTCTCATCTCCAAAATGGAAACACCAAGAAAATACTTTCATTGTGCGTCGTTAAGAGAAACTTTACAATAGATTTTAATCAGGTATGCTTGAATTTGTCATTAATAAATCAAATTGTTTTCACGAAAAAAAATATACAATGAAATGAACAAATCATCGAACCAGCAATACTCACAGGCACAGCGTATTCTTGGCGTCCAGACCCCGTTTATGCAGAATGACGTCGGTCCGCCCATCCTCACCTTCCCCGTGGTTCCATCACACTCAAACATGTGACTTTTGGTATGTTGGAACACCGCCCCCGCGTTCAACATGTTCTCTGGTGCGGTGCAGTTGTCTGTACAAGGAAAAATCCGAAGTCAGTGGCATTACCAAGGGGTCACAGTGGCGGATGCCCCCATCGTTTATTATAGAGGGGAAGGGATCGAAGAAGGGAACTAAACGAGTCAAAATAATAGGAGAGAAATGGGAGAGGGACACACTCGTCATGCTCGTGAAAAGAAGAGACTAATTACGTGCCAACATCCATCTTTAATGACCTTCCATGGACACTTTATTATCACCCCCCACCCCCTCCCCAACAAAAAAAAGATTGGTACAGCTAGTACCATGGTTTTCATGGCATTACCATGGTATTATCATGGTAATATCATGGTTCAGTACAACCGACATGGTACTACCATGATTTGACTATTACTACCATGGCTCTATATAATTATGTAATATACCATAATAAAGGTAATAGTACTACCATGGTATATGTTCCATGGTAATTGTTTATACAACATAATATGTACACAGTGTGGACACGTTATTTAGTGTAGATACACTATGTACACAGTGTGGACACATCATTTTCGCAGTGTGGACAGATTTAAGTCCTAGCGTAGACACATCGGTCACATACATGTAGTCACAGTGAAAACACATTTTGTTTACTTAGTGGGGACAGATTATAAGGTCGTTGCATGGACACATTATGGCGATCACAATGTGGAAACATTATGTACACAATGTGTACACGTTATAATCAGAGTATGGACCGCTTATGTGCACAATGAGGACACACTATGGTCAGAGTGTGGACACATTATGTTCACAGTGTGGTGAAATTAAAGATAACATTGAATTATCGTAAATATAGAACATAAATTATCACAGAATTAATCCAACGAAACTTATACTGAATGTTCAAGATTACAAATAAATATGCCAAACAATTTTGGTAGAAAATATACAGTGGCTGAGTAATGAGCATAGACAGTAAAGGAAATCCGGGTATAAGAAGGTCCGACACCATGATCTTATTAAACACAGGTCACTATGTGCAAATGGGGGTTGTGGATTTTTATCGAAGATATGATGCCCAGGAACTTTTTGAGCGTTTGTTTTTATTTCCCTGGTTCAAACAACCAATCTACTGCAGGGTGAATAATCCAGAATAAATAATAGTAATTTTGTATCATTCCCATACCAGAGCTGAATATTAGCATTGATCGATCGACAAATTATGGTTACACAGAGAATAACACAATGCACAAGATATTGTGTCCACGGAAGACGTTGAACTCATTTATGTTGTGGCAAGCCAGTGCAAACACATTAAACACATACTGCTTGTTTAACACTATGAGACATGCCGGTGCTTTCTGGTACGTGGATATCGTGTGGTTGGTGTTCACACCGACAACACCGACACCAGACCGACAAGAGCCCGAGCAAAAATTAGATTACCACAAAAGAATGGCCAAAATCGGTCATTGTTACGTCGTTTTTGCGGTTTGACACGAGATATTGGGTATAATATGATCCGAAAGTAATGACTAGAGGGCACATAGGTTATTGTAATGCGTTGAGGTACAATATAACGCGTATACAAAAGCCGATGACTGAAAGAGAACAGTCGCAAAGACATTAGAAAATCATTAAGCTAAACCAAAAAAAAAACCTTCTCTCTCACCTTGAAATATGTATACATAATTACAAGGACATATTACGTAATTCGAGCATTAATCTATCGGTTATACAATTGGGTGTATAAATTGCCATTTTATTTTATTTTTCAAAGTCTTTGTGATGATCATGTAATTACAAGGTATACATTCATACCTTTGCAAGCTGGAAGGTAACCGATAGTGTCAACGCGCGGAAACCACGTGCCGTTGTGACAGGCAGCCTTCCACGGCCCATCCACGAATATGCCACCTTCGCATGAGAACCTGATGGTATCGGTATGGTCGTAGAAGGACTGGCCGGAACTCCCCGATAGGTATGATGTGTGTATGATCCTCGGGTCATCGAAGGACGGTGTCGCGCACTGATCTGTTAAGGTGAAGTTAAAGGGTACCGATTAACAGCACAGAATTGTCTTGCTCTGTCTTGAAGGCCAGTGGCTCCACGCATCTAGCTTTCTTGGCTATCTTCGTATGCGGAGATTGAAGTTAGCCTTCACTCACTTTATACTGCTTAACCGTTTATTCACAATGCACTATACCATGTACAATTAGCCTACTTAAAAAAATATATATATATAATCCAGCTGTAGATAAATATGTTTTAAGTCGTTTGGTCTACATGCAACTATCATTTGATGATTTGTATTATTTAAATTAAATGATTATTAGACCGTACGGGTAATTACTGGGAATTAGACCGATGGAAATTAGACTAAATTAGTGATAGACCAAATGGGCAGTAGACTTATTGGAGATTTGACAAAATGGAAATGAGACCAAAATTAATGGTCCTCACACTTAATGATAAGTAGACGAAATGATCATTAGCCAATGTGGATAGTAGTCGGGCGCTGGCTGTAGCCCAAACGGCAATTCACCGATTAATGTCATTTCAATAATGATTTTCTTCGGCCGGTGATTGTTACTTTTTATAAACGCAACACAAATTAATGGAGGTCAGTTTGACTGAAAGTAGGAAGGGAATTTGAAAAATTTCCAAAAGCCTGTGGTCTCGTAAACTTGCTCTTTGTGGACCTTAGTTTTTGGGACCTTCTGTTTTCTGGGAAGTGTTGGCTTTCACCGTCACCAATATGAAATCGAAATAGACCTCATCATAGAGTTAGAAATGTATTCACCTTCTAAATTAAAGTTGCACTCATCCGCATTTAAAATGATTGTCCAACATAGCAACAGTAAATCAAGAGAGATTGATTAAAACCATGTGAATTTGATAGCTGAATACAATGATATTTACAAAATTATAAACGATCCTTACCGCGGCACTTGATTGTCATAGGGTCTGGGTCCCATTGGCCGGTCTCGTTGCAATATGAGAACCCTGGACCAGACAAGGTCCTGTTTCCAATACACTTCAGGGTCACTTTTGAATCTACTTTATACATGTCACTCTGAAGTTCCTCGATAGTCACCTTTGGTGGAACAGAGGGTGGGGAGCAGCCTGAAAGGAAATATGTGACAGTGAGTCCTTTCCTAGAAGTATGGGGCATGTTATTTATTTATCGAATTTTACATTAACAAGATGATCGTAAAGAATTTTGTCACCTCATATTTGTGGGTGGGAGGAGGTATATTTGCATTTGTCATGAATTCGCTTGTTTGTTTTTTCACTTTTAAAAAGTGTATTCATATCTTTCTGATCTTCTGAGAAACAATTAGTTGATATTCGGGCCTTCCCCCTTCCCCGACAATGCACACCAGAACTTTTAACGCCCTCCATCATATTATATTGCTTCTGGATTGATAATGGCCTCACCAGTTGATTCACAAGCGAATGGTGGACTCCATGCCCCATCGTGACAGGTTGCGGCTACGGATTCCCCTCCGGTATCTAGGGTGAACCCCGCAATGCAGGCGAATGTCACCTCAGAGGCGTGTTCGTAAGAACCAGTGCCATTGCTGTTCGGTTGAGCTTGACAATCACCTTCAAGTTTGACAGAGGTAAAGAGAAAAAAATTGAGATGGTCCACACTAAAATAATTAACTCAGCAAAATCAAATCGACAAACATACAAGTACAATCAAAATTATTATGCGGGCTGTCAGACGCGTACGCTGGATTTTTTCAAGGCTGGGGGGGGGGGGGGGGGGGGAGGTTTTAACATGTATAAATCGGGCCGAAAATTTCGCAACGACTCAGCCAGCCGCTGAATAAGCGGGGGGGGGGGGGGGGGGGGTAAGTTCACCTTTTTAGGTCAGCCATGGGATTTAAAAATAAAAAAAAAATCCAAAGGGGGGGGGGGGGTTAACACACATAAAAATACTAAAGGGGGGTTTAACCTCCAACCCCCCCCCCCCCCCCCCCCCCCCCTGTGTACGTGCCTGCGGGCTGTCTGATTTAAATCAGCTTGACTTTAAGCACATGCATCTTAAAAAACTATCGATGATTTTATCATTTCCGCTTAATCATTCTATCAAAATTTAAAAGCGACGCTAGGTTCAATTGTTTTCTTTCTTCCAAATATGGTTTAACAAAGAAAACTTAGTCTGAGATTTAAGTTACTTCTTTGTAAACTTTTTTTTATTTTAGTACACCCAGTGTGAAGTTTAACTGAGTTTATTTAGTATGATACGGATCATTGTGGCTTGCGGCTTGCTGCCAACAATAATTTTAAAACCATATTCCCATATTATACGGGCAAGTCAATGCTACGTTGGCCCCTTTGATCCCTACAATATAATTTTCCTTGTTAGTATTTTATGATTGCATGACGGTGGCTACCTACTAGAAGTTTATATATTGTCATTAAATCGGATGTCAATTTATGTTCACAACTCCATTATGTTTGGTAGCAAGTCACACTTAGAATTACCAAATACCTTGCCAGATATCCTTGGGCTTGCCAAAACACTCACACTCGCTTTTTTTTCCCGTATTTCTTCTTTTAAATGTGCGTGCACATACACGCACCCATCCCCACACACGCACATAAATACTCACTAGCAAAGACGCACATATACATGAATGTATGAATGTATGTAGGCCTATATGGCCTATACAAGAAAGATAGCATTTTATTCGATAGAAAAGGAAACCGATCATATTCATACTTTGGCATGACGGCTCTGATGTGAAATCCCATGTTCCATCTGCCTGACATGACCCCCTATCATCTCCTGATAATGTCCCGCTTGAGCAGGAGGCAGTGACTGTCTCATGCGTATCGTAGGTTTCCTGATCTGGTGTGATCTCCACCGCAGGGTCCGTAAAAGTTGGTTTAGGGCACAAAACTCCTTGCACTAAATGATGATAATTATTTGAATAACACAAATGATAATAATGATAATAATGATAATAATAATAGTAAACACAAATATAATGATAATAATAATTATGATGTTCATATTATAATAATAGTAGTAAACACAAATATAACTAGAAATTTAATTCGTCACGAAGACGAATAAGGTGGTCTGTCTTCAAGTCTTATAATAGATTATAATATTTACTATATTGAAAAAGGGAGAAGTTATATAGACATGTACACAATGATGATTATGATGCTGATGATCTTTATAGTAATGATTATGATGATCATGATCATGATGATGTTGATGAGGATGATTATCATCATTATGATAATGATGATGATCATGATCATGAGCGTGATTCTGACATCTTCTTGGAAAAATGAGGGATGATTAAGATAACATATAGTCTCAGCGACAAAATACTAAAATTTGGGAGAAAAACTGTTGAATAACAACCGAGATACTGGTCAAAACACATTGTCATGCAGATTCATGTTTTGAAAAAAGTGATCTCCCATAGACATAACACGCAAAAATGACAAATTATGCATTGTCGCCTTTAATTAAATATTTAACTATGATGACGTCATCTAAATGAAAAATAAATGGCATATTTCCGATAGAGAATTATCTCAGCTACAACATATCAAAATCTGGGAGAAGATCGATCACCGATAAGTGAGATAATCTCAAATAAACAAAGACAAAAATGACGTCATCAACAAAATACATTTGTTTGAGTTTAGATGCCAATATGATGACTTTATTTCACTTTGTACGAGTCAGGGTGGTATGAAATCATATCTCCAACTCATGCTTTCTCCAACCATGATATAAAAATTGGGGGTCAATGGACTATCTGAAGAGCTATTTCGATTTTTAAAATGGCATGTTTTTGATCAAATTTGCATTATATTGCCCATAGCAGTACGCGCGGATTTTGAACTTTGACGCACGCTCACAGCCTTATGAAATATGAAGAGTGACTGAAATTAATGTAAATTGTCAATTACGTTAAGAGGAATCCAAATCATGTAAACATTTTGAATTTGACCTTTTCCGCGCGCTGTGAGCGCGCACAACGCGCGCGCATGCGCGTGTTCACGTTTTTTTGCAAAATGCTTAAAATGGTCTGAAACGTATGCAAAATGAATTTGAGACGATTTGAAGCATTTTTATTTTTTGCGCGCGCGCTAACGCGCGGACGTACGCATGCGCGCGCTTTTTCTGACCTGAAAATGACCGGACGGATATTAACCCTAATCATGATAAATATAAATGAGAAATGCCTTTTCGTTATGAAGATATGATCATGAGTAAAAAGTACCAAAAAAAACACAAAATGGCGCCTGGATGACGTCATGAAGACCTGATGACCTTGAAAATGTTCCTGTCACTTTTTATGACAATGACCTATGACTGTGCCAAAATTGAACGAAATTGACTAAACTGATCTTGAGTTATCGTCGGAACAAAAAAGTGGGAACAATAAATAAAAATAAAGAATAAATAATAAAGAAAGAAAATTCTGACGAAAACAATAGGTGATCTGTCGTTGACAGACCACCTAATAATAATAATAATTATGATGTTCATATTATTAATATAGTATTAGTAGTATTACTGTTATTATTATCATCACATTAGTAGTTGTAGTAATGATAGTATCATCATCATTATCATTACAATTATTATTATTATATTTGTTATTACTATAAGGATTAGTACTATTATTGCTGCTCTTGTTGTTGCTGCTGTTTTTATCCTTATAATCATCATTAAAGGTAATACAAAGTTTTGGTATGGTGTCATGAATTTGGTTCAAATGAACATAATGGCAGCAAATGCGATTGTACAATATTAAGTGATCGTTGTCGCGGTTGAAAACGAGTCTAAAGTTTTGAAATTGTAAATAATACACTCTTTATGTTGTATAGCTCCCTCTCAAGGTCAAGATATTATTTAAGCTATAAAACAATGTTTCTTGACTAAAATCGACCGATTAGCTCTTCCCGTTTGGAAATTATATATCACAACTACATATTCTGAGATTTTCATGGTCGCAGCTAACATTGTACGGCCGTATATAGGCGCTATTTGCAATTTATCAAAATTTACAGGGAGCACCGGTAAATTGTTATATTCAATTTTTCTCAAAAGCAAAGGTGTTTTAGGGGCTAATTTTTCCTGAGGATACAAAAGGCCAGATAATATTATAAAATGATGACGTGGATCCTAATCAAATGATTGGATGATAGTAGGCATGTGACCAGTCATATATTTTCTCCAACACGTAGTTGTATACAGGGGCGTAAATCCCGGGGGATGGGGGGATGCATCCCCCCCCCCCCCCCTCGCTTAAAGGAGGGGGGGGGGGTGGCCTGTACAAATATCCCCCCCTGAGATTACCCCAAAAAAAGAGAGGGAAAAAAATGTGATTGTTTCAATTTCAGCATAATGCATGAGAAATGAGTTATTTTGTATAACTGTATAGCCTACGCGTATACAGTATGTCACGATAATTAAGAGTAGTTGCGCGACGTGCGCGAACAAGCACTTCATAAACTTCGCGCGAGAGGGGGAAAAACTGAATTCAGACAAGGATTAAGTGTCGCGAACGGTACAACGAATCGTCTACTTTCTCTAATATTTTAAGGAAACGTCTAAGCTTCCGCGCTTCGCGCGAGAGGGGGAAATTGAATTCGGATAAATAGGGCTTATTAAGAGTCAAAAGCGGTACAATGAATCGTCTACTTTCTCTAATAATTTAAGGAAACGTCTAAGCTTCCGCGCTTCGCGCGAAAAGGGGAAAACTGAATTCAGACAAGGATTAAGTGTCGCGAACGGTACAACGAATCGTCTGCTTTCTCTAATAATTTAAGGAAACGTCAAAGCTTCGCGCGAGAGGTGGGAAATTAAATTCAGATAAATAGGGCTTATTAAGAGTTGAAAACGGTACAATGAATCGTCTACTTTCTCTAATAATTTAAGGAAACGTCAAAGCTTCCGCGCTTCGCGCGAGAGGGGGGAGACTGAATTCAGATAAAGAGTCATAAACGGTGCTACGAATCTTCTTTCTATAATATTAAAATCAACGTCTAAGCTTTTCGCGCTTCGCGCGGGAAGGGGGAAACTGAATTCAGACAAGGAGTAAGAGTCGAAAACGGTACAACGAATCGTCTGCTTTCTCTAATATTTTAAGGAAACGTCAAAGCTTCCGCGCTTCGCGCAGGAGGGGAAACTTCATTGAGACAAATTAGGATTAAGAGTCGAGAACAGTACACCGAACCGTCTGCTTTTTCTCATAATTTAATGAAACGTCAAAGCTTACGCGCTTCGCGCGGGAGGGGGAGAAACTGAATTCAGACAAGGATTAAGAGTCGAGCACGGTTCAACGAATCTTCTACTTTCTCTAATAATTTAATGAAACGGCAAAACTTCCGCGCCTTGCGCGGGAGGGGGAGAACTTAATTCAGATAAGGATTAAGAGTCGAGAACAGTACACCGAATCGTCTACTTTTTCTCATAATTTAATGAAACGTCAAAGCTCCCGCGCTTTGCGCTGGAGGGGGAGAAACTGAATTCATACAAGGATTAACAGTCGAAAAAGGTACAGCAAATCGTCTTCTCTTTAAAATAATTTAATGAAACGTCAAAGCTTTCGCGCTTTACGCGGGAGGGGAGAAACTTCATTCAGACAAGGATTAACAGTCGAGAACGGTACAATAAATCGTCTTCTTTTCCTAATAATTTAAGGAAACGTCTTCGCGCGAGAGGCCTATTACCCACACCCTCCCTAATGAGCACGCAAGCGCTCTTTAAGTGATTCGCTTGCTCACTACCGCCCCTCCCTAAAATAAGATCCCAGCTCCGCGCCTGCATTAAAATATATAGATATGATGGTGACTAAGTTGACGAAATAATTCGTATATTTATGTCGTCGAGGAAAATGATCATTTGCGCATACGCAAGTACTATAGATAGTCCATAGGAAAAACAATTTAGCCTTCAGTCGGCCCCGGGTTTATAGGGTTAAATTTGTCGATATTGGGACATTTAATTTTGTCTGTAATTGGTGGCTTGTTTTGTCGGTAATCGTTGACCTCTACACCCCCCCCCCCCCCCACTGAAAAAGGTCTAGCGACGCCCCTGACTACTACTACAAAAGAAAAAGGAAATCAAACAGAAATAGATAAATCAAATCAAATCAAATCAAACCTTAGATCAGTTGCGTATAGAAGCGGGGTGAAGAGGGGCACGCGCCCAGGACGCGGCACTAGGAGGGGTGCAAAAAGGAAATAGAAATAGAAGCAGGCCCGTAACCACGGGTGGGGGGGGGGGCACGGGGGGCACGTGCCCCCCCCCCCCAAAAAAAAAAAAAAAAAAAAAAAAAAACAACAACAAACAAACAAACAAACAAACAAACAAACATCAAACTCTGCAAACTCTGGCTACGGCCCTGAATAGAAGAGAAGGTAGAGACGGTATAGTTCCTAAAGAATTATGAATTCTGCGCCCTAATCCTAAGTAAAGTCCATATTTAAATGTGAAACTCTTCTTAAGCTCCGATCATCCCCCCCACTCCTCGGTACGGATTTACGCCCCTGGTTGTATAATGGAATCAACAAATATCGTTTATTATCCGATTGTGACTTCACCTGCGTGCAGTACATATTCACTAAAGTACTCACGAACATGAATTTGTTGATAATTTTTGTTTGCTCACCTGTACAATACAGAGTTGCAGGGCTAGGATCAGGATTCCAGTAATCAGGGCCTCCATCATCGTCAGGGGAGCAATAGTACCTTACGGCTCCTACCATATCGTAACCAGTACTGCAGGAAGGAACAAAACTTCCCCATGTCCCGTATGTTGGCAGGTCAGGAACAATTATGATGTTCGGGGCAAGATCCGTCCTGTTGCAATCTGAAATCGAGAGAAATAATAAGTGTGTCTAATAAACTATTCCCGCAAATCTCATTTTCATGGCTGAAGCAATTGCATTGGCTGTTAATTATACAACGCATTGTGTTCAAGATCTTGACTATCATATGAAAATGTCTCCTTACCATTCTGCAAGACCCGGTCTTCATTCAAGTTCATAGTAACACCATACTCCATTATGCCGAGCCAAACAGTTAAGCTGGTGATAATGTTTTCCAGGCCTCTGTAACACGACTTTGAAATGACCTGCTACGATCTGTCCGCCTTTCTCCTTCATTATATGTTTTTAAGAAGGCTCTTAAAACTCTCCTATTCAATGATTATCGATACATTTTGCTACTTCCATGATAGTTTGCTTGAATTCTGTGAAGCGCTGTGAAACCGTTAAATATCTGTAAGAGTTTTACATAAACGAAATTGTTATTACATACAATTTGGCTTCAATGTGACTGACTTTTTCTTAAACAGTAGCCTCTGTTGCGGCTGCGAAAAAAGAGGTTCTAAAAATATCTGTCAAATGAATTTGTACCAATTAGCCTTACGGCTGCAAAATAGATTACCCTCAAATGAAATGAAAATTACATGGGGCAAAAATAGATTTCCAATTTCCAAAAACTACATTTTTTAAACAAAAATAATGAAAATCTTTTTTTAGATTTAATTTCGATGAAATTTAATCTCAATTCTGTCGAATCTAATTTCAACGTGTAGATAATTCAATATTTTTCATGTGAAACCAAAATCAATTCAAATGACAGCAACTACACTGTTGGTAATAATGGTGGAATAATTATTTTTATCATAATTTATGGAATGATTTTGACAATGATTTATTCCTAATAGATTTAGATAATAGTATACATTCTCAGATTGTATCGAATAATAATTTGTGAGTGTTTGTTTTGTGTGACTGCTAAAGCATGTGTGTGCTACTATGCTAATCAACTAGGGGACCTACGTCCTTAAGTCATAACTGATAGTATTGGGGACTGATGCCTCACAAAAGGGCACTAATATAGCACAACGACACAAGTTTTATCCTTAGGCCTCACAGTAACGAGGCCATTGCTTAGCCAATGAATCATGGCTGTACGCAGCGGCGGCTAGTATGGGGCTAGTACACATCTGGCATAATTGATTGTGAATACCGATGATCTTTTTTTGAAAGCAAGGTGTACTTGCCTTGTACAGTAGTGGCAGCTAAAAGGTAAAATAAAGTATATTTAACCTTCATTGCTCCTCCGCTTGTATGGCGCGGCACACAGGGAGAGATACCACACATATTTATTGTCTGAATTTTTGAATAAAATTATAAAACGATCGCAAAGACTTTCAAGAGATCAACGTGCGTCACGTATTGAAATGTGCAGACGCAACTATCAGGGGCGGCCGAGCGACTTCAAAAGTGTGGGGGGGGGCACCAAAAAAATGGACCCTTTCTGGAAAAAAGGGCACCTACAAAGGATACCCCTACATTGTAATTACAATTATCAGGGATGATTTCAATATTTGTTTCACTTTCCACACCATACAAGATATTGCTTATAAAGCATAATGTTTTGCAGTTGGGTTTGATTGTCTAAAAAATCGTTTGCGAGCGAGGAAAATTTCTAAGATGTGTGAGGTCGCAGTCCGAAAAATTACAACTTATAAAGAGGAAAAACCAATCCCAATGGGGTAAGCACATGATGATGAGAGGAAAAGGGTACACTTATCAGGAAAGAAAAGGAGCATGTGCCAAGGTACAAAGAGTAATTATCAAAAAGAGGCACTCACCATGGATGAAAAAAGTCAGTCATGAGAATAGGAAATGCGCATTTTTCGACGGAAAAGGGGCAATGACCAGATATGGAAAGGGGCACTTGTAATACAAGAAAATGTGCATTAGTTAAAAGAAAATGGGCACCGATCAGATTTTAAAGGGGCATTTATCGGAGGTGAAGGGGGCACCTATCTGAAGTGAAAAGGACTTAGAGGACTTAGGACCAGAGAAGGGGCACTTATGAGAAGGGGATGGGGCTCTTTTTGTAATGGGGAACTTATCTTTAGGAAAATAGGCACCTATTGGAAAGGAAAAGGGGCATATGTGAAAATACAAGGTGCCCCTATCCGAGTTAAAATGGGGGTACTTATTAAAAGGGGAAGGGGCACTTCTTACAAAGGAAAAGGGGCACTTTTCAAAGTAAAAGAGGCACATACCTCTCACATTTAAATATGGCAATTATCAGAGGTGAAGGGGCACTTCTCGTACCTAACTAGGGGCACTTAATAGAGATTAAAATGGGCACTTTATCAGAGGTGAAGGGGCACTTCTCGTACCTAACTAGGGGCACTTAATAGAGATTAAAATGGGCACTTATGAGAATGGAAAATGGACACTTCTTGCAAAGGAAATGGGAACTTGTCGAAGGGGAAGGGGCACTTTTACGAATTAATAGGGGCACTTGTCAAAGTAAAAGGGCACTATTTTTATTTAAAAAGGGGAACTTTTCCTATGTAAAAATGGGCACTTTTCGGGTGCTTGAACAAGTGGGGGTGGGGCACTGTGCCCCCGGGAGGGCCGCCTCTGGTAACTATATCGTAACCCGAAAGTGATTTTATTATTAGGTATTAAAATTACCGTTCAATTAGTTGACTGCATGGAGGTCTTATCAGCCTTTATTGTACATGACGAAATCTTGTCCCGAAAATAATGTGAAAAGGTAAATAGAAAATAAAATAAAAATTACAAAGTTGATGAAATCACATACCTTGTAATGAACGCTGCACAGAGCATAGGATGATTAGCAATCCTATACAAACTGAAATAGGTGACTTGATCGCCGCCATGTTTCCGCTTCTCTTCGCACAAGGAAACACAGAAAATGCATACAATCTGAAACAAAAATAAGCCAACTAGCAGTATACAATAGATTTCCTGTAAATCTTTTGCAGACTTTGGTCGATAATAGTTGTATAATCTAAAACAAACAGTCTGTTTTCGTCGTATCATATAAAACAAACATATACATCATAAATCTTTCTTGTTGTTGATCTTACTTCCTGTAATGTTCATAAACGAGATTTGAACAAATATACCAAGCCTTAATGACGGACACGTAACACACGGTAACCCCGGATACATAACTCATTCAAACCCAGATAACGATACAGTTTGCCAAGCATCATATTCTTATCGTAGGGGGGGGGGGGGGGGGGGTCAAAGTGCAGGAGGGGAATACTGGGTTATTAATCATTTCCAATGATGTAATAGATAATTAGATACTACTTTCGTCGTATCTTCTAAAACAAACGGACATTATAAATTGCAATGCTCTATTCTATGGTCTACCCCAAAAGCAATTGAATCGTGTTGAATACAATGTTGATACGTGTTGAATCAATTGAATACAACAGCAAGGCTCATAACAGGCGCTCGCTCTAGAGACCCAATTGTACCTATATTGTTTAATCTCCATTGGTTACCAGTTGCAATACTTGTATTTATTAAAGTAGCTAATTATTCATCGATTTTAAAAACCAACTTTATTTTCATTTTTGCAAAGGTGAACCTTTGATAGGACAAGGTAATGAAAATTCAATGCTTGGATACATTCGAAGTAAAGATTATTTTCAATTACAAAACGTTTTAATACAGCTCCGGGATGCAAACTTTCTTTTCTTTTATACCCGGCGCATGCTCACATACGAACTGTTATACTTGACGCATGCAAAGAGGTCACAAACAATTAGACTTTGATTATTTATTGCTTTGTCTCACTATTTATAAAGGTAAAAAAACTAAATAAACTGAGATTTGAACCTCACGGCAACTCCAAGGTTCTATTAGTAACACGCTGTCCTTACCGATTGAGCTAACGATGAGTTGATGAAAGATTGCTTTGTATAATTACTATCACCCTATTGACCGCCCTACCGGATTCCACGTGCGCATGCGCTGGTTTCCTTCGCGAGTGCGCATGCGCAGGTTCCCCTCGCGAGCCTCGTAGGAAAAGAAATTTCGCCTCCGGGATAGCACCCGAAGAGCTTTCCGAACGCTGCTGAGATGTGTTACATCACAGGTTGGACATGATTTGCACAAGCAGACGACGTCCCATGACATTTTACACATTTTCAATGCCTGTTTTGTCATCATCTCTTCAGTTCTTTCTCTTACTTCACTACCGTCAGGCTAGTTGTTTATTGTTTATAAATCTGTTGCCTCACTCTAAACCCCGCGCATGGTATTATTTTGAGGAAAAATGCAGCGATAAAAGAAATAAAGGAATCTGTCGCTTGTAAACAAAATAAGACGCCATTGTATGTTCAGCTGCATACACCGCGGTATGTTCGGCGTTTCAAGAGGGAACAAATGCCGTCCATGCTATTATTCTGGGTTTTTTCAATTTGAAAGTCTAGTTTCTCTGATTGTTAATAGACCCCTATCCTGTGTATTTACAAACAAAACGATTTTAGTTATCTGAATCGGTTTCATATCCCCTTCTGAATGGTGTTAAATGCCATCACATTGATGTATCCTAAACTAATTATAATTTGAGAAATAATAGCATTGCCTTATTCTTTATGGGATGTCGTCTGCTTGGGCATTATTGGTTATGTGATGTGATATCATATGATATTATGTGATGTCATTAAAACATCGTTATTTTTCTGGCGAATCTCTCGTATATCCTAGATGCTATGGAGGTGGTTTTATTTGTATTTTTATAAATTACCCGATATGTAGTTGACCTAAAACTTGTACAATGGCCTCTGTTAGCTTACCAGTTTCGATCTAGTGATAATTTATTTGTCATATTTGTGATTTTCTTTGAATGTCCACTTTAAGATATTAATTTTATGTTTCAAAGCTCAGAATTACCTCTCTTCACAGTACATATCAGAACTTGTTCATCAGTACACACCAAGACACAACCTCAGATCATCCTTACAATATATTCTTTCTGTTCCGCCTACTAACACACAGACATATGGCAACGCAGCCTTTTCAGTCTCCGCTCCTGTACTCTGGAATTTTCTACCTTTAGGAATAAGAAAAAATAACTCATTTGCAAGTTTTAAGACTGCTATCATAACTAATCTATTTTCAAAGTAAATTTATTTGTTGTAGTGGAATATTATTTAATGCAATTTAATTTGTAATTTGTATGTAATAATTCAATTATCTAAAAGTTGTATGTAATAATGTAGACCTAATATGTAATTTGTATGTGATAATTTAAGTTGTATGAATGTAATAATGTAAAGCGCATAGAGGATTGTTATCGATGATTTTTATGCGCTTTCTAAATCACAACCATTATAACTATTGTTAACTTATTTTGTTGCTGAACTTACTTGCTGTAATTTTCATAAATTAGATTCGAACAAATATACAAAGCCTCAATGACTAAGCCCTGGTTTTACATGTTAACTCAAAATAATTGCACTTACACGCATACCATTTACAATACAGCAATACAATCACTTTATTTTGGGTTTAAAACTTTTACACCAGTCCTTGCTGTAAGCCAAGACAGTTTTTGATATTTCAATAAAGAAATATACACAAGGCTCAACACAAATACGTAATTGTCATCAAAAGTTAACCTCTAGGATAATTAAAAACTTCAAATAACATCGAAATTAGATTTTCAACTCATGACTTGCAAGACTTTATGTAACACTAATTTATTCTCTCATCCTCCGACTCTCTGGAACTTGGTCCTGTAATTGACTTATATTCCCTCACACCTATCTAACTTCCCTTTTTAAGTTTCACATAAAACTAAATTCATTGAAATTCGGTCCTGAACTATAACCTAGCTATATATCCCACAATAATTTACTTACAAAGGGTACCCTTTTCAGCCATGGCGTATTCGGTATTTGCCATCATGTCTACATGCTAACTTCGGCACATGATATCCGTTATGATAAAACAAACAAACTCTTAATACATTAGGACTTTCAACCTAATAATTCACTCTGCATGTTATGCTCTTTTATGACTGAAGTAGATACACATCTCAATATCCAAAACGATTTCTTGTTTCATTTCAACAGAAACCACTAATGCTGTACATTGTCATTACAAAAGAAAGAACAAAAATGGGCCGACATCATTTTCAAAAATAGAATTTAAGTCTCGATGGTCGTCAATGAATTTGGATACGCCAATGTAATGTATATGGTAGCTGAGAATTCAAAATCAACGTGTCCAACTTTGAACGTATTACTATTGCTAATGAAATCCTAACACATAATAATACAGATTATTAACATTACTTACGCATATTCATGTTATCTAGCACTTGAGCTATCATCTCGGAATTAGCCATTTCTTCCAAAATATGATATTGAGCCTGCTAATCTTTCTGCTGGGGTAATTGTTTGATTGTAAGCCTCTATCTACACAAAATATAAGTATACATGTATTTTATAGGTAAAATTAGTCTGACGTCATACTACTAGTATGGTGATCAATAAGTTTATGCAAGATACCTTAACACTTTTTGCCAAAAATCAAACGAAAGCTGCATAGAGTGAAAGTTATAGTAGTCTATACAACAATTTGTTTAATTACAAATAGTAGAGGATAACGAAGAAGAAGATCAAGAAGAAGAAGAAGAAGAAGATATCAAGCAACCCGGGATTCTTCTGATAGTTTTTCGTCTGCCAGATCACTTTTAGGGCTCACTCCTCAGATCTTTATTCACTGTATGAGATTTAAAAGATAAAGAAACTGTTTGATTCAGATTTTTAAAAAATAATGAAAAATTATTATTTTAAGCTCACTGCCCTGAAAAAAGCAGTTGGAGATGGTTTAAAGTGGGTTTGGCATCGAGATATATTATCGGCATCAGTCTATAATATGCAGCCCAGTAGAACGACTATCCGCAAAGCCGAACTCATTCGAGATAAAGCCCGGACCGGCGGATCCTCTTCTCACATGAAGGTTCACTACGAAACCGAACTGTTCTACTTGGCTCAACTATAGGTTACAAAGTCAGTTTCTTACATGTGAACGACACACAATGAATAATTCGTAAATCTCGGGCGGTCTCTGGAACTTTTAGTCGCCTGGGCCTGGGAATCTCTTTCGGTCTCGTGAGACTATAGGATATCCCGTCTTTACAATCTAACGGACTGTAAATGAACACTAATAGTTAAATTATGATATATAGTGAAACATAATTCAGGCCCTCATAAAATTACACGTTTTGTTGTTTAACAAAAATAAAAAACCTTATTAATATCATAAGCGCAGAGGGATTTTTAAATTAAATCAATTTGTTTTTAAATTCAAGACTTACATTTATGTGTGAACAAATCAAATGCTTCTCTTGCTTATAGCCATTTTTTAGTAGTCAGTAGATTTTATTATACTTATTTATGTTAATATTTTTCTCAGTTCTTTAGTTTGTAAGCATTTTAATCTGACGAGTTTGTTCATTTAGGACATAGGACAAATTCATAAGTTACTCATGAGGGACCTTAATTCCACAAGCCTCGCTTTGAACCAAGGTCAGCTCATCTTTTGATTGTACACCATATTCTGTCAGCTTGTTATATTCATGTCATATTTGTAATGTGTGTTATGAAAGTGTGTTAACTTAAACTTGAACTTGAACTTGAAATGCACGGAATACTCACAGGCACATCGTATTCTTGGTGTCCAGACCCCGTGCTTGCAGACCGACCTCGGTCCGCCCATCCTCATCATTCCCGGGGTTCCATCACACTCAAACACGTGACTATCGGAATGGTGGAACACCGCCCCCGCGTTCGACATGTTCTCTGGTGCGGTGCAGTTGTCTGTACATGGAAATCACAAAACACAAAACCATTTAACGTCAGTGGCGGCACTAAGGGGGCACAGTAACGGGTGCCCCAATCTATCAGGTTATATTGCATAGACACATAATGTTCGGTGTAGAAACATTTAGTCACATTGTGACAGTGTTTACAGATTATGTTCACAGAGTGGAGGAAATATGGCCCCAATGTGGACACATTATAGTCACAGTGTGGACACATTATGTACACAGTGTGGACCTCTTTATATTTACAGCGTTACTGTTCAGGTATATTCGTACTTTTACAAACTGGACGGTGACCGCCAATTTGCGGAAACCACGTGCCGTCGCGACAGGCAGCCTTCCACGGTCCATCCACGAAGATGCCACCCTCGCATGAGAACCTGATGTTATCGGTATGGTCGTAGAAGGACTGGCCGGAGCTCCGCGATAGCTGTGACGTGTGAATGATCTTCGGGTCATCGAAGGATGGTGTCACGCACTTATCTACAAAGGTGGAAATTAAAGGATACTTATCAAGCCCATAAAGTATTACTCTTCATGTTAAGGCCTCCATATATCGCTGTCATATTAATCAAAGTACGAGTTGCTTATATTACTTCTACGAAATAAATAATCCTACTGAAAGTTTTAAATAAACTCAGTAAACATAACAACGACTAATGAGTAGCATAGTTGATGTAATCTTACACGCTTGTTTGGAATAGAGAAAGCATGGTTGGGTTCCATGTGAGGAGTTTCATATTATCCTTCACTCTCCTCATACTCATTAATCTATAATGCATAATGCCAAGTACGTCTTAGGTTTATTTTATAATCCAGCTGTACATATTTTGTTTTTGTTTAGGCCGGTGATGTACTCTTTAACGCAACGCAGATGGATGAAGATCCGCTTGACTCGTGACTGAAATTAGGAAGGAATTTGAAGGTTTCCGAGAGCCTTAATTTAGTCTCGTGAAACTTGTTTTATGTGTATCTTGGGTCTTGGGACCTGCCTTCTAGGAAGTGTTCGCTTTCACTGGCACTAATATGACATCGAAATAGACCTTATCATATAGTGTTAGAAGTTTGTTCACCTCTTAAAGTTGCACTTATCCGCTTAGCTAATGATTGTCTAACATAGCAACAGTGAATTCATGAGAGATTGATTTAAACCATGTGAATTTGATAGCTGAATACAATGATATTTACAAAACCATAACAAATCCTTACTGAGGCACTTGATTGTCATAGGGTCTGGGTCCCATTGGCCGGTTTTGTTGCAATATGAGAACTCTGGACCAGACAAGGTCCTGTCACCAATACACTTCATGATCACTCTTGAATGATATTTATACGGGTCACTTTGAGGATCCTCGATAGTCGCCTTTGGTGGAACAGAGGGTGGGGAGCAGCCTGAAATGAAATAGGTGACAGTGAGTCCTTTCACAGAAGTATGGTGCATTTTTTATAAGGTGATCGCACAGTTTTCAAATATCAAGAAACGGCAACTGGAAACAGACTTGTGCGTCGCTAATCGGAATGTGCGAACATGAAAAAACGTAGAAGGAGGGGGAACCCCCTCCCCCTTTCGCAGACTGCTGTTAACCCAATATTATGGTTGGGAGGTGGTCTATTGGAATTGTAATTGCTTCTCTTAATTGTTTTACTTAAGAAAGTGTATACATGTATATCATATTTAGACCTTCTAAGAAAAAAAAGAGAGTTTAATATTCGGGCAAGATACGTCAGCCCTCCCCACCCCCTCCCCTTCCTCCTCCTCCGGACAGTTTTGTTTTCGTATTCGAACTGTCAAAACACCAATAGTGTAGGGAAATGCACACCAGAACCTTTACCGCCCTTCCGCGTCCTACTCGATGATACTCATACATTGCTTCTAGATTGATAATGGCCTCACCAGTTGATTCACAAGCGATTGGTGGACTCCATGCCCCATCGACACAAGTTGCAGCTACGGAGTCCAATCCGATACTCAGACTGAACCCCTGAAAGCAAGAGCATGTCACCTCAGAGGCGTGTGAGTAAGAACCAGTGACATTGCTGTTCGATGGAGCTTGACAATCACCTTCAAGTTTGGTAGAGGTAAAGAGAAATATTGACGTTGTCTTCAGAAATTAAATAACCCAGCAAAATCATATTAGCAAACAAACAAATGTAATCAAAATTGGAATGCATGCTCTCTAATTTAAATTAAATCACATATCGATGATTTTATCACTTCCTCAAACTCATTCTATTAAAATGTAAAAGCGCAGCTGGGCTCAATTTATGTTCAAATAAGTTTTAAAAAAGAAAGTTAGTCTGATTCTTCATTTAGTCTTTTATCAAACGTAATATCAAACCCAGTGTCCGGTTTAATTGAATATATTTAGTATGATACGGATCATTGTGGCTTGCGGCTTGCTGCCAACAATAATGTTAAAACCATATTCCCACATTATACGGGCAAGTCAATGCTATGTTGTCCCCTTTGATCCCTACAATATCATTTTCCTTGTTAGTATTTTATGATTGCATGACGGTGGCTGCCTACTAGAAGTTTATATCAGACCAATTGTCATTACATCGGATGTCAATTTATGTTCACAACTCCATGATGCTTGGTAGCAAGTCAGACTTAAAATTACCAAATACCTTGCCAAATATCCTTGGGCTTGCCAAAACACTCACACTCGCTTTTTTCCGTATTTCTTCTTTTAAATGTGCGTGCACATACACGCACCCATCCCCACACACGCACATAAATACTCACTAGCAAAGACGCACACGCACATATACATGAATGTATGAATGTATGTAGGCCTAATGGCATTTTATTCGATAGAAAAGGAAACCATTCTCATATACATACTTAGGCTGCTGCCATATATTAATTAACAGTTCGGTTGTGCTCTAAAAAGATACAGAATGACACAGAACTTACCTTCGCAAGTGGGTACAGTGGACCCCACCCGATTCGCAGACCACTTCGGATGGGCCTCCTAACGTTTACCCGTCGTCGCAGGCGTATGCGATTCGGGTATGTAGGTCATATTCAGGAGTATCAATAGTGATACTGCCGTTTGTTGGTACCGTAGGTTGGGTGCATGAAGTTATACCTACAACAAAACAAATACAGTAGGCTTGCGGGTGCACCATGTGAGAGAGAGGGGGAAGATTGACGACTTCTGAACACGGATAGTCAACCTGTTCGAAACGTCGAGCCAACTCCCGCCACTCATCCTCTCCAAGCGCTATAGTTCTCCTCAGTGGCGGATCCAGGGGGGGGGGGGGGGGAATATTGAATACTTGAATACATGTCTTAAATAAACTGGGAAAGCATTTTATTGAATCTTTTATAATAGTTTATATTCCTATTCCTATTCATATTTTAGTAACAGAAAGGAGCCTTTTATAATTATGCAGCATGATGCAGTATTCATTTTAATATTCTCTGTCAATCATTGCAAAAGCTCATATTAAAATACGACGATTCTCCATTGATTTGATAATACTTCTGCCCTTTGTCTCTATTCTCATGTTTTTTAATATAAAGAGAACAGAGACCCGTTTAGGCTGTATTAAAGGACATCATCATCATCATCACCATCATCATCATCATCAACATCATCACAATATTTTCCATTCTGCTCAATAAATATATGTTCAACTAATCAATACAATTTGTTTTGGGCTGTCATATTTCCAAGCAATTTGCTTACAATGGCAGTCTTTCTTTCTCAAATAAGGCCTACAAAAAAAAAGATGTTGTATTGCCCTTTAGGTGCCAAAATATGGGTCGGTCGGTCGTATTTTTTTTTTGTTTAAACTTTTTTTTTAAACTCCCTGTTTGGGCTGATATTTCTTAGTTTATAATGCTTTGATACATTTTTGTTTTTACTAAAACACGGTTTTAAAAAAATCCGACCGTAGATTTCAACATTTTTGGGTAGGTCGCAAAGGGCAATACAACATCTTTTTTTAAGGCCTTATTCATAAAGTTTTATGAAATATGATAATTTGATATTTTATCTTTCTTTTCATTTTTTCTATAATAATTTTATCTATGATTGCTTGTCAGAGAGTATTTCTTAGAATTTGATGTTGGTTAAGGTACCAATAATTGTTTATATTTATATGGTATTCAGAAGAAAATAAATGAAATTAAATAGAGAAACTATAACCATGAGCAATAATCTTGCTTGAAAGTTATTTTTTGTTCTTTAATTGTTTTTTTTGTTTTTTGTTTGTTCTTAGGAAATAAATAAGGAGTCTAAGTGACACAGCTTTTAAACAATCATTCTCACATACACACATTGAACGACGTCTCTTTAATCATCAATTCGGATAGAATTTATTTTCCAGTGAGATATTTTTCACATAATGATGAAACGATTACAAAAGGCGAAAACAGATTACAAAATTTAGAAGAAAAAAATTTAATATTTTCATACATCGCTTTCTTTGAAAGAAATTTAATGTCATATTTAATATGTAGGCCTATATGGATAATAACAATTGTTTTTTATTCAACGTCGATATTGCAGTCACTCTTACCTAGCACAATTCAATAGCAGACTGATAATTGCACATGGAAGCATCCTACCAAATGGAGCAATGAAAAGGAAAATAAACATGGCATAGAACTTTTTTTTCATCAGCGTCGAGAAAAAAACGTATAGATGCAGTAAAACAGTGTCAAAAAGTGGTGAGAAAGATGGTAGTAGAGAGCGAGGGAATAAGAAGTAGCTAGAGAAAGACAGAGAACGAGAGAGAGAGAGAATATGGGGAAAAGTATGGGAAAGAAGAAGGGATACATAGTGGTAGGATAGGATAAAGAGATTCAAAATCATTTTAATACATTACTGTACAGTATACCAAAAATTAGAATAAATCAAAAATGAGAAGTAGGCCTACAATAAATGCAAAAAATATATTGCTCGATCGGCTTTTTCTTGAACTTCATCTGGAGCGCATTAGAGAACAGTATAAACATCAACACATTTTACCGAGTTTAATTTTCAGTTATAAGTTTCCACCTTCTTGCAGGAGGTGTATCAACTTAAGCATTAACAATCGTTTGTAATAATTTCATAGCCAGAAGTGTCACTATCATCGACGTACTCATAAAAGTTGTCTTTATAAAAAGCTAGAGGTTAACTGAAAACGAACGTCTCTTTTTTATTTTCGAAATAATTATGTATATAATCATGATCATATATTTCTTTCAACAAACGAATTATAAATTCCATATTACTCTATAATGATATGCATGATATATTCGAGATATATGCCATTTGCGAGATATTGAATAAATGACCAGAAAAGCTTGTGTCGTCACAAACTTTATGTCTCATTCGTCTTCTTCTTCATCTTTATCATCATTCATCATCTCCTCTCTTTTTTCTTCTTTCATCTCCTCCTCCCCCTTCTCCACGTTCTTCTTTCTTCTCCTCGTTCTAAGCTTCGATTTCACCCTCAGTCTGCAGACGGCTGTATCCTTTGGAGGCTTTAGTACGTGATCTCAACTTTTTCACCGTTACCATAGCAACCACGGTGATGAAGAAACCAGCGGCTGCCACCAGCATCATGTTGACTGGGTTCGCCAACCATGATGTGTCTGCATGGAGGAGAGCAAAACAATGAGTTACCTCGATAGTTTTTAAAGTAAAAGTTTTTATTCTCCTCCACTCTGAATGTTATGTGATTATAATTATTTTCTTGTTCGTAAATGATTTCTCTTTTGTTCTGTACATTTCTGAACGAGTGCTAATAGAAAATGACAGCAATAACGTAGAGACGATGATTGTTGTTTGACATCAATTTCATGGTTTAAATTTGGACACGAAAGTGGCGCTATTTCAACAAAACTATTAAAGGTGAACTTCAAAGAAAATCACAAATATGTCAACTAATGTATCACTAGAAACTGGTAAGCTAACAGATAGCCATCGTACAAGTTTTAGGTCAACTACATATCGGGTGATTTATAAAAATACAAATACAACCACCTCCAGTAGCAGCTGGGATATGCGAGAGATTCGCCGGAAAAATAACGATGTTTTTAATGACGTCACTATATGGACTAACACTGCCCAAGCAGACGACATCCCATAAAGAATGAACATAATTGCAAAGCTATTATTTCTCAAATTATAATGAGTTTAGTGTATATAAATGTAATGGCATGTCAAACCATTCAAAGGGGGATATGACCCGATTCCGATAACTAAAATCGTTTGCTTGTAAATACACAGGATATGTGTTAATTAACGATCAAAGAAACCAGACTTTCAAATTGAAAACCCCCCGGAATGATATCAGGACGGCATTTGTTCCCTCTTGAAACGCCGAACATACCGCGCTGTGTGCAGCTGAATATTCAATACCGTCTTATTTTGTTTACAAGCGACAAATTCCTTTATTTTTGTATCGCTGCATTTGTCATCAAAATAAAACCGTGTGCGGGGTTTAGAGTGAGGCAATAGATTATAATTTTAGCCTGACGGTAGTGAAGTAAGAGAAAGAACTCAAGAGAAGATGTAAACACAGGCACTGAAAATGTGTGTGATGTCATGGGACATCGTCTGCTTGTGCAAATCGTGTCCATACAGTGATCTCACACATCTCAGGAGCGTTCGGAGAGCTCTTCAGGTGCTATGCCGGGGCTGTATTTAAGCGTTTTATAATTTATAATAATAATCACCTCGAATGTTTCCAAGCATTGAAGTTTGATAACCTTGTCGAATCACAGTTTCAACTTTGCAATAATGAAATTAAGTTAGTTTTTAAAATCAATGAACATCAACTTTAAGAGATTCTATTACGTTACCATATTTTGTTAATACAGTAATTTACTATCAGACAAAGGAAGAAACTGATTATCAGTTAGACCTGGTTACTGTTCTTTTTTGTAACAATATCCATTTTTATGAAATTGCCTTTCTCTTTTCCCATTTCCCGCTCCCCCCCCCCTCTTTATTTAATTTTTGTATTTATATTATATATATTTTTTCATTTTTTATTATTTTTTTTATATTTATATACTATTATTATTATTATTATTATTATTATCATTATTATTATTATTATTATTATTATTATTTTTTTTTTTTTTTTTTTTTGGGGGGGGGGGGGAGGTGTGCTTTGTTGTTTAGAAGCCAATCATAACACTGTTCTGATAGTGTTATCAACGCCACTCTTTCCGAGTGCAGCTCACCCATTGAGCTTGAACCAGCAGCTGCTTGATCAGACATAGGTCCGTTAGAGATGGTGTGTGGCTTGGAGCTCGAACCCCGAGGCTGCCCGGCTGCGCTACGTTTGGCCCTGGTTACACAACCCTGTGAGCAGCGGGATGCGGGGTCGGTATCACAAACAAGCACGTCACAATGAAGGTATACCTGTATGATAAGACGATCAAAAGTTACAGTTTTAATTGTCAATCATGAAAATACAGCTGTTAACGTTATTCATATTATTTCTACCAATAATTGTTTTCTTTTCATAATGCATTAATACACATCATGTATATGAAAGCTCTTTTTATAATTAGTGGCTATGGTTTACTATAGTGCATACATTAGACTATTATTGTTGCAATCAAGGGCGTATCCAGGATGTTTTAAGGGGAGGTGTTTTTTTGCCGAATTCATAAGAAAATATTTACCGGCGAATCAGCCTGCCGGTGAATAAGCGGGGGGGGGGGGGGGGGGGGGGGGGTGGTGGTGGTTGTAAGGAGCAATATCGGCGAATCAGCCAGCCGGTTAATAATTTCCGAATTAGATATGATTCGTATTCTTACCTCTGGATATTCGCCAATGAAAGCAAAAGCATCGATAGAGAATCCCTTAATTAAACGCTGTATATCATGAAAGCCTACGGTAGGATCCAGCCCGCATCTGTGAAAAAAAAAGAATAGAAATCAAAATTAAAGCATGCAACTAATAGAAAACACATGTAAGAATTACCGAAAGGGACTGATAATTTATTTTTCTTTAAATGAAAATAATAACTACAGAGAATCAGGAGTAGAAATGAATACAGCAAAGAAAAAATAGATGTCATTTTCGAAAGAGGAAGGGGAAGAATCAGGAAACTTTATTTATTTTTTTAAAGGCCAACTTTATTTAGAAATATTATGTAGAAAGAAGTAGAAATCAGAATGATGACTGGAAATTGAAAACAAAATAAGGAAAGATTATGAAAAATGGAAAGAAGATAAAAATAGAGACTAAAATTGAATGACATCAAAGGCGAAAGGCGAGAAAAAGGTAGGTTGTTTATCCTACCAGAGAACGTCTTCTGCACGTTGTATGGTCACAATTTCAAACAATCTAAACCTACCTCTTCAATAAAACCACAAAAAAAGAAAGAAAAAACTGAAGAAAAAAACAAAAGAAGAAGAAAACACTGACTTCAAGACTTATATACTAACCCATCTTTTACGAACGTAAATTCGATCGGGTTCATAGGGTAGACATCGGGCGTTGCCCAGCAGCGGTCAAGAAACAACGTCAGGTCAGAAACCGCGTCTAGGGTCACCCCGAAGAACAGCGTCTCCCCGAGATACACCAGCGCGTCTTGGTCGGGTGCCGGCGAGGTGAAGGAGATGTCGGAGTAGCGGTCGAGGGTGAGCGAGAAATTACCGTAACCAGTCTCGCTGAAGCTCACGATGCCGAGTTTGGGCTTGAAGGAGCTACCGAGTAGACTGCGGCGTTTGATCTCGCAAGTGACGGGGATCTTGAGGCGGAAATCACGCGTGATCAGCGATCCGTTTTCACCCGTCGGTTTGAAGTACGTCACGACGTTGGAGTACTTGATGACATCAGCAGTTTGCTTTCAGAAAAATTGGGAAAAGATGACAAAAATATCAAGGTAAATTGAGTTGGCAATAGCCAATAATGTCGATATAGGGCCTTTCAATAATCTGGCAAGGGAACACATGAAATTGTTTTCGCTCAATAATCTTATTAAAGTAATAAGGGAAAACTGTCCCCCTGCCCTCGGAAACAGGACAGAACAATATTGCGTTGTTCATGTGCAGCGTTTCGAGTCTAAGTAGTGACGTATCCAGGCCTTGGCCTCAGGAAGGGCAAAACATCTCAACTAAAGCCGGTATTGTCCCCCATCCCCGTTTGTAGGTCAAAGAAAATATATACAATTTTATTTGCAGTATAACGTACAACACGCGGGTCGTCCAGATATCAATTAGAAAACAAACCACATCCCCCCCCCCCTCTGATTACTGAAATATGGTAATGTATACGCGACCGTTTCCTACATGTTCTCTGGAATGCAAACGTACTGCTATCATATTGCTCCGATTGTCTCATTTTCGCTCGCGTGAACATTGCCAGCACAAACCACTGACCTCTACCTCCTGAACGGATCATCGACCATTCCCATTCACTATACGTTACGTACTAAAAGGCTGTATGGTCTGATCGTTCATGAATATTCATGTTTTTGCTAAACTCGGCAAAATGTTTGCTTTTACTAAATAGAAAATTACGGTGGGGGGGGGGGGGGGTTGGATGAAATGGACATAATGAAATAGGCAGAAGTGATCTATGATAATTCATGCTTTTTATGTTTCGTGTGCTCGACCTATAATCTTTAAATCGCTTGGTAAACTGAGTCCAAAGTTAGACTTGTTTCACATGTGTATTATAGGCAATGACGAGCTTGCAACCTATTTTGAAAAATTACGGTGGGTGAACTTTCAAAAGTCAATGAGACATGAGGGCTCCAATGAAAGAGCTAGTGATAACGTACGTCGGGGTGGATGTGCTTTTCGTTTAAACAAAAAATGAATTTTTAACGATTTAAAAAAAAAACGTCCATAGGCTAACATGTTAGGCTGCTGACTCTGACCAGGCTCTGACGATAGGGGGCGTTGTGAAATGAGACTAAAGTGAGCCATATGAAAGGGGGTGTGGTGTGGGTGGGCTAGAGGGGGGGGGGGGGGTGTGAGAGTGTTGTGATAGGATGGTAATATGTAACTTTAAACCTTCCTCTACTGTTATTTTGATTATACACTGTTACATGCAAGACTTTTTTTTCCTTTTTTTTCTCTCTATGTTCATTGATTGATGTAACTTATGAAATGTCTTGTATCAAAGATCTTGTTTTATATTGCTTATCTTGATAATTTCTTGTTATGTGAATTTCTTGTTATGTGAAATTATGAGGAAGGAAATAAAATATCATTTAAAACAAAAAAAATCTACACTTTAAACCTTCCTCTACTGTTATTTTGATTATACACTGTTACATGCAAGAATTTTTTGTTTTTGTTTTTCTCTATGTTCATTGATTGATGTAACTCATGAAGTGTCTTGTATCAAAGATCTTGTTTTATATTGCTTATTTTGATAATTTCTTGTTATGTGAATTTCTTGTTATGTGAAATTATGAGGAAGGAAATAAAATATCATTTAAAACAAAAAATATGACTACCATTCCCATCTTCTGCATTTCTCCCTCTGATACCCGCCTCTCCCCCGGCCCCCCCCCCCCCCCACATCACAAGTTGGATGAGATTTTCCTAACATTACAGGGTAGGTTATTAAGAATCCTTTCTTACCTCCGACACAGTATCACAGTCGTCATATCTGGTGGTGACGGCTATGCGACTTCCGGTGTAGTCGTACCCGACACAGCTCTGGTCTTCGTAGTGGACGTCAGTGGCATCACCGTTATTCTCGAGCAGGGCTCGGTCGAGGAGAACCGTCATGGTCGTGCTCTCACAAGATACGCTGGCTCCTGTGGATGATGATGGTGGTCATCGGAGAAAATTCAGATTGAAATACAAAATAAAAATTTGAATTTGAATTTAAATTCCAATTACAGCACGGGGGAAAGTACCTCCCCCTTCTAACCATCACTGCCTTTCGAGATAATGATACGTTTTAGGCGCTTCGATCAAACCTTATCATTCGCCAGTTGATGTCGGAATTGTTAATCTTATTTCTTAATTCTAAATCTTCTGATAGTATATCAGAAGTGTATTAGTTGAAGCCCCACTGCACTACTTATAGCTCCTTACGCCCTCTATATAGCAAACAATGCCTGATCGGTGACCGCTGTTCCTCTATGATCCCCTTTTTCTTATGTTAATTGAGAGCTGATTTGATGAGATAACCACCTATCGGTGACCAAGGAGGGAGGTCTAATCCCTCCTGGCCAATCTAGTGCAGAGGGGCTTTAAGGAAATCATCACAATGCACGTGACGAAGATTATTAATATCAATCATTCGTCTTACCTGCAGGGGTGATGGTGGTGGGGTCTGGTTGTGGATCAACTGGAAGGGGAAAATTGATTAGGCATAACTTAATGAATTGTGTAATAAGTTATTATGATACTCACCCATGTTGACATAATGAAATCCGATTAAAGCTTGAAATACATGACTAATTAAATGGTCAGTAAGGTTGGAAAGTACATGTATATTCGCTGTACAATCGTAGATGTCAGTAATTTGAATCTTCCATTAGGAACTTGTTCATTTACTCATTATTTTCAATACAATACATACTCACTTATACACATAGTCTACTGCCCTTTGTCTTGTCTCTTGGAAGCCCCCACTAATTTTCTCTCTGTAGCTAGCTTCTCCTTTTTTTTTAATGTCTAATCCAAGTTTCCCTTTTTTTTTTTTTTGGGGGGGGGGGGGTATCTTTTTCCAATCTAATTACACTGTACAAAGAATTGGGAAAGATTTTACCCATTGTAATTTTTTTTAAAGACATGCATGTTTGTTGGCTAAATTCAACCCAATGTTGGATAGAATTTACCCAATGTTGGCTATCATTTTACCCGAAAAAATGCATGCTTAATTTCAAACCCAATATGATTTTTAAAAAACCAACTTATTTTAGAGAATACGATTAGTGAGAACTATAAAATGAATTGCACATCATTGTGCATTTATCATTATTTTGCAGGCCTATGTATCTACCCCTGGTGTGTATACATTTGTTTGTTGATGATTATTTCTGCCCTCAAGCTTTTAAAAGATTTGAGCATCTACGCACATGATTTCATGCCTTATTTTTTATTAATACATCCTTTTCATATTTTGAACATACCAATGATTGTATTCATTTAACGATTTGTTATCTTTCATTATAATTCTTTAGCGCTTTACCTTTTTTTCTTTTAGAAATGTAAACAAGTTACTTGATACTGTATTATTTTGTATATAATCTATGTAAATACAAATCAAACAAGTTTTACAAGCATACGTTTAAACAAAAACCTTGCCAAAGAATGGAACTGGGCTCGACTAGCACATGTGCTAACTTCTAGTCCCCATTAACAACTTCAATGCATATAATTATGTGTATATTTTGTACAAAATAGTATTCATATCTATGTCTAAATATCGTTTTAAAACCATTACTGTTCAATCAACATTACTCCTCCTTTATGTATTCGTGTATCGTTATTCTTTGCATTGTATGATTGTTCATTATACTCTCATTATTGTGATATGTTGTGGTTATTAAATTCAAATTCAATTCAAAAGATATAGTAAATCATTTGAAAATACAAATCTTACTAGTTGTCTCTTCTTCAGTTTTGAAGTTGTCAGTACTGAATGGTCCTAGAGTAGCTGAAATATCAAACGAGTCACATATATTATGAACAAAGCATGGACTTAATGAAATTAGTACCTCATGGTACAGAACACTGCGTGAGAGCAAATTAAATTATTATTTTATTTTGCTTGCTTGAATATTATTAAACATTATCACTAAAATGAAGTTAGATATATTAAATTTGCAAATGGGGTGGGGGATCGGGGGATGCATAATGACGAGTTGGCATATTACCTGCCTTCCCAGATCACCAAATCGTCAGAGTATTTATTCTGGCACCTGTCTCCCAATTTCTTCCCTTCTCTCTCTCTCTCTCTCTCTCTCTCTCTCTCTTTCTCTCTCTCTCTCTCTCTCTATCTATCGTTTCATCAAATCATTCCACTTTATATCTCCCTCTTTACAGTCCATTTTTGTATAACATACTCTTAGCTCATACATTCTCAGGTTATAAATTCATTAAGTGCGCTGCTATATACAGTGCGTCCCAGAAAAAACGAAACCCAGAATAAGCGATGTTTTATCATAACTTAGTCACATTTATAATTAATAAATGACACATAAAGCTTAGATCTTCCTCTTTCATTTGATTCAACTCATATGATGCATATTTCACGCATGAGTGATTAAGATCAATTTGAGGAGAGGAAACCACAAAGTCATTTGGCGGACGTCTGAATTTCAAAGAGAAAATCACATTGCTAGAAAGTTGAGTTTCTGCCCTTTCATATGAGAACGTCAATCAGTAAAATTAGCAAGGAATGACAAGATTCTGCTTGTTTAAAGGGATAGTTGAGTTCTATTGCAGAGGGTGCTACACAAAATAATTGTTTGTGTGAGATAATGAAAAACTGAGTGTCAAATTTGAAAGAACATAATATTTAAATGACACAATCATCTTTGTTTGATCAAACTCGGTTCAGAGACGGCTGAAATATAACAATTTCTAATGCTTGTGTACCACCACGAATATTAGATATTTTGAAAAAATTGAAAAAAACCGTTGAAAAAAACGAAATAACGCCTTTTACGTCGTATTTCAGCCAACGCCGATGTTGGCTTTTTTGTTGGCATTTTCGTGTTGATTATATTACCCACAATTAGCCGGCTCATGTATTGCTATTTTTAATTAAATAATTATTTAACGGTCACCATGTTTTTTGGAAAGTGGAGCTGAATTGGCATGATCGTATTGGCTAAATTTCACACATTTTGAGGTCTAAAATTACCTTCATAGCAATTTTAGGTTCTAAAAGGGCACTATAAATGTCATAGATAAGAATAAGAGCAATAACCATGCACTTTGAAGGCATTTGTGGTCTGAAAACAGAACTCAACTATCCCTTTAAAGTAGTGCTTGCATTTCCATAATTTTATCAAACGAATTCGTTTTCACTAGCTGCCTGCCGTAGCAACAAGCAGAATAGACAAAAGACTTAACTCCGTTTCGTTGACAACCAGCCATGCATGAAGTCTTTCGTCTACGGCTGATTGTCAACGAAACGGAGTTAAGACTTTTGTTAATTCCATTTGTTGCTACGGCAGGCAACCAGGGAAAACGAATTCGCTTGATAAAATTATGGAAATTCAAGCAGTGGCGGACCAGGGGGGCCCGCCCCTCCCCCCTGAGAAAAAAAAATGTGTAAAAACACGTTAATTTTACCTTTTTTGGAGATGGTCTCCCCCCCCCCCCCCTGGCGCTCAAGGGGGGGGGGGGGAGAGGGGGTGCGATTTTTTTAATTTTCGAGGGCCAAAAAAAAAAATGACTGGTCAATCCTCCCCCTCTCTCTCATATGGTGCACCCACAAGCCTACTGTATATTATCTACATCACCATGCAAGCCGACACTTACAAGCAGCATCTAACAACACAAATGGCACGCCTCGGGGCGATAGCACGATCATGTAACCTCCCCTTGAGCGTATAAAAACAACTATGTCTCTCATAGCAGTCATTATTACCATACTAACATCTACCAATTTTGTATTGTATTTGAGCAATTTAATCCATAGGCAAAGTCTAGCATTTAGAAACAGTTAACAAACCATTGATCTTACCGTAACATGTAGGTAGTGTATCAGGAGACAGGACACCATCATTACAAGAGAACTCTGTAGCCCTTGTCGTACCCGTGGAAAAGCCAGAGTCACACGTTACGTTGAAAGTCGTACCATGCGTGACTGTACCGCCAAATGAATAATCTGAATCAGGTACAGCACTCACATCGCAATTTTCTGTAGAAAACAAATATTATATTAAATGTCAAGTTCAATGTTTAAATCAGGAAAGTATTTCTAAATGTTCTTTGAATTTGATTGTCAGTGTCACATAAATATCTTTCACGAAACGTTGTCTTTTAGTTGCTGTTATGGATTGTATATAGGCCTACTTGAAGTTCCTGTGAAATAAGTGTTATGTCCGTTTTAAAATGTTTTAACTGTATTTTGACATCTAGTCCACATGCTGATTATTTTGGAAATTTCAGATGGTAGGTGCTTAAAGCCCCACTGTCCTACTTGTAGCTACTTGCTCCCTTTATATAGAAAACTTCCCCAATCGGTGCCTGTTGGTCCCCCATGATCCTCTTTTTCTTATGTTAGTTTAGAGCTGAGTTAATGAGATAGCCACCTGTCAGTGAACTCGCTGTGTGGTCTAATCCCCTCTGGCCCAGTAGTATTGACGGTCTTTAAAGTACAGTCATGTACTCTATGAAGCTCCTCCCCTCCCCACCTCACCCAGCTAAAACATATCATCTAAGTTACATTTGAAGAAAATAAATCTATTAAATGTGTGTGTCAGACGCAAATTTCGTTCCCACATCTCTGCCGATAAATGTTATAAATCATAAAACACATTCCAAAAGGCTTTCTAAAAATTTACCCCTTCAAATACAACAATGAAGTGAACACCATGTTCTATTGAATGGACCATCCTTTTTAAATGTGTGAACTAACTTAATACATGAATGACTAAAAATACCGAGAAAAAATATGATGCAAGCGCATTTACATTTCTTTTTTAAACTAATTAAATGTATATCATGATGGTGGTATTAAAACAAAGTTGTGTTAAAGGAGAAGAAGAAGAAAATCTTACCGTAGCAGGTTGGTTTGCTCGAGGGATCATAAACTCCACTGCGGCATGTTGCTGTCGATACCCCGACCAAGGTATAGTTCGTGTTACATTCATAAATGAGAACCTCGCCGTTACTGAAAGAATCTTGATCTGGACTGACGCCTCCATTGGTCAGAGTGGGTTTGGCACAGTTGGCTGTTATTGAAACATATTGGAATATAATAATGATAATAATAATAATGATTATAATACTGATATTAATAATACAAAATTAACAGTAATGAAAATAATAATAGTGATAATAGTAATAACAAAACTAATGTTAATACATTTAACAGCAACAACAACAACAACAATAATGTAGATTAATGTCGTGCCAAAGGACATGCCGCGGTGGAATTGGAACATCAAACCATGTGATCCACAGTCGGCTCACTGACGTATCCACTAGAACATGACATCTCTCATATAGTAAGAAATATTGTCCTGGAATGCTTTCGACTTTAACTCTCTCTCTCATATACTAGAGTATCATTTAATCTATAAAGTCCCTTATCAGTGAGAAACGCTCTGTTCGATTTGTGTCTGGAAAAGAAAGACTGCGTTTTATGAATCCTGCGATAATCATGAAATAGATTGCTGGGGGTATTTTGTATTAAGACGTATTTTGTATTTGACAGTGTCTTGAAAAAATTATTTTCAAATTGTCATATTTTTTCAGATTTTCTTGTAAGATGTCCTCTAGTTCATGACTTTTAAATTTTTTTATATAGGGTTTATTTCCACATTAACTGCATATGAAAAGAATTTACAACTTAACGCATATACTAGGTAACACTAACAAAACATCAATTTATTCGATAGTTGGTGGTATTAAAGCGATTTTATGCAAGTCATTAAAATAGTACAAAGGATGCTTACTTAATCTTGAGTAATGAGGAAGAAACCTTAGAAGCATTATGCTAAATTTGTTACATAATTATAAAAAAACAAAAGAAAGACCATCAAAAAGACTTAACAGTGATGAGTACGAAGATAGAGGTTCCTCCAGACATGCTAGAGGGTGCCATGTATTTAGCAGTTCGGTTGTGCTCTAAAAAGATACAGAGTGACACAGAACTTACATTCGCAAGTGGGTACAGTGGACGGATTCCAGACCGCACCCGATTCGCAGACCGCTTCGGATGGGCCTCCCAACGTATACCCGTCGTCGCAGGCGTATGTGACTCGGGTATATGGGTCATATGTAGGAGTATCAGGAGTGATACTGCCGTTTGTTGGTACCGTAGGTTGGGTGCATGGAGTTGTACCTACAACAACAAATATGTCAAAAGTGCGTAATAACCCGCGATAGGTCTTAGAATAATAGTAGAGGACTATAGTGTATTTGATATAATTGTTAATATTATTATTATTATCATTATTTCTTCTTCTTCTTCTTCTTCTTCTTCTTCTTCTTCTAATCATTATTATATTATATAACAGCAAAACAAAAATGTAATCGTAACGTGTCATTCACATTCTGCCTGTAATGCCACAGCAAGGTGACATTATATCAACAAAAAATCAAATCAACAAATCTCAACCACACAACAGTAATTCTTTTTATTTAAAAATCGGAGGCCGTCTACACGGGTATGTAATTATTTTTTGTATTGAATTCATATTGCTGTTACTGTGCCACTCTGGGTATTATAGCAATATTGCATCCTGTCTCAATTCTACAACATGTACTATAAGTCGTTACTTTTTTTTTTTTAAATTTTGTTTTATTCCTCCAATAGTGTAATACAAACATACATTAAAATAAAATCGTTTTCAATATTGATTGCTTATACATAAACAAAAACATAATTAAACAACAACTCATATGCAGTATATATACAATGTAACTGAGCTAAAATTGAAAGTAAACTTAAAGTACATAAACATAAACAGTTATAAGTCAAATGTACAGATTATTCACTTATAATAACAAAATAACACAATTAAAAATAAAAATAAAACTGGAGGTTATTTTACTGGTTCTCCCAGATCCCCCTCCCTCACACAAACACACACACCACATTCATACACTCAAGCATACAAAACACACGTCCCCCCCAAAAAAGACATCTTAGCACACACCACAACAAAAGTTGACACGCTGTGCACATTTGCACAGTCTTATATTCCAAGAGCTCCTCCCCTCCCCCTTCCCCCGTCCCCGAACCTTCCCTTCGACCCTCTCAGTACCTAAGTACAACAGTTTGATAGGTCACATTCCCTGATTGTGAACCTACATACATACAGTATTCCGAGATGGAATGCAGTCGATATTAATCCTAATAAGAGCAACAAAAACAAAAGAGAAGAAAAACCTTTGGCATGCGTGTAGCTTTAAACAATGCCTTCAGGAATACTCAAGCCTTAACACACTACAACTCACTGCAAAAACAGCTCCATATATACCACAGCTTGTGGCAATTTTAATATCAATTATCTTACTTTGTACCTGTATGTACATACTGATGTTTGAGGCCCCTAGTAACATGGATGCACGTAGTTACAGGCAACCAAATCACATGAACCTTCCCTTCGACCCTCTCAGTCCCTAAGTACAAAAGTTTGATAGGCCACATTCCCTGATTGTGAACCTAGTTTATATACAGTATGCAGAAATGGAATGCAGTTTATAGTGATACTAATAAGAGCACCAAAAAAAACTTTGGCATGCGTGTAGCTTTAAACAATGCCTTCAGGAATACTTAAGCCTCTTCTCACTACAACTGTATGTACGTACTGATGTTTGAGGCCCCTAATAACATAGAATTACATGCAAGTAGTTACCGGCAACCAAATCACATGAACCTTCCCTTCGACCCTCTCAGTCCCTAAGTACAAGAGTCCGATAGGCCACATTCCCTGATTGTGAACCTACATGTACATGTAGTATACATACAGTGGCGTACGCAGGATTTTTTTCAAGGGGGGGGTTTTCAAATCGGGCCCAAAATTTCGCAACGACCCAGCCAGCCGCTGAATAAGCGGGGGGGGGGGGGGGGGGGGGGGGGTAAGAGGACACTTTTTTTTTTTTGGTCTCTTATTTTGAAAATTTGACATTTTGTCCAGTTGGGGGGGGGGGGGGGGTAAGGTCACCTTTTTAAGGTCAACCATTGGCAATTTTTTTTTTTTTTTAATTTATTAAAATTAACAAAAAAAACAAAAAAAAATCTCAAAAGGGGGGGGGGGTTTTCCAAAATAACATACATAAAACATACACATAAAAAAAACTCGAGGGGGGGGGGGGGGTTAACCTTAACCCCAAAACCACCCCCCTGCGTACGCGCCTGGGGGGGAGGGGGTAGTGAGCACTATTTTGTTTTTCTTTT
Source organism: Strongylocentrotus droebachiensis (assembly GCA_035222895.1). Taxonomy (NCBI): domain Eukaryota; kingdom Metazoa; phylum Echinodermata; class Echinoidea; order Camarodonta; family Strongylocentrotidae; genus Strongylocentrotus; species Strongylocentrotus droebachiensis. The sequence goes on from JAVYIG010002126.1 coordinate 102,409, forward strand.
TTGCCCCCGGATATTTGAAAATCGCGCCGGCCGATATTTCGCTCAGTCGGGAAGGGGGGTGTCATAGTGAGCGCTTTAAACAAAATCAACACCCCCAGCCCCCCCCCCCCCCCCTTAGCAAAAAAAAGAGGTAAATATCTGGTCACATTTTTTTTTAAACCTTTAATTTTTTGGCCTGCCTCTTTTTAGCCAGGGAGGGGGGCAAGGCCTGCCCAAGACCATTCGAATATGGTCCTACCTGTGCACGTCGCAATATCTGGATTAGGATCCCAGGTACCATCCGGGTAGCAGTAGCTCGAACCCGGTCCAGTCATCTCGTATCCAGGTGAGCAGGAGATGGCAATGTGTGCATAATCTCCGTAGGAAGTCATGTTAGGGTCTATCACAAGGTTGGGGTCCAGATTGGTAGGCCTTGCACAAGCTGAAATCATGCATATTCATGTGAAGAAAATTGGGATTACTGAAAGGCAGGGCTTGTAGAATGTGGATCCCTGAAATAACGATAATCATAAACTTATACTGTTCAGTAGTATAAGAATAAATACCTATAAATTTGAAGAAAAAAGAAGAAAGAGATAAAAAGATTAATCTGTAAGTGCGGAATGATAACAGAATTATAAATTCATAATTTCGAAATTCATAACATACTGCTCCTACATCAGGGTAACCAAGACCCAAGAGACCCAGAGACTTACGACGAATAATGACATAATAAGACGCAAACGCATACAAACAAAAGAAAGGAACATGGAAGCAGGAGAACAGGACAGTACAAAAGTATAAATAGGGCTGAACATGAGAACAAAGAAGAAGAAGAGGAAAAGAGGAGAGTAAATGATACAGAGACAATAACCAGTAATATGTGTTATTTAAGAAAAAAGCAAGAGAACGCGACGGTAGAAACAAAAATGGATATAAGAAAGGGAGAAAGTAAAACATGAATTGACTACGCGAAGATTTAATTTGTTTCATCATATTGTAAAAGAAATGATTTTAAATGATTTTAAACGAATTGAGTGTCGCGGCGAGTTTGATATAATTCCGTAGAGAGTTCCAAAACGTTGGGGCCTCTATTGATGAATGAATTTTGGGCGAGAAGTGATTTAAGAAGAGGCAAATAAAAGTTACGACAATTTCTAGTTGTCTAATTGTACGGGGACTGCCGTCACCTCATAAAATTTGTAATTTTAATGAATTCTCGAATATTTTCGCTTTTAAAAAGTGTATAGATAATTTCTTTGATCTTCTGAGAAACAAGAGAGTTGATATTCTGACAGGAGACAGGGCCAAATATCAAGATAACATTGCATTTCATGTCAATTTATGTTCACAATTCCACGATACCTTGTATACATATTAGACATAACATTACTAAATACCTTGACAATTGTAAGCGGACACTTTTTTTTCCTTTTTTTTTAATCGAAATTTGAAAATTTGACATTTTGCTCCGTTGGGTTGGGGGGGGGGGGGGGGGGGGTAAGGTCAACTTTTTTAGGTCAGCCATTGGTATAATTTTTTTTTAATTTTTTTTAATTCAAAAATAAAAAAGTACCAAAGGGGGGGGGGGGGTTCCTCCAAAATACACACATAAAAACTACCAAAGAGGGGGTTTAACCCCCTAACCCCCCCCCCCCCCCACCCCCCCCCCCCCCCTGCGTACGCGCCTGCTGCATGCACCAACCTCAACACACGCACACGCATACTCACATGTACAGACGCACATGTGCAATTACATGTATGTATGAATATTATGTGGGCCTATACGAGAAAGATCGATTTTTTGTTTGCTTTGAGATAGCATCTTTGATTTTGATAGAAAATTAAACTATGTCTCATACATACTTAATAGGCATGATGGCTCAGTTGTGAAATCCCATGTTCCATCTGACAGACATACCCCGACCTCATCTCCAGATAGTGTCCCGCTTGAGCAGGAGGCAGTGACTGTCTCATGCGTATCGTAAGAGCCCTTTTCTGGTGTGATCACCACCGCAGAGTCGGTAAAAGTTGGTTTAGGACACGGCACTCCTTGCGCTGAATGATAATTTATTATATGAATAATATACATTATGATAATAATAATAAATTTAATAGTAAAAACAAATACAATAAGAATGATATTAATTTTATCATTATTAATAACATGGAGTTAAGTAACTCCATGTTAATAATATGAGTAAGTGTTATTATTATAAATATTATTATTATCATCATCATCATTAGTAGCTGTAGTAATAGTTTCATCCTCATCATCATTATCATTATAAGAATTAGTATAATCATTGCTGCTCTTGTTGTTGTTGCTGCTGTTGTTATCCTATAATCATCATTAATACACAGCTTAATTTACAATATGCCTTTTCCTTAGGATACAAAAGGCCAGATATTATAAAATGATGACGTGGATCCTAATGAAATGATTGGGTGATAGCAGACATGTGGCCTGTCATTTAGTTTTCCAAACACGTAGTTTTATAATGAACTTCGACAAGTTTTGTTCGTCATCCGATTGTGACTTGACCTGCGTGCAGTACATATTCACTAAAAGTACTCACAAAAATGAATTATTTGTTTACTCTTTTGTTTGCTTACCTGAACAAGACAGAATCGCATTGCTAGTATCAGGATCCCAGTAATCGGGGTTTCCATCGTAGGAAGGAATGCAATAGTACGTGTTGGGTCCTGACTTATCGTAACCAGGTTTGCAGGAAGTAGAAAAAAGGAAATATGTCCCGTATGTTGGCTGGTCAGGGTCAATTATGATGTTTGGGTCAAGATTCGTGGGCCTGTCGCAATCTGAAATTGAGAGAAATAATACGTCTGTATAATAAACTTTTCCAGCAAATCTCATTTTCATGGCTGAAGCGATTGCATTGGCTGCCAATTAGACAACGCATTGTGTTCAAGATCTTGACTATTGTTTAAAATTGTCTCCTTAGCATTCTGCAAGATACCTGCCTTCCTTAGTTCGAGTTCAGACTGCTTCATACTCCATGTGCCCAGAACTATAGTACAGCTGGTATTAATGCTTTTCAGGCCTCTGTAACACGACTGTGGAATTGCCTGCTACGATCTGTCCCCTTGTCTCCTTCATTGTATGTTTTTAAGAAGGCTCTAAAAACTCTCCTATTCAATGCCTAATTGTTAAATTTTGCTACTTGCGTGATAATGTGTTTGAACTAGGTGAAGCGTTCTGAAACCATTATATATATGTAAGAGTGTTATATAAACGAAATTGTTATTGCACACATTATGGCTTCAATGTGACTGACTATTTCTTAAACAGTAGCCGCTGTTGCACTGCGAAACAATGGCCCTAAAAATATCTGTCAAATGAATTTGTACCAATTTAGACTTACGGCTACAAGATATAGATTACCCTGAAATGAAATGAAAATCATATATGTATGGGGCAAAAATAGATTTCCAATTTAAAAATATTACATTTTTTAAACAAAAATCATGAAAATCATCTTTAAAATTTAATTTCGATTTAGTTGAATCTTAATTCTATCGAATCTCAAATCAATGTGTAGATAATTCAATATTTTTCATATAAAATCAAACTCAATTCAAATGCCAGCAACTACTTTGAGTGTAGGCCTACACATCTGACATTATTGATAAGATAAGATAAGATAAGATAAGATTTTATTCGTCTTTCTTTCAAATGACATACAGAGCATAACATTGGATCATAACACATTTACAATGCAAAATAACAAATTATGGCAATGATAAAAACATAGTTAACTAAAAGAAAGACGAGGTAAAAGCAGAGCTTGTAATTATTAGGGTCCCCTCTGAGCCGGATAAAACATGATGAATAGATATTTGTGACTACCTAGAGAATACAATAGGGAAAAGGGGGTATAACAAAACAAGAAGTGTACACACACACAACAACAACAACAAAACGAGAGACGAGACTAGACAAGACGGGAGAAAAGAGAAAATATGAGAAATAATAGAAGACTACAGCACATCGACAATAGGCACAGCACACAACGGGCACAAGACAACAGGGGGAGGGAATAAGAGGTTGACAATCTGAAAATATTCAGTTAGACACATATTAATATCAAGAAGAAAATTTACATTTATAGTAATACATAATATATCTTGGCACCATAATAACTACAAAAATGAACTACTCTATGAGTCACAGTATTTATCGAGAAGATAAACCTTAAGTTTACACTTAAATGAAGAGAGACTAACAGATTGCTTAACGCTAGAGCCTAGAGAGTTCCAAAATTTAGGTCCAGTAAAAACCAAAGTATTAAAAGTTAACTTTGTCCTTACTTGGGGTAAGTGAAACGCAGAGGCATTTCGTGTAGCATGGTCATGAACTTGACTATTTTTCTTAAAAATGCTCACTAGAGCCTGTGGAAGGACACCAGAATCGAAGTTGTACATTAAAGAACCCAGTTGAAGGTGATAAATATCTTGCACCTTTAAAATTCTATGCGTATAAAAAAGGGGATTAGTGTGCGTACGAAAGCTAACGTTACAAATAATTCTTAAGACCCTCTTTTGAATCAAGTATAACTTTTCAAGGTTAGTTTTAAGAGAGTTGCCCCAAGCAAGAACACCATAATTAAGATAGGGGAGGATTAATGTTGAGTACATTAATAGAAGGATGCCTTTAGGTAAAATTGATTTCAATTTATGAATTACGCCACTGTTTCTTGACAATGTCTTATAGAGATGATTTACATGAATTTTCCAATTGTGAATACAGATGACTTTTTTTTTTAAAGCAAGATGTACTTGCTTTGTACAGTAGTGGCGGCTAAAAAGTAAAATAAAGTATATTTAACCTCCATCGGCCCTCCGCCTATATTGCTCGGTACAGGGCGAGAAAAAACAATTTTTATTGTCTGGAATTTTTAATGAAATTATAACATGACCGCGAAGACTTTCAAGAGATCAACGGGCGCGACATATTGAAATTTGCGAACTTTACGATAACATTACCTAATCTGATCACGATTTGATTATTAGGGTATTGAAATTACTGTTTAATAAGTTGATTTCCCGAAGGTCTTATACGTTTTTTAAATGGCGAAATGTTATCCCGAAAATAATATAAAAAGGTAAATAGAAAATTAAAAAGCGATCATAATGTAATATAATATATAAAATCACATACCTTGTATCGAATGCTGCACAGAGCATAGTATGATAAGAAATCCTATACCGACTGAAATAGATGATTTGATCGCCGCCATGTTTCCGCTTCTCTTCGCACAAGGAAACACAGAAAATGCACACAAACTGAAACAAAAAGAAGCCCAACGAGCAGTATAACTAATGAAACACAATCTACAATAGATTTCCTGTAAATCTTTTGCAGACTTTGGTCGACAATAGTTGTATAATCTAAAACAAACATAATACATCATAAATCTTTCTTGTTGTTGATCTAACTTCCTGTAATGTTCATAAACGAGATTTGAACAAATATACCAAGCCTTAATAACGGACACGTAACACACGGTAACCCCGGATACATAACTTATTCACACCCAGATAATGATACTGTTTGCCAAAGATCAGATTTTTATCGTAGGGGGGGGGGGGGGGGGTAAAATTCAGGAGGGGAATACTGGGTTATTAATCATTTCCAATGATATAATAGATAAGATACTACTTTCGTCGTATCATCTAAAACAAACAGACAGCATAAATTGTAATGCTCTATTCTATGGTCTACCCCAAAAGCTATTGAATCGTGTTCAGGGAATTCAGAATAATAATAATAATAATAATATTTAATTTGTATATAGCGCTTAATACAAATGTCTCTAAAGCGCTTTACAAATATATTATTACCCGCTCTGGAGACCCAATTTCACCTAAATTGTTTGATATCCATTGGTTACCAGTTGAACAGCGTGTACTTGTTAAGTAGATATTCATCGATTTTAAAAACCAACTTTATTTTCATTATTGCAAAAGTGAACCTTTGATAGGACAAGGTAATTAAAAATCAATGCTTGGAAACATTCGAAGTAATGATTAGTATCGATTAGAAAACGTTTAAATACAGCCCCGGCATAGCACCTGAAGAGCTCTCCGAACGCTGCTGAGATGTGTGAGATCACAGTATGGACATGATTTGCACAAGCAGACGATGTCCCATGACATTTCACACATTTTCAGTGCCTGTTTATGTCATCTTCTCTTCAGTTCTATCTTACTTCACTACCGTCAGGCTAAATATTTGACCTATTGCCTCACTCTAAAGCCCATTTATGGTATTATTTTGATGAAAAATGCAGCGATAAAAAAATTAAGGAATCTGTCCCCTGTTAACAAAATAAGACGCCATTGTATTTTCAGCTGCATACTCCGCGGTATGTTAGGCGTTTTAAGAGGGAACAAATGCCGTCCATGCTATCATTCCGGGGTTTTGTCAATTCGAGAAGTCTAATTTCGTTGATTGTTAATTTACCCCTAACCTGTGTATTTACAAACAAAATATTTTAGTTATCAGACTCGGTTTCATATCCCCTTTTGAAGGGTGTGAAATGCCATCACATTTATATACACTAAACTAATTATACTTTGAGAAATAATAGCATTGCAATTATATATGTTTATTCTTCATGGGATGTCCGCTATTTTTCTGGCGAATCTCTCGTATAACCTAGATGCTATGGAGGTGGTTTTATTTGTAGTTTTATAAAAAAAAAAAAACCCCGATATGTAGTTGACCTAAAACTTGTACAATGGCCATCTGTTAGCTTACCAGTTTCGATCTAGTGATATTTTATTTGTCACATTTGTGATTTTCTATGAATGTCCACTTTAAGATATTCATTTCATGTTTTAAAGCTCAGAATTACCTCTCTTCACACTATACATATCATAACTTGTTCATCAGTACACACCAAGACGCAACGTCAGATAATCCTCTCAATATCTTCTTTCTGTTACGCCTACTAACACACAGACATATGGCAACAGAGCCTTTTCAGTCTTCGCTCCTGTACTCTAGAATTCTCTACCTTTAGAAATAAGAAAAATTAACTCACTTGCAATGTTTAAGACTGCTGACAAAACTTAACTATTTTCAAAGTAATCATCATTTGTTGTAGTAGAATATCATTTGATATAATTTAATTTGTAATTTGTATGTATTAATGCAATTATCTATAATTTTTTATGTAATTATGTAGGCCTTATATGTAATTTGTATGTGGTAATGTAAGCTGTATGAATGTAATAATGTAAAGCGCATGGAGGATTGTCATCGATGATTATTATGCGCTAATTTACTTTTGACTAATCATATAGCGCAAGTTTTGTTGCTAAACTTACTTGCTGTTATTTCATAAATGAGATTCGAACACATATACAGAGCCTTAATGACTAAGCCCTGATTTCACATGGTAACTCAAAATAATTGCACGTACACGCATTACCATTTACAATACGGCATCACTTTATTTTGTGTTTAAAACTTTTACACCAGTCCCTGATGTAAGCCGAAACAAGTTTTGATATTTCAATAAAGAAATATACACAAGGCTCAACACAAATATGTAAATGTCATCAAAAGTTAACCTCTAGGATAATTAAGAACTTCAAATAACATCGAAATAAATTTCAAATCATGACTTGCAAGACTTTCTGTAACGCTAATTCATTCTCTCCTCCTCCGAATATCTGGATAACTTGGTCCTTTAATTGACTGTTATTCCCTCACACCTATCTAACTTCCCTTTTTAAGTTTCACATAAACCTGAATTCTCTGAAATTCGGTCCTGAACTAATCTAGCTATATCCCACAATAATTTACTTACATAGGGAATCCCTTGCAGCCATGGTGTTTTCGGTTTTCCCCAGCACTACCTATATGCTAGCCTTGGCACATTATATCCCGTTATGATAAAACAAACAAACTCTTAATACATTAGGACTTTCAACCTAATAATTCACTCCACATTTTATGCTCTTTTATGCCTGAAGTAGATACACATCTCAATATCCAAAACGATTTCTTTTGAACCCGATACCTCATCTGTTTCATTTTAACAGAAACCACTAGTGCTGCACATTGGCATTACAAAAGAAAGAACAGAATGGGCCGACGTCATTTTCAAAAATGGCATTTAAGTCTCGATGGTCGTCAATGAATATGGATACGCCAATGTAATGTATATGGTAGCTGGGAATTCAAATCAATGTTTACAACTTTGAACGTTTTACTATTGAAAATGAAATCCTAACACATATAATACGGATTATTTACATTAATTGCGCACTTTCATGTTATCTAGCACTTGACCTATCATCCCGGAATTAGCCATTTCTTCCAAATATGATATTGAGCCTGCTAATCTTTCTGCTAGGGTAATTGTTTGATTGTAAGCGTCTATCTACACAAAATATAAGTTTACATGTATTTCATAGGAATATTAGGCTGACGTAATACTGCTAGTATGGTGATCACGTTTATGCCTTAATACATTTTGCCAAAACTCAAACGTAAGCTGCATAAAGTGAAAGCTATAGTAGCCTACAACAAAATAATTCATTAAAAATAGTAAAGGATAAAGAAGAAGAAGATCAAGAAGAAGAAGAACGAGAAGAAGTAGAAGAAGAAGAAGAAGAAGAAGGAGAAGAAGAAGAACGAGAAGAAGAAGAAGAAGAAGAAGAAGAAGAAGAAGGAGAAGAAGAAGAACGAGAAGAAGAAGAAGAAGAAGAAGAAAAAGAAGGGAAAAAAGAAGAAGAAGAAGAAGAAGGAGAAGAAGAAGATATCAAGCAATCAGGGATTCTTCTGATAGTTTCTCGTTTGCCAGATCACTTAGGGCTCACTCCTCAGATCTTTCATCACTGTATAAGATTTAAAAGATAAAGAAATTGTTAGATTCAGATTTAAAACAAATAATGAAAATGTATTGTTTTAAGCTCATTGCCCTTTAAAAAAAGCAGTTGGAGATGGATTAAACTGGGTTTAGCATCGAGTTATATTATCGGCATCAGTCTATATTATGCAGCCCATGCAGTAGAACGACTATCCGCAAGACCGAACCCATTTGTGAAAAAGGCCGGACCCGCGGACCCTCTACTCACCTGAAGGTTCACGAAACCGAACTGTTCTAATTGGCTGAACTGTAGGTTACATAGTCAGGTTTTACATGCGACCGACACACAATGAATATTTCGTGAATTCGGTCGGATTCGGGAACCTTTAGATGCCTGGGCCTGGGAATCTCTTTCGGTCTCGTGTCTATAGGAAATCCCGTCTTTACAGTCGAACGGACTGTAAACGATCTAACCATAGCATTTGGGATAAGGAATTGTAATTCTATAAAACTAATATTTAAATTAAGATATAATCATAATTCAGGCCCTCATAAAATTATACGTTTTGTTTGTTTGAACAATATCATAAGCGCCAGAGGGATAAGGAGTTAAATTCGTCAACATACAATAATTGTGCCTCTTCTCCAAAAAGACACATCACAAAAACAGACCTACTGTCATTGTGCTCTAGCAGAAACTTTTGAGCTTTCGTTGAAACAAATCAATACATTTTCAAAACCTTAAAAAAAGAAAAGAAATCTAAGCTTACACTTATGTGTGAACAAATCAAAGGCACGGCAATACTCACAGGCACATCGTATTCTTGGTGTCCAGACCCCGTGCTTGCAGATCGACCTCGGTCCGCCCATCCTCATCATTCCCGGGGTTCCATCACACTCAAACACGTGACTATCGGAATGTTGGAACACCGCCCCTGCGTTTGACATGTTCTCTGGTGCGGTGCAGTTGTCTGTACATGGAAATCACAAAAGACAAAATCATTTAACGTCATTGGCGGCACTAAGGGGGCACAGTAACCGGTGCCCCAATCCATTGTTGGATGGGGGAGACGGGTACTGAAAAAGAGAATAGAATAGAAATGAAGAGCGGGACGTACTCATCATGCTCGTGGAAGATGTTGAGAACATGTTGAGAACTCAGCCAATATTCATCTATAATCGTAATGGGATTCGTAATTCTCATTTTATCAACCGAGTATAACTATACGACCAGTGGACAATTTATGTTCACAGAGTTGAAATATCATAATCAAAGTGTTGAAACTTAATGGTCACAGTGTGGACAGGTTATATTGCATAGAATAATCTTCAGTGTAGAAACATTATGTAGATCGGAAAGATTATGGTTCCAATGTGGACGCACTAAAGTCACAGTGTGGACACATTATGTACACAGTGTGGACACATTGTGTACACAGTGTGGACCTCTTTGTGTTCACAGCGTTAAAGACCGGCTGTACTAGTTTAGCCAGAAGGTATTAGACCCACCCAATGTGGACGCACTATAGTCACAGTGTGGACACATTATGGACACAGTGTGGACCTCTTTATGTTTACAGCATTACTGTTCATGTATATTCGTACTTTTACAAACTGGACGGTGACCGCCAATGTGCGGGAACCACGTGCCTTCGCGACAGGCAGCCTTCCACGTTCCATCCACGAAGATGCCACCCTCGCATGAGAACCTGATGGTATCGGAATGGTCGTAGAAGGACTGGCCGGAGTTCCCAGATAGATGTGACGTGTGTATGATCTTCGGGTCATCGAAGGACGGCGTCACGCACTGATCTACAAGGGTGGAAATTAAAGGATACTTATCAAGCCCATGAAGTATTGCTCTTTATGTCAGGGCCTCCATGTAGCTGTCATAATAATCAAAATACGAGTTGCTTATATTACTTCTACGAAATGAATAATTCTACTGAAAATTGTAAATAAACTCAGTATAACGACTAATGAGTAGCCTAATTAATGCAACCTTTAACACGCTTGTATGGAATAGAGTAAGCATGGTTGGGTTCCATGTAAGGTGTTTCATATTATCCTTCACTCTCCTCATACTCCTAAACCTATCATGCATAATGCCAAGTACGTCTTAGGTTTATGTTATAATCCAGTTGTACATTATTTGTTTTTTGTTTAGGCCGGTGATGCACTCTTTAAAGGCCGGCTCCCACTCTGACGAATAGGGGTAGCGCAAGCTACGTTAAGCTGCGAATTGCAATATTGAATTTCCCGCCAATCATCGTGGGTTGCCTTCAATTGTCGCTGACGAATCTGCTAGCGACCGCAGACGGCCGAAATTATCAGTCGCGTTTGTCGGCAAATTTTCATCACGTCGAAATTTTTGTGGCGGCAAAAAAAAAATCGTTGTGATTCCGTCGTTTGCCGCTACTAGGTGAGCCGGCCTTAACGCAACACAGATGGACGAAGATTCGCTGGACCCGTGACTGAAATTAGGAAGGAATTCTCGTGAAACTTGTTTTATGTGTTTCTTCGGTCTTCTGGGAAGTGTTGGCTTTCACTGTCACTAATATAAAATCGAAATAGACCTAATCATATAGTGTTAGAAGTTTGTTCACCTCTTAAAGTTGCACTTATCCGCATAATGATGTGATTGTCCAACATAGCAACAGTGAATTCAGATTGATTTAAACCATGTGAATTTGATGGCTGAATACAATGATATTTACGAAACCATGAACAATCCTTACCTAGGCACTTGATTGTCAAAGGGTCTGGGTTCCACTGGCCGGTTTTGTTGCAATATGAGAACTCTGGACCAGACAAGGTCCTGTCACCAATACACTTCATGATCACTCTTGAATGATATTTATACGGGTAACTTTGAGGATCCTCGATAGTCGCCTTTGGTGGAACAGAGGGTGGGGAGCAGCCTGAAATGAAATAGGTGACAGTGAGTCCTTTCACAGAAGTATGGTGCATTTTCTATACTTTAAAATTTACAAGGTGATCGCACAGTTTTCAAATATCAAGAAACGGCAACTGGAAACAGACTTGTGCGTCGCTAATCGGAATGTGCGAACATGAAAAAACGTAGAAGGAGGGGGAACCCCCTCCCCCTTTCGCAGACTGCTGTTAACCCAATATTATGGTTGGGAGGTGGTCTATTGGAATTGTAATTGCTTCTCTTAATTGTTTTACTTAAGAAAGTGTATACATGTATATCATATTTAGACCTTCTAAGAAAAAAAAGAGAGTTTAATATTCGGGCAAGATACGTCAGCCCTCCCCACCCCCTCCCCTTCCTCCTCCTCCGGACAGTTTTGTTTTCGTATTCGAACTGTCAAAACACCAATAGTGTAGGGAAATGCACACCAGAACCTTTACCGCCCTTCCGCGTCCTACTCGATGATACTCATACATTGCTTCTAGATTGATAATGGCCTCGCCAGTTGATTCACAAGCGATTGGTGGACTCCATGCCCCATCGACACAAGTTGCAGCTACGGAGTCCAATCCGATACTCAGACTGAACCCCTGAAAGCAAGAGCATGTCACCTCAGAGGCGTGTGAGTAAGAACCAGTGACATTGCTGTTCGATGGAGCTTGACAATCACCTTCAAGTTTGGTAGAGGTAAAGAGAAATATTGACGTTGTCTTCAGAAATTAAATAACCCAGCAAAATCATATTGGCAAACAAACAAATGTAATCAAAATTGGAATGCATGCTCTCTAATTTAAATTAAATCACATATCGATGATTTTATCACTTCCTCAAACTCATTCTATTAAAATGTAAAAGCGCAGCTGGGCTGAATTTATGTTCAAATAAGTTTTAAAAAAGAAAGTTAGTCTGATTCTTCATTTAGTCTTTTATCAAACGTAATATCAAACCCAGTGTCCGGTTTAATTGAATATATTTAGTATGATACGGATCATTGTGGCTTGCGGCTTGCTGCCAACAATAATGTTAAAACCATATTCCCACATTATACGGGCAAGTCAATGCTATGTTGTCCCCTTTGATCCCTACAATATCATTTTCCTTGTTAGTATTTTATGATTGCATGACGGTGGCTGCCTACTAGAAGTTTATATCAGACCAATTGTCATTACATCGGATGTCAATTTATGTTCACAACTCCATGATGCTTGGTAGCAAGTCAGACTTAAAATTACCAAATACCTTGCCTAATATCCTTGGGCTTGCCAAAACACTCACACTCGCTTTTTTCCGTATTTCTTCTTTTAAATGTGCGTGCACATACACGCACCCATCCCCACACACGCACATAAATACTCACTAGCAAAGACGCACACGCACATATACATGAATGTATGAATGTATGTAGGCCTAATGGCATTTTATTCGATAGAAAAGGAAACCATTCTCATATACATACTTAGGCTGCTGCCATATATTAATTAACAGTTCGGTTGTGCTCTAAAAAGATACAGAATGACACAGAACTTACCTTCGCAAGTGGGTACAGTGGACCCCACCCGATTCGCAGACCGCTTCGGATGGGCCTCCTAACGTATACCCGTCGTCGCAGGCGTATGCGATTCGGGTATGTAGGTCATATTCAGGAGTATCAAGAGTGATACTGCCGTTTGTTGGTACCGTAGGTTGGGTGCATGAAGTTATACCTACAACAAAACAAATACAGTAGGCTTGCGGGTGCACCATGTGAGAGAGAGGGGGAGGATTGACGACTTCTGAACACGGATAGTCAACCTGTTCGAAACGTCGAGCCAACTCCCGCCACTCATCCTCTCCAAGCGCTATAGTTCTCCTTAGTGGCGGATCCAGGGGGGGGGGGGGGGCGGGGGCCCGGCCCCCCTCCCCTGGGGAAAAAACCGTGTAAAAACACGTGATTTTTAGCTTTTTTGGGGGGATGCCCCCCCCCCTGGCGGTCAAGGGGGGGGGGGGGGGTGCAAATTTTCAAATTTTCGAGGGCCCCCCCCAAAAAATGTGCTCACTACCCCCTTACTAATATTGAACAATTCTAAATCATAAAAAAGCCCCTTCCCTTTGAAACAGCTTCTAAGAATTTGACACATTCTTTATCATTTGAAGGAAATACATTTAGGGTTTTATGTCTCATTTCGTGCTGTTCTACATTTGCTTGTGATGTAGTCACCCCGGAATCCTTTCTTTAATCGTGGATATATTCTTCCTAATGTTTATTCATTTGTCTCATTAGTATTCATTTCGGGAATATTCTACTTTTTGGAAGGTGAATGACCAAGTTTTATTAATGAGGTTTAGTTTACGCAATTTCTGTTTCCAAATCAAAATAATAGTTGTTGTTTATTCCCAATTCTTTGAATTTTCACTTGAATACATGTCTTAAATAAACTGGGAAAGAATTTTATTGAATCTTTTATAATAGTTTATATTCCTATTCCTATTCCTATTTTAGTAACAGAAAGGAGCCTTTTATAATTATGCAGCATGATGCAGTATTCATTTTAATATTCTCTGTCAATCATTGCAAAAGCTCATATTAAAATACGACGATTCTCCATTGATTTGATAATACTTCTGCCCTTTGTCTCTATTCTCATGTTTTTTAATATAAAGAGAACAGAGACCCGTTTAGGCTGTATTAAAGGACATCATCATCATCATCACCATCATCATCATCAGCAACATCATCACAATATTTTCCATTCTGCTCAATAAATATATGTTCAACTAATCAATACAATTTGTTTTGGGCTGTCATATTTCCAAGCAATTTGCTTACAATGGCAGTCTTTCTTTCTCAAATAAGGCCTACAAAAAAAAAAGATGTTGTATTGCCCTTTAGGTGCCAAAATATGGGTCGGTCGGTCGTATTTTTTTTTTTTAAAACTTTTTTTTAAAACTCCCTGTTTGGGCTGATATTTCTTAGTTTATAATGCTTTGATACATTTTTGTTTTTACTAAAACACGGTTTTAAAAAAAGCCGACCGTAGATTTCAACATTTTTGGGTAGGTCGCAAAGGGCAATACAACATTTTTTTTTAAGGCCTTATTCATAAAGTTTTATGAAATATGATAATTTGATATTTTATCTTTCTTTTCATTTTTTCTATAATAATTTTATCTATGATTGCTTGTCAGAGAGTATTTCTTAGAATTTGATGTTGGTTAAGGTACCAATAATTGTTTATATTTATATGGTATTCAGAAGAAAATAAATGAAATTAAATAGAGAAACTATAACCATGAGCAATAATCTTGCTTGAAAGTTATTTTTGTTCTTTAATTGTTTTTTTTTTTTTTTTGTTGTTCTTAGGAAATAAATAAGGAGTCTAAGTGACACAGCTTTTAAACAATCATTCTCACATACACACATTGAACGACGTCTCTTTAATCATAAATTCGGATAGAATTTATTTTCCAGTGAGATATTTTTCACATAATGATGAAACGATTACAAAAGGCGAAAACAGATTACAAAATTTAGAAGAAAAAAATTAATATTTTCATACATCGCTTTCTTTGAAAGAAATTTAATGTCATATTTAATATGTAGGCCTATATGGATAATAACAATTGTTTTTTATTCAACGTCGATATTGCAGTCACTCTTACCTAGCACAATTCAATAGCAGACTGATAATTGCAATGGAAGCATCCTACCAAATGGAGCAATGAAAAGGAAAATAAACATGGCATAGAACTTTTTTTTCATCAGCGTCGAGAAAAAAACATATAGATGCAGTAAAACAGTGTCAAAAAGTGGTGAGAAAGATGGTAGTAGAGAGCGAGGGAATAAGAAGTAGCTAGAGAAAGACAGAGAACGAGAGAGAGAGAGAGAGAGAGAGAGAATATGGGGAAAAGTATGGGAAAGAAGAAGGGATACATAGTGGTAGGATAGGATAAAGAGATTCAAAATCATTTTAATACATTACTGTACAGTATACCAAAAATTAGAATAAATCAAAAATGAGAAGTAGGCCTACAATAAATGCAAAAAATATATTGCTCGATCGGCTTTTTCTTGAACTTCATCTGGAGCGCATTAGACAACAGTATAAACATCAACACATTTTACCGAGTTTAATTTTCAGTTATAAGTTTCCACCTTCTTGCAGGAGGTGTATCAACTTAAGCATTAACAATCGTTTGTAATAATTTCATAGCCAGAAGTGTCACTATCATCGACGTACTCATAAAAGTTGTCTTTATAAAAAGCTAGAGGTTAACTGAAAACGAACGTCTCTTTTTTATTTACGAAATAATTATGTATATAATCATGATCATATATTTCTTTCAACAAACGAATTATAAATTCCATATTACTCTGTAATGATATGCATGATATATTCGAGATATATGGCATTTGCGAGATATTGAATAAATGACCAGAAAAGCTTGTGTCGTCACAAACTTTATGTCTCATTCGTCTTCTTCTTCATCTTTATCATCATTCATCATCTCCTCTCTTTTTTCTTCTTTCATCTCCTCCTCCCCCTTCTCCACGTTCTTCTTTCTTCTCCTCGTTCTAAGCTTCGATTTCACTCTCAGTCTGCAGACGGCTGTATCCTTTGGAGGCTTTAGTACGTGATCTCAACTTTTTCACCGTTACCATAGCAACCACGGTGATGAAGAAACCAGCGGCTGCCACCAGCATCATGTTGACTGGGTTCGCCAACCATGATGTGTCTGCATGGAGGAGAGCAAAACAATGAGTTACCTCGATAGTTTTTAAAGTAAAAGTTTTTATTCTCCTCCACTCTGAATGTTATGTGATTATAATTATTTTCTTGTTCGTAAATGATTTCTCTTTTGTTCTGTACATTTCTGAACGAGTGCTAATAGAAAATGACAGCAATAACGTAGAGACGATGATTGTTGTTTGACATCAATTTCATGGTTTAAATTTGGACACGAAGGTGGCGCTATTTCAACAAAACTATTAAGAGATTCTATTACGTTACCATATTTTGTTAATACAGTAATTTACTATCAGACAAAGGAAGAAACTGATTATCAGTTAGACCTGGTTACTGTTCTTTTTTGTAACAATATCCATTTTTATGAAATTGCCTTTCTCTTTTCCCATTTCCCGCCCCCCCCCCCCTCTTTATTTAATTTTTGTATTTATATTATATATATTTTTTCATTTTTTTAAACTTTTTTTATATTTATTTACTATTATTATTATTATTATTATTATTATTATTATTATTTTTTATTTTTTTTGGGGGGGGAGGTGTGCTTTGTTGTTTAGAAGCCAATCATAACACTGTTCTGATAGTGTTATCAACGCCACTCTTTCCGAGTGCAGCTCACCCATTGAGCTTGAACCAGCAGCTGCTTGATCAGACATAGGTCCGTTAGAGATGGTGTGTGGCTTGGAGCTCGAACCCCGAGGCTGCCCGGCTGCGCTACGTTTGGCCCTGGTTACACAACCATGTGAGCAGCGGGATGCGGGGTCGGTATCACAAACAAGCACGTCACAATGAAGGTATACCTGTATGATAGGACGATCAAAAGTTACAATTGTCAATCATGAAAATACAGCTGTTAACGTTATTCATATTATTTCTACCAATAATTGTTTTCTTTTTCATAATGCATTAATACACATCATGTATATGAAAGCTCTTTTTATAATTAGTGGCTATGGTTTACTATAGTGCATACATTAGACTATTATTGTTGCAATCAAGGGCGTATCCAGGATGTTTTAAGGGGAGGTGTTTTTTTGCCGAATTCTTAAGAAAATATTTACCGGCGAATCAGCCTGCCGGTGAATAATTTCCGAATTAGATATGATTCGTATTCTTACCTCTGGATATTCGCCAATGAAAGCAAAAGCATCGATAGAGAATCCCTTAATTAAACGCTGTATATCATGAAAGCCTACGGTAGGATCCAGCCCGCATCTGTGAAAAAAAGAATAGAAATCAAAATTAAAGCATGCAACTAATAGAAAACACATGTAAGAATTACCGAAAGGGACTGATAATTTATTTTTCTTTAAATGAAAATAATAACTACAGAGAATCAGGAGTAGAAATGAATACAGCAAAGAAAAAATAGATGCCATTTTCGAAAGAGGAAGAGGAAGAATCAGGAAACTTTATTTATTTTTTTAAAGGCCAACTTTATTTAGAAATATTATGTAGAAAGAAGTAGAAATCAGAATGATGACTGGAAATTGAAAACAAAATAAGGAGAAGATTATGAAAAATGGAAAGAAGATAAAAATAGAGACTAAAATTGAATGACATCAAAGGCGAAAGGCGAGAAAAAGGTAGGTTGTTTATCCTACCAGAGAACGTCTTCTGCACGTTGTATGGTCACAATTTCAGACAATCTAAACCTACCTCTTCAATAAAACCACAAAAAAAGAAAGAAAAAACTGAAGAAAAAAACAAAAGAAGAAGAAAACACTGACTTCAAGACTTATATACTAACCCATCTTTTACGAACGTAAATTCGATCGGGTTCATAGGGTAGACATCGGGCGTTGCCCAGCAGCGGTCAAGAAACAACGTCAGGTCAGAAACCGCGTCTAGGGTCACCCCGAAGAACAGCGTCTCCCCGAGATACACCAGCGCGTCTTGGTCGGGTGCCGGCGAGGTGAAGGAGATGTCGGAGTAGCGGTCGAGGGTGAGCGAGAAATTACCGTAACCAGTCTCGCTGAAGCTCACGATGCCGAGTTTGGGCTTGAAGGAGCTACCGAGTAGACTGCGGCGTTTGATCTCGCAAGTGACGGGGATCTTGAGGCGGAAATCACGCGTGATCAGCGATCCGTTTTCACCCGTCGGTTTGAAGTACGTCACGACGTTGGAGTACTTGATGACATCAGCAGTTTGCTTTCAGAAAAATTGGGAAAAGATGACAAAAATATCAAGGTAGATTGAGTTGGCAATAGCCAATAATGTCGATATAGGGCCTTTCAATAATCTGGCAAGGGAACACATGAAATTGTTTTCGCTCAATAATCTTATTAAAGTAATAAGGGAAAACTGTCCCCCTGCCCTCGGAAACAGGACAGAACAATATTGCGTTGTTCATGTGCAGCGTTTCGAGTCTTATACCCCATTCACAGTGGTTTTGAAATTTGTAGCGGCGTTGTAGCGGAGCGGCGACACCGCCATAACACCGCTACAAATGCATTCACAGTAGAAAAGTTATCCCGCTGCAGCAGCGGGATAAATATCATGTACCCATTCACGCTGCAGCGGGTGATTTTTATTACCTCCGTAACAAACACGTGTATGCATGGCTCATGACCCGCGAGTGACCCCGATATGACCGGAAATACTTCAGCGCGGGGTTTTCGATTGCTTGAAATTGCGCGCGCTAGCTGTACTTTACACACTATCATATTACTTTTTAAAAAACTAGCATTTTTATTGCTTCCAGTCAGAATGTTTTAATTTTTTGAAGTGTGAAATATTTTTATTTGGATAATTATAATATCTACATAATAATAAAATCAATTTGAATCCACTGGTTACTTTATTTCTATTTCACTTTATGTTCCCCATTGCTGGAGAACAGAGGTCAGTGATAGGTAAGTAAACAAATCACACGTGTTTGTCGCGGTGTTATAGCGGCGAGCCTTCACACTGAGTAAACACCGCGACAGCAGCGGTACTGTCCCGCTGCTGTAGCTAGGCGAACCTAGCGATAGTTTGTCGCGGCGTTATCGCGAGGCGGTGTTATCCCGCGATAGTTTATAACGGGTCCGAGCCTTCACACTGAAGACAACACCGCGACAGCAGCGGGACAGTCCCGCTGCTGTCGCGGTGTTTAAGGCCACTGTGAATGGGGTATAAGTAGTGACGTTTCCAGGCCTTGGCCTCAGGAAGGGCAAAACATCTCAACTAAAGCCGGTATTGTCCCCCATCCCCGTTTGTAGGTCAAAGAAAATATATACAATTTTATTTGCAGTATAACGTACAACACGCGGGTCGTCCAGATACCAGTTAGAAAACAAACCACACCCCCCCCCCCCCCCCCCTCTGATTACTGAAATATGGTAATGTATACGCGACCGTTTCCTACATGTTCTCTGGAATGCAAACGTACTGCTATCATATTGCTCCGATTGTCTCATTTTCGCTCGCGTGAACATTGCCAGCACAAACCACTGACCTCTACCTCCTGAACAGATCATCGACCATTCCCATTCACTATACGTTACGTACTAAAAGGCTGTATTGTCTGATCGTTCATGAATATTCATGTTTTTGCTAAACTCGGCAAAATGTTTGCTTTTACTAAATAGAAAATTACGGTGGGGGGGGGGGGGGGGGGGGGTTGGATGAAATGGACATAATGAAATAGGCAGAAGTGATCTATGATAATTCATGCTTTTTATGTTTCGTGTGCTCGACCTATAATCTTTAAATCGCTTGGTAAACTGAGTCCAAAGTTAGACTTGTTTCACATGTGTATTATAGGCAATGACGAGCTTGCAACCTATTTTGAAAAATTACGGTGGGTGAACTTTCAAAAGTCAATGAGACATGAGGGCTCCAATGAAAGAGCTAGTGATAACGTACGTCGGGGTGGATGTGCTTTTCGTTTAAACAAAAAATGAATTTTTAACGATTTAAAAAAAAAACGTCCATAGGCTAACATGTTAGGCTGCTGACTCTGACCAGGCTCTGACGATAGGGGGCGTTGTGAAATGAGACTAAAGGGAGCCATATGAAAGGGGGTGTGGTGTGGGTGGGCTAGAGGGGGGGGGGGGGGGTGGGGGGTGTGAGAGTGTTGTGATAGGATGGTAATAAATAACTTTAAACCTTCCTCTACTGTTATTTTGATTATACACTGTTACATGCAAGACTTTTTTTTCCTTTTTTTTCTCTCTATGTTCATTGATTGATGTAACTTATGAAATGTCTTGTATCAAAGATCTTGTTTTATATTGCTTATCTTGATAATTTCTTGTTATGTGAATTTCTTGTTATGTGAAATTATGAGGAAGGAAATAAAATATCATTTAAAACAAAAAAAATCTACACTTTAAACCTTCCTCTACTGTTATTTTGATTATACACTGTTACATGCAAGAATTTTTTTGTTTTTGTTTTTCTCTATGTTCATCGATTGATGTAACTCATGAAGTGTCTTGTATCAAAGATCTTGTTTTATATTGCTTATTTTGATAATTTCTTGTTATGTGAATTTCTTGTTATGTGAATTTCTTGTTATGTGAAATTATGAGGAAGGAAATAAAATATCATTTAAAACAAAAAATATGACTACCATTCCCATCTTCTGCATTTCTCCCTCTGATACCCGCCTCTCCCCCGCTCCCCCCCCCCCCCACATCACAAGTTGGATGAGATTTTCCTAACATTACAGGGCAGGTTATTAAGAATCCTTTCTTACCTCCGACACAGTATCACAGTCGTCATATCTGGTGGTGACGGCTATGCGACTTCCGGTGTAGTCGTACCCGACACAGCTCTGGTCTTCGTAGTGGACGTCAGTGGCATCACCGTTATTCTCGAGCAGGGCTCGGTCGAGGAGAACCGTCATGGTCGTGCTCTCACAAGATACGCTGGCTCCTGTGGATGATGTTGGTGGTCATCGGAGAAAATTCAGATTGAAATACAAAATAAAAATTTGAATTTGAATTTAAATTCCAATTACAGCACGGGGGAAAGTACCTCCCCCTTCTAACCATCACTGCCTTTCGAGATAATGATACGTTTTAGGCGCTTCGATCAAACCTTATCATTCGCCAGTTGATGTCGGAATTGTTAATCTTATTTCTTAATTCTAAATCTTCTGATAGTATATCAGAAGTGTATTAGTTGAAGCCCCACTGCACTACTTATAGCTCCTTACGCCCTCTATATAGCAAACAATGCCTGATCGGTGACCGCTGGTCCCCTATGATCCCCTTTTTCTTATGTTAATTGAGAGAGCTGATTTGATGAGATAACCACCTATCGGTGACCATGGAGGGAGGTCTAATCCCTCCTGGCCAATCTAGTGCAGAGGGGCTTTAAGGAAATCATCACAATGCACGTGACGAAGATTATTAATATCAATCATTCGTCTTACCTGCAGGGGTGATGGTGGTGGGGTCTGGTTGTGGATCAACTGGAAGGGGAAAATTGATTAGGCATAACTTAATGAATTGTGTAATAAGTTATTATGATACTCACCCATGTTGACATAATGAAATCCGATTAAAGCTTGAAATACATGACTAATTAAATGGTCAGTAAGGTTGGAAAGTACATGTATATTCGCTGTACAATCGTAGATGTCAGTAATTTGAATCTTCCATTAGGAACTTGTTCATTTACTCATTATTTTCAATACAATACATACTCACTTATACACATAGTCTACTGCCCTTTGTCTTGTCTTTTGGAAGCCCCCACTAATTTTCTCTCTGTAGCTAGCTTCTCCTTTTTTTTTTAATGTCTAATCCAAGTTTCCCTTTTTTTTTTTTTGGGGGGGGGGGTATCTTTTTCCAATCTTATTACACTGTACAAAGAATTGGGAAAGATTTTACCCATTGTAATTTTTTTTAAAGACATGCATGTTTGTTGGCTAAAATTCAACCCAATGTTGGATAGAATTTACCCAATGTTGGCTATCATTTTACCCGAAAAAATGCATGCTTAATTTCAAACCCAATATGATTTTTAAAAAACCAACTTATTTTAGAGAATACGATTAGTGAGAACTATAAAATGAATTGCACATCATTGTGCATTTATCATTATTTTGCAGGCCTATGTATCTACCCCTGGTGTGTATACATTTGTTTGTTGATGATTATTTCTGCCCTCAAGCTTTTAAAAGATTTGAGCATCTACGCACATGATTTTATGCCTTATTTTTTATTAATACATCCTTTTCATATTTTGAACATACCAATGATTGTATTCATTTAACGATTTGTTATCTTTCATTATAATTCTTTAGCGCTTTACCTTTTTTTCTTTTAGAAATGTAAACAAGTTACTTGATACTGTATTATTTTGTATATATAATCTATGTAAATACAAATCAAACAAGTTTTACAAGCATACGTTTAAACAAAAACCTTGCCAAAGAATGGAACTGGGCTCGACTAGCACATGTGCTAACTTCTAGTCCCCATTAACAACTTCAATGCATATAATTATGTGTATATTTTGTACAAAATAGTATTCATATCTATGTCTAAATATCGTTTTAAAACCATTACTGTTCAATCAACATTACTCCTCCTTTATGTATTCGTGTATCGTTATTCTTTGCATTGTATGATTGTTCATTATACTCTCATTATTGTGATATGTTGTGGTTATTATTTTCAAATTCAATTCAAAAGATATAGTAAATCATTTGAAAATACAAATCTTACTAGTTGTCTCTTCTTCAGTTTTGAAGTTGTCAGTACTGAATGGTCCTAGAGTAGCTGAAATATCAAACGAGTCACATATATTATGAACAAAGCATGGACTTAATGAAATTAGTACCACATGGTACAGAACACTGCGTGAGAGCAAATTAAATTATTATTTTATTTTGCTTGCTTGAATATTATTAAACATTATCACTAAAATGAAGTTAGATATATTAAATTTGCAAATGGGGTGGGGGATCGGGGGATGCATAATGACGAGTTGGCATATTACCTGCCTTCCCAGATCACCAAATCGTCAGAGTATTTATTATGGCACCTGTCTCCTAATTTCTTCCCTTCTCTCTCTCTCTCTCTCTCTCTCTTTCTCTCTCTCTCTCTCTCTCTCTATCGTTTCATCAAATCATTCCACTTTATATCTCCCTCTTTACAGTCCATTTTTGTATAACATACTCTTAGCTCATACATTCTCAGGTTATAAATTCATTAAGTGCGCTGCTATATACAGTGCGTCCCAGAAAAAACGAAACCCAGAATAAGCGATGTTTTATCATAACTTAGTCACATTTATAATTAATAAATGACACATAAAGCTTAGATCTTCCTCTTTAATTTGATTCAACTCATATGATGCATATTTCACGCATGAGTGATTAAGATCAATTTGAGGAGAGG
The DNA here is from genome assembly GCA_035222895.1 of Strongylocentrotus droebachiensis. NCBI lineage: Eukaryota > Metazoa > Echinodermata > Echinoidea > Camarodonta > Strongylocentrotidae > Strongylocentrotus > Strongylocentrotus droebachiensis. The sequence goes on from JAVYIG010002126.1 coordinate 126,230, forward strand.
AAACCACAAAGTCATTTGGCGGACGTCTGAATTTCAAAGAGAAAATCACATTGCTAGAAAGTTGAGTTTCTGCCCTTTCATATGAGAACGTCAATCAGTAAAATTAGCAAGGAATGACAAGATTCTGCTTGTTTAAAGGGATAGTTGAGTTCTATTGCAGAGGGTGCTACACAAAATAATTGTTTGTGTGAGATAATGAAAAACTGAGTGTCAAATTTGAAAGAACATAATATTTAAATGACACAATCATCTTTGTTTGATCAAACTCGGTTCAGAGACGGCTGAAATATAACAATTTCTAATGCTTGTGTACCACCACGAATATTAGATATTTTGAAAAAATTGAAAAAAACCGTTGAAAAAAACGAAATAACGCCTTTTACGTCGTATTTCAGCCAACGCCGATGTTGGCTTTTTTGTTGGCATTTTCGTGTTGATTATATTACCCACAATTAGCCGGCTCATGTATTGCTATTTTTAATTAAATAATTATTTAACGGTCACCATGTTTTTTGGAAAGTGGAGCTGAATTGGCATGATCGTATTGGCTAAATTTCACACATTTTGAGGTCTAAAATTACCTTCATAGCAATTTTAGGTTCTAAAAGGGCACTATAAATGTCATAGATAAGAATAAGAGCAATAACCATGCACTTTGAAGGCATTTGTGGTCTGAAAACAGAACTCAACTATCCCTTTAAAGTAGTGCTTGCATTTCCATAATTTTATCAAACGAATTCGTTATCACTAGCTGCCTGCCGTAGCAACAAGCAGAATAGACAAAAGACTTAACTCCGTTTCGTTGACAACCAGCCATGCATGAAGTCTTTCGTCTACGGCTGATTGTCAACGAAACGGAGTTAAGACTTTTGTTAATTCCATTTGTTGCTACGGCAGGCAACCAGGGAAAACGAATTCGCTTGATAAAATTATGGAAATTCAAGCAGTGGCGGACCAGGGGGGCCCGCCCCCCCCCCCCTGAGAAAAAAAATGTGTAAAAACACGTTAATTTTACCTTTTTTGGAGATGGCCTCCCCCCCCCCCCCCCCCCCCCCCCCTGGCGCTCAAAGGGTGGGGGGGAGAGGGGGTGCGATTTTTTAAATTTTCGAGGGCCAAAAAAAAAATGACTGGTCAATCCTCCCCCTCTCTCTCATATGGTGCACCCACAAGCCTACTGTATATTATCTACATCACCATGCAAGCCGACACTTACAAGCAGCATCTAACAACACAAATGGCACGCCTCGGGGCGATAGCACGATCATGTAACCTCCCCTTGAGCGTATAAAAACAACTATGTCTCTCATAGCAGTCATTATTACCATACTAACATCTACCAATTTTGTATTGTATTTGAGCAATTTAATCCATAGGCAAAGTCTAGCATTTAGAAACAGTTAACAAACCATTGATCTTACCGTAACATGTAGGTAGTGTATCAGGAGACAGGACACCATCATTACAAGAGAACTCTGTAGCCCTTGTCGTACCCGTGGAAAAGCCAGAGTCACACGTTACGTTGAAAGTCGTACCATGCGTGACTGTACCGCCAAATGAATAATCTGAATCAGGTACAGCACTCACATCGCAATTTTCTGTAGAAAACAAATATTATATTAAATGTCAAGTTCAATGTTTAAATCAGGAAAGTATTTCTAAATGTTCTTTGAATTTGATTGTCAGTGTCACATAAATATCTTTCACGAAACGTTGTCTTTTAGTTGCTGTTATGGATTGTATATACTTGAAGTACCTGTGAAATAAGTGTTATGTCCGTTTTAAAATGTTTTAACTGTATTTTGACATCTAGTCCACATGCTGATTATTTTGGAAATTTCAGATGGTAGGTGCTTAAAGCCCCACTGTCCTACTTGTAGCTACTTGCTCCCTTTATATAGAAAACTTCCCCAATCGGTGCCTGTTGGTCCCCCATGATCCTCTTTTTCTTATGTTAGTTTAGAGCTGAGTTAATGAGATAGCCACCTGTCAGTGACCTCGCTGTGTGGTCTAATCCCCTCTGGCCCAGTAGTATTGACGGTCTTTAAAGTACAGTCATGTACTCTATGAAGCCCCTCCCCTCCCCACCTCACCCAGCTAAAACATATCATCTAAGTTACATTTGAAGAAAAGAAATCTATTAAATGTGTGTGTCAGACGCAAATTTCGTTCCCACATCTCTGCCGATAAATGTTATAAATCATAAAACACATTCCAAAAGGCTTTCTAAAAATTTACCCCTGCAAATACAACAATGAAGTGAACACCATTTTCTATTGAATGGACCATCCTTTTTAAATGTGTGAACTAACTTAATACATGAATGACTAAAAATACCGAGAAAAAATATGATGCAAGCGCATTTACATTTCTTTTTTAAACTAATTAAATGTATATCATGATGGTGGTATTAAAACAAAGTTGTGTTAAAGGAGAAGAAGAAGAAAATCTTACCGTAGCAGGTTGGTTTGCTCGAGGGATCATAAACTCCACTGCGGCATGTTGCTGTCGATACCCCGACCAAGGTATAGTTCGTGTTACATTCATAAATGAGAACCTCGCCGTTACTGAAAGAATCTTGATCTGGACTGACGCCTCCATTGGTCAGAGTGGGTTTGGCACAGTTGGCTGTTATTGAAACATATTGGAATATAATAATGATAATAATAATAATGATTATAATACTGATATTAATAATACAAAATTAACAGTAATGAAAATAATAATAGTGATAATAGTAATAACAATACTAATGTTAATACATTTAACAGCAACAACAACAACAACAATAATGTAGATTAATGTCGTGCCAAAGGACATGCCGCGGTGGAATTGGAACATCAAACCATGTGATCCACAGTCGGCTCACTGACGTATCCACTAGAACATGAAATCTCTCATATAGTAAGAAATATTGTCCTGGAATGCTTTCGACTTTAACTCTCTCTCTCTCATATACTAGAGTATCATTTAATCTATAAAGTCCCTTATCAGTGAGAAACGCTCTGTTCGATTTGTGTCTGGAAAAGAAAGACTGCGTTTTATGAATCCTGCGATAATCATGAAATAGATTGCTGGGGGTATTTTGTATTAAGACGTATTTTGTATTTGACAGTGTCTTGAAAAAATTATTTTCAAATTGTCATATTTTTCAGATTTTCTTGTAAGATGTCCTCTAGTTCATGACTTTTTAATTTTTTTATATAGGTTTTATTTCCACATTAACTGCATATGAAAAGAATTTACAACTTAACGCATATACTAGGTAACACTAACAAAACATCAATTTATTCGATAGTTGGTGGTATTAAAGCGATTTTATGCAAGTCATTAAAATAGTACAAAGGATGCTTACTTAATCTTGAGTAATGAGGAAGAAACCTTAGAAGCATTATGCTAAATTTGTTACATAATTATAAAAAAACAAAAGAAAGACCATCAAAAAGACTTAACAGTGATGAGTACGAAGATAGAGGTTCCTCCAGACATGCTAGAGGGTGCCATGTATTTAGCAGTTCGGTTGTGCTCTAAAAAGATACAGAGTGACACAGAACTTACATTCGCAAGTGGGTACAGTGGACGGATTCCAGACCGCACCCGATTCGCAGACCGCTTCGGATGGGCCTCCCAACGTATACCCGTCGTCGCAGGCGTATGTGACTCGGGTATATGGGTCATATGTAGGAGTATCAGGAGTGATACTGCCGTTTGTTGGTACCGTAGGTTGGGTGCATGGAGTTGTACCTACAACAACAAATATGTCAAAAGTGCGTAATAACCCGCGATAGGTCTTAGAATAATAGTAGAGGACTATAGTGTATTTGATATAATTGTTAATATTATTATTATTATCATTATTTCTTCTTCTTCTTCTTCTTCTTCTTCTTCTTCTTCTTCTTCTTCTAATCATTATTATATATAACAGCAAAACAAAAATGTCATCGTAGTGTGTTATTCACATACTGTCACAGCAAGGTGACATTATATCAACAAAAAATCAAATCAACAAATCTCAACCACACAACAGTAATTCTTTTTATTTAAAAATCAGAGGCCGTCTACACGGGTATGTAATTATTTTTTGTATTGAATTCATATTGCTTTTACTGTGCCACTCTGGGTATTATAGCAATATTGCATCCTGTCTCAATTCTACAACATGTACTATAAGTCGTTACTTTTTCTTTTTTTTTTTCTTTTTTTTTATTCCTCCAATAGTGTAATACAAACATACATTAAAATAAAATCGTTTTCAATATTGATTGCTTATACATAAACAAAAACATAATTAAACAACAACTCATATGCAGTATATATACAATGTAACTGAGCTAAAATTGAAAGTAAACTTAAAGTACATAAACATAAACAGTTATAAGTCAAATGTACAGATTATTCACTTATAATAACAAAATAACACAATTTAAAAAAAAATTAAAACTGGAGGTTATTTTACTGGTTCTACCAGATCCCCCTCCCTCACACAAACACACACACCACATTCATACACTCAAGCATACAAAACACACGTCCCCCCAAAAAAAGACATCTTAGCACACACCACAACAAAAGTTGACACGCTGTGCACATTTGCACAGTCTTATATTCCAAGAGCTCCCCCCCCCTCCCCCTTCCCCCGTCCCCGAACCTTCCCTTCGACCCTCTCAGTACCTAAGTACAACAGTTTGATAGGTCACATTCCCTGATTGTGAACAGTGAACCTACATACATACAGTATTCCGAGATGGAATGCAGTCGATATTAATCCTAATAAGAGCAACAAAAACAAAAGAGAAGAAAAACCTTTGGCATGCGTGTAGCTTTAAAGAGGTAAGAGGACACTTTTTTTTTTTTGGTCTCGTATTTTGAAAATTTGACATTTTGTCCAGTTGGGGGGGGGGGGGGGGGGGTCACCTTTTTAAGGTCAACCATTGGCAATTTTTTTTTTTATTTAATTTATTAAAATTAACAAAAAAAAACAAAAAAAATCTCAAAAGGGGGGGGGGGGGTTCCAAAATAACATACATAAAACATACACATAAAAAAAACTCGAGGGGGGGGTTTAACCCCAAAACCACCCCCCTGCGTACGCGCCTGGGGGGGGGGGGGGGAGGGGGTAGTGAGCACTATTTTGTTTTTCTTTTTTGCCCCCGGATATTTGAAAATCGCGCCGGCCGATATTTCGCTCAGTCGGGAAGGGGGTGTCATAGTGAGCGCTTTAAACAAAATCAACACCCCCAGCCCCCCCCCCCCCCCCTTAGCAAAAAAAAGAGGTAAATATCTGGTCACATTTTTTTTAAACCTTTAATTTTTTTGCCTGCCTCTTTTTAGCCAGGGAGGGGGGCAAGGCCTGCCCAAGACCATTCGAATATGGTCCTACCTGTGCACGTCGCAATATCTGGATTAGGATCCCAGGTACCATCCGGGTAGCAGTAGCTCGAACCCGGTCCAGTCATCTCGTAACCAGGTGAGCAGGAGATGGCAATGTGTGCATAATCTCCGTAGGAAGTCATGTTAGGGTCTATCACAAGGTTGGGGTCCAGATTGGTAGGCCTTGCACAAGCTGAAATCATGCATATTCATGTGAAGAAAATTGGGATTACTGAAAGGCAGGGCTTGTAGAATGTGGATCCCTGAAATAACGATAATCATAAACTTATACTGTATAAGAATAAATACCTATAAATTTGAAGAAAAAAGAAGAAAGAGATAAAAAGATTAATCTGTAAGTGCGGAATGATAACAGAATTATAAATTCATAATTTCGAAATTCATAACATACTGCTCCTACATCAGGGTAACCAAGACCCAAGAGACCCAGAGACTTACGACGAATAATGACATAATAAGACGCAAACGCATACAAACAAAAGAAAGGAACATGGAAGCAGGAGAACAGGACAGTACAAAAGTATAAATAGGGCTGAACATGAGAACAAAGAAGAAGAAGAGGAAAAGAGGAGAGTAAATGATACAGAGACAATAACCAGTAATATGTGTTATTTAAGAAAAAAGCAAGAGAACGCGACGGTAGAAACAAAAATGGATATAAGAAAGGGAGAAAGTAAAACATGAATTGACTACGCGAAGATTTAATTTGTTTCATCATATTGTAAAAGAAATGATTTTAAATTCCTTTTAAACGAATTGAGTGTCGCGGCGAGTTTGATATAATTCCGTAGAGAGTTCCAAAACGTTGGGGCCTCTATTGATGAATGAATTTTGGGCGAGAAGTGATTTAAGAAGAGGCAAATAAAAGTTACGACAATTTCTAGTTGTCTAATTGTACGGGGACTGCCGTCACCTCATAAAATTTGTAATTTTAATGAATTCTCGAATATTTTCGCTTTTAAAAAGTGTATAGATAATTTCTTTGATCTTCTGAGAAACAAGAGAGTTGATATTCTGACAGGAGACAGGGCCAAATATCAAGATAACATTGCATTTCATGTCAATTTATGTTCACAATTCCACGATACCTTGTATACATATTAGACATAACATGACTAAATACCTTGACAATTGTAAGCGGACACTTTTTTTTCCTTTTTTTTTAATCGAAATTTGAAAATTTGACATTTTGCTCCGTTGGGTTGGGGGGGGGGGGGGGGGGGGGTAAGGTCAACTTTTTTAGGTCAGCCATTGGTATAATTTTTTTTAATTTTTTTTTAATTCAAAAATAAAAAAGTACCAAAGGGGGGGGGGTTCCTCCAAAATACACACATAAAAACTACCAAAGAGGGGGTTTAACCCCCTAACCCCCCCCCCCTGCGTACGCGCCTGCTGCATGCACCAACCTCAACACACGCACACGCATACTCACATGTACAGACGCACATGTGCAATTACATGTATGTATGAATATTATGTGGGCCTATACGAGAAAGATCGATTTTTTGTTTGCTTTGAGATAGCATCTTTGATTTTGATAGAAAATTAAACTATGTCTCATACATACTTAATAGGCATGAAGGCTCAGTTGTGAAATCCCATGTTCCATCTGACAGACATACCCCGACCTCATCTCCAGATAGTGTCCCGCTTGAGCAGGAGGCAGTGACTGTCTCATGCGTATCGTAAGAGCCCTTTTCTGGTGTGATCACCACCGCAGAGTCGGTAAAAGTTGGTTTAGGACACGGCACTCCTTGCGCTGAATGATAATTTATTATATGAATAATATACATTATGATAATAATAATAAATTTAATAGTAAAAACAAATACAATAAGAATGATATTAATTTTATCATTATTAATAACATGGAGTTAAGTAACTCCATGTTAATAATATGAGTAATATTATTGTTATTATTATAAATATTATTATTATCATCATCATCATTAGTAGTTGTAGTAATAGTTTCTTCATCATCATCATTATCATTATAAGAATTAGTATAATCATTGCTGCTCTTGTTGTTGTTGCTGCTGTTTTTACCCTATAATCATCATTAATACACAGCTTAAATTACAATATGCCTTTTCCTTAGGATACAAAAAGGCCAAATGATATTATAAAAATGACGACGTGGATCCTAATCAAGTGATTGGGTGAAAGCAGACATATGGCCTGTCATTTATTTTTCCCAACACGTAGTTTTATAATGAACTTCGACAAGTCTTGTTCATTATCCGATTGTGACTTGACCTGCACGCAATACATATTCACTAAAATACTCGCAAACAAGATTTATTTGTATATTCCTTTTGTTTGCTTACCTGAACAAGACAGACTCGCAGAGCTAGTATCAGAAGGACTCCAGTAATCAGGGGATCCAGGATAGCAATAGTACGTGTCGGGTCCTGACTTATCGTAACCAGTACTGCAGGAGGGAACAAAACCATAGTATATCCCGTATGTTTGTTGGTCAGGATCAATTATGATGTTTGGGTCAAGATCGGTAGGCTTGACGCAATCTGAAATCGAAAGAAATAATACGTCTGTCTAATGAACCATTCCAGCAAATCTCATTTGCATGGCCCGTAAGCATGGCCATGTCACTCCTTTGCTGAAGCAATCGCATTGGCTGCCAATCAGACAACCAAGAGTGTTCAAGATCTTGACTATTATATAAAAATGTCTCCTTAATACCATTTTGCAAGACCCGGCCTTCGTTCGAGTTCAGACAGCACCATACTCCATGTGCCCAGAGCGGTTCTAGGACACCTACAGGGGGACATCCACCCCGAATATTCACCCCAGTCAACTACCCCCTATTGGTCAACTACCCCCTATGACAACTACCCCTAGGGCAACCACCCTCTAGGACGACTACCCCACGGAAAAACTACACCCGGACAACTAACCCCTAGACAACTAACCCCTAGGGCAACTACTCCCTAGGAGAACTACCCCCGGGACAACTACCCCCGACAAGTACCCCATGAAACTAACCCCTAGGACAACTACCCCCTACGACAACCATCCTATAGGACAACTACCCCCTAGGATAGTTGTCCTATGGGTAGTTGTCCGGGGATAGTTGTCCCAGGGGGGTAGTCGTCCTAGAGGGTGGTTGCCCTAGGGGTTAGTTGTCCGAGGGGGTAGTTTTCCTAGGGGTTAGTTTTCCTATAGAGGGTAGTTGACTGGGGCCGGTTATCCGGGGATGGATGTCCAGGGGGTAGGTGTCCAGATACGGCGCAGAACAAACAGTTTAGCTAGTATAATGCTGTTTAGGCTTTGTAACTCGACTGTGCAATGACCTGCCACGATCTGTCTCCTTCATTATATGTTTTAAGAAGGTTATCAACAAAAATCTTGAAAAAGATGGTTGCATTTACTTTCCGATATCATTTGATCTGAATTTAATTTAATATAATATTAATGTTAAGATAATCCGATTTTCTTTCATATGATCCAAATTCAATTCAGATGACATCAATTATTTTAAGAGTCCAACACTTTTTTATTGTCTGGAGTTTTTGATTGAAATTATAACAGAATCGCAAATTAGACTTTCAAGATATCAACGTGCGTCACGTATTAAAATGTGCGAACTCGTATTCCAGACGTAGTCCGGTCATGATTTGATTATTAGGGTATTGACATTACCGTTTAATAATAATAATAATAATAATAGACATTTCTATAGTGCCGTCTATCTAGGAATTCTATTCCGAGGCGCATTTATTATTACCCCGGCTTTAGCCTAGCTGCCATTAATCTGAATTTAATTTAATATAATATTTATGTGAATATAATCCTATCTTCTTTTATATGAGCCATTACAGAGATCTAGCATTTCAAGGAATTAATTCCTGCCAGATACCCATTTACCTCACCTGGGTCGAGTGTGGCAAATGAAGATTAATGCCTTGCCAAAGGACATTAGTGCCGTATCGGGGATCGAACTACGACCTTTGGACTTCAAGTCAAGTGCTTAAACCACTCGACTACGACACTTCTACTTAGCTTTGAGTTTTTTTCAATATGAGTTTAATAAGTTGATTTCCTGGAGGTCTTATAGGCCTTTACTGTAAATGACGAAATGTTAACCCGAAATAGCCAAAGAAAAAGCAATTATAATGTTTAACAAATCACGTACCTTGTAACGAATGCTGAACAGAGCATAGGATGAACAGCAGTCCTATACCGAGTGAAACAGGTGACTTGATCGCCGCCATATTTCCGCTTTTCATTCACAAGAAACACAAAAAGTGAAGACAAGCTGAAACAAAAATTAGCCTGACTCGCAATAAAACTAACGAAACACAATCTACAACAAATTTTCGATAAAAATTGTGCAAACTTTGGTCGATAACAGACAAATAACCTCAAACAAACTTTGTGTCGTTTTATCTAGAACAAACAAGCAGCACAAAGCACTTTTTGTTGATCTTACATGCTGTAATTTTCATAAATGTGATTTGAACAAATATCCAGAGCCTTAATGACGGACACGTGACCCACGGTAACCACATATTAAGCATTATTTACACCCAGATAACATGATCTTACATGCTGTAATTTTCATAAATGTGATTTGAACAAATATCCAGAGCCTTAATGACGGACACGTGACCCACGGTAACCACAGATAAACATATTAAGCATTATTTACACCCAGATAACATTACAATTTGCCAAGCATCACATTCTTATCGTAGGGGAATACTGGGTTATAAATCATTTCCAATGATATAAGAGATAAGATTCGTAAGGCGCCAAATCCACTTAAAATTAAATATTCAACGTGCACTAGTGCACAAAAAATGAAACAGCATATACAATTGAAATGCACAGAGGTAGGCCTATAATTTGACAAGGATTACAATATTAAGAATAGTCTAATCAAACAGATTTGTTGAAGAATTTGTTGTAACTCTTCTGCTGATCTGCTATTCCTAATCTCTCGAGGGAATGTTTTCCACAGCGAGCTATGAATACACCCCTCCCCCTCCACAGGCAGGCGCGGATCCAGGATTTCTTAGGGGGGGGGGGGGGGGGCCCAAATTTCAAATTATGCGAGCCAAATATTGGTACGTAATAGTGACCAACAGTGACGTAATGCGGGAGGGGGGGGGGGGGGAGTCGGTGCAAACGCGAAACGCGGAAGCTTTGACGTTTTATTAAATTATTCGAGATAGAAGACGACTCGTTGTACCGTTCTCGACTCTTAATCTTCGTCTGAATTTAGTTTTCGCCCTCCCGCGCGAAGCGCGAAAATTTTTACGATTTATTAAATTATTAGAGAAAGAAGACGATTCGTTGTAGAGTTCTTGACTCTTAATCCTCGTCTTAATTCAGCCCCCCTCCCCCTCCTGCGCAAAGCGCGGAAGCTTTGACGTTTCATTAAACTATTAAAGAAAGAAGACGATTCGTTGTACCGTTCTCGACTATAAATCTTCGTCTGAATTTAGTTTTTCCCCTCCCGCGCGAAGCGCGGAAAATGTTACGATTTATTAAATTATTAGAGAAAGAAGACGATTTGTTGTAGAGTTCTCGACTTTTAATCCCTGTCTAAATTCAGCCCCCCCCCTCCCCCTCCTGCGAGAAGCACGGAAGCTTTGACGTTTCATTAAACTATTGAAGAAAGAAGACGATTCGTTGCACCGTTCTCGACACTTAATCCTCGTATGAATTTAGTTTTTCCCCTCCCGCGCGAAGCGCGAAAAATTTTACGATTTATTAAATTATTAGAGAAAGAAGACGATTCGTTGTAAAGTTCTCGACTCTTAATCCTCGTCTAAATTCAGTCACCCCCTCTCCCTCCTGCGCGAAGCGCGGAAGCTTTGACGTTTCATTAAACTATTACAGAAAGAAGACGATTAGTTGTAGAGTTCTCGACTCTTAATCCTTGTCTGAATTCAGGTCCCCCCCTCTCCTCCCGTGCGAAGCGCGGAAGCTTCTAAGTTTCATAAGATTGTGAGAGAAAGAAGACGATTGGCTATACAGTTCTCGACTCTTAATCCTCGTCTGAATTTAGGTCCCCCCCCCCCCCCCCCTCCCACACGAAGCGCGGAAGCTTTTAAGTTTCATAAGATTATGAGAGAAAGAAGACGATTGGCTGTACAGTTCTCGACTCTTAATCCTCGTCTGAATTCAGGTCTCCCCTCCCGCGCGAAGCGAGGAAGCTTTTAATTTTCATTAAACCATTAGAGAAAGAAGACGATTCGTTGTAACGTTCTCGAAAATAATCCTCGTCGGAATTTAGTTTCCCCCCATCCCGCGCGAAGCGCGGAAGCTTTTACGTTTCATTAAATCATTAAAGATTCGTATAACCGTTCTCGCCTCTGAATCCTCGTCTGAATTCAGGTTCCCCCTCCCGCGCAAAGCGCGGAAGCTTTGACGTTTCATAAGATTATGAGAGAAAGAAGACGATTCGCTGTACCGTTCTCTATACTCTTAATCCTTGTCTGTATTTCAAAGATGTTCTTTGTCTGCTACTTTTTCTTCCTACGTCCTCTTCCGATTTGGGGGGACCGCGGTCAGATAAGCATTCAGGGGCCCGCCTTAGGGACCCTGGTGGGGTCGAGGCGGCGGAGCCGGCCCCGGAAACTCAGGAGTTTTAGGCGTTTAATTAAGGTCAGATGAGCATTTTTTTTAAATACCTATTATTTTGTGACACTGGAAGGTCACTATTTGGCGTAGGTTCCAGGGGGCGGAGCCCTCCAAAAGAGGGGTTTTAGGCATTAAATTACCGTCAGATGAGCATCTAAGGGCCCGCCGTAGGGCCCTAGGTGGAATACAGGGGGCAGAGCCCCCGAAAGCTTTGGGGTTTTAGGCATTTAATCACGGTCAGATGAGCAATCAGTATCAGTACGCCAGTATCTCCTCTTTTCCTTTTTTCTTTCCCTTTCCTTCCTTCTCTCTTATTTTTTTTATTGGGGGGGGGGGGGGGGGGGGGGGGTCAACAGCTTTGGAGGCAAGGCCCTTTCGGCCCCCCGATCTCCTTCTTCCCCCTTTTTTTTTCTTCTTCCTCTTCTTTCTTTCCCTTTCTCTCCCCTTTCCCTTTCCCTTCTTTTCCTTTTTTCTCTCTTTTTTTTTTTTTTTTTTTTTTTTGCGGGGGGGGGGGGGGCAAGGCCCGCTCGGCCCCCCCCCCTGGATCCGCGCCTGTCCACAGGTATAACATTAGACCATTACACAGTATTTTCTGTGCTAGAAAGGGCATTCCAAACTTTGTTATAAGTTCGTTTGTTTGAAAGCGGAACGATAAGGGAATCGTAATGGCGAAAATTCGAAATAAATCATATCAATGATAATGAGTTTTTGAAATATGAGATCACTAAATCTATGCGAATCTCAAACTAGCAATGAGTTCAATTATTTGTGACGTATTCACTTACAAGCCTCCCGTTAGTCGTGTACAAAATATCATACGTTTATGTTTTTCTGCTAAGCCTTCTCCTTAGGGCACTAATCGAAATATATTGTGGGTAGAATAAATAGTATAGGTCATCTAAAAAGAAAAGACCCTCCTGATTCATAAATTTTGAAAACTTGACATTTTAGATAATTTTGTGTGATGGAACAAATATGAAGGTTTTCCGGCACTTCATCACAGTGACACTACCGCTTCTGCCAACTTGAAGAGCCCATTATGTGTAGTGATTACAACTTTAAATAGTCAATAACTTTCTCATGTTATGTCCGATCAAAACTTTCCTTATTCTGATTCTCTTAGTTTTCTGCTTTTTAGAGTAGCCCATATTTAAAGATTAGATTTCTCTTTAACACCCTACAGTTTAGGCATACAAAAGAGAAAGACACAACGAATGTTACTGGCCATTACATTTATTCGCCACCATTGCAATAGTACATACATGATCATTAAATCAAATATTTGCATATCACATGTATTATGTTACAAAATAAAAAGCAAGAAACACGTTTGTCTAACTTATTTTAAACATCAGCAAGTATATACATGCACTTTAGTGGCGGAGCACCGCGCCGTAAAGATTGGAGAAAGAATGAAAGAATGAAGGAAGGAAAAGAGATTGAGAAGAAGACGAATCAAACTTTTCAGCTCTTACTTGCATTCCGTCCCAAGAGTAAGACCCTAAGACCAGGGCCCCATCTCAACTATTGTGAGTGATTCAAATTTATCGTAATTTGGGATTTGCTCCCTTATTGCAAACCTTATTTCTCAAGACAGTAATGAACCAACTCATTTTGATCCTTCCTTCTGGTAAGAACCTCCTTGTATCCCAGAAAACAAAGTCATCTCTTGGAGATCGACGTTTCTCAGCTCTTGCACCATATTTAATAAACCAATTACCAGCTCATATGTTCCTTAGAAACTTGGATTCCTATAAGCTTAATCTAAAAACAGCCCTTTGCCACAATCATGCATTACGTAAATGTCATTCAACGAAATATTCTGTAAAAAATGTATCTATTCTTCTTTAATTTTTCTTCATTTTATAATAAATTGGATTTTCTTTATTTTGTGTTAATAGTAAATCTTGAAGGCAAACGAAAAGAAATATAACATCAAACAAAGGGCAGTTTTCTTTTGAAGGTGTTTGACGTATAGGGTAGTAGTAATAGCGATGATAGGCCTACTAATCTCGACGTAAAGTACTGTTCTCTAGATAAATGATAATAGGTATTATAATATTACACCTGTATGTATCGTTTATCTAAGGTAGCATCATCAGTATTAATACTGTTCTCGGCCTGCAATCATATTTTTACCCCGATTTTAGCCGAGCTACCATTGTAAAGCGTTCAAGCGCGGGTACACATTTGCTACACCTGGGTGGAGAATGGCAAATTTAGATTATTATCCTGCTAAAGGTGATTAGTCCTTATTAGACATTAGTTCCCCAGTGGGATTATAAGCAATAGGCACCAACTGATGAGGGGGGTTGCTTTGTGCAACCAAATAGCTTTGCAAAATTACCGTTTCCTGTTTTGATTAGATCCACGACAATCCTTTGAACATCTATATTGCAATGGTAAGAGTTCAATGATATTGTAGCCTTTGGTATGTCAATCCCATAGTAAATACAATGTGACACAACGAGGTTGTTAGTGTGACAAATAATGAGTATTCTTTTTTGTATGTCATAAGGATTTGACTTTGCATTTCACAATGATAATAGCAACATGTTTTGTTATCGTGGGTCAGAGGTCGTGCAACATTTTCAAAGTCCAAAGCTTAATTATTTTTCCACTCATGTATTATTTCCTTTTACCAGAATACGTCCACGTTTACTGCATATATAATCTGTATGTGAAATAAATTTTGGTAATAACACCCAAATCAACTCAAATAAAAAAAAAAATCTATAACACAAAATCGTACTAAATATTAAGCAGGGCTAACAGTGGAAAATGAATATATTAATAAAGAGAGATCCATATCTATAGTCACAAATCTTTAGAAAAAATGATTTATCGTGAATGTAGACAGCGGGAGAAATACACGTCGAGGAGACTTTTTCAAAATACATCACTGATCATTAATTTACAAGTTATTTCATTAATTCGTTTTATGATAAACACATATCAATATCAAGCAATCTTTACAAACTTAACCTTTTAATAAAACAAAAACACAAACAAATAAGCAAGACAAAGGTACACTGTAAACGTCAGTAAATCGTTTTTTAAGCGTTATTTGGGTAATCAGATAATCCTGTGATTAGTCAATAATCCTTAGTTGGTATTAATGCCTTTAATCCACGGTAGAGTACGCGTGGTATGTATCGTTATCCAGATCACTGAGGAGCAAGTAATTCTAAAAAGAAAACGCAAACAAAAATACAAGTAACTTAGCTAATTGATAATAAACAATGGGTTCATTCCAAAATAGATACCATTAATGTATTACTTAATGATAATAATAATGATAATGATATCAAAACTAATAATGATAATGATGATGGTGGTTATAATTATTAGCAAAGTGAAGGTATTGATAATGTTAAGGATAACGCTATATGTATTAATTACGATAATTATAATCATAATGATGATATTGATGATGATAATAATAAGATGATACTGGTTGCGATAACGAAAATGATAATGATAATGATAATGATGAGTAATCATAATCATAATCGTATGAAAAAGATAATGATGACATTTATTTGTGGAGCATTCCAGCCAGTGAGAGTGTAGATTACTTTAAGAATACAATGAAAACACACCTAATTAAAAGTGTTTTCTCCTGAATATGTTTTGATATGTTTTGCAGTGATTTTTGTCCTCGATCCGTTGATTTATTATTATTGTTAGTATTGTCATCATCATTATCAGTATTATTATCATTATCATTATTATCATGATTATTGATAATATTAGAATTATCGTCAATATCATCATTATTTTTGATAATAATATCATAATCATTATTATCATTATTATAATTATTATTGATGGTGTTATTGTAATCATTATTGATATTATGAATACCATTATCATAATTATTATTTTATAATAATGGGTTACATCAATGGAAAAATGAGTTATCATTCTTTATCGAAATTCTCCAACCATTATATAATCTTACCAGGCTTTCTTGGGTCTGGACTAGGATTTGGTCTAAGTTCGTTACGATTCCGTCGATGCTAAGACGGTTTCTGCTGTCTCTCTCCCAGCAGCGGCTCATGATTGTATACCTGTAAGAGATTCGAACCTTCAAATTTAGTATTTTTGATTATTGTTACCTTCATTTGCATAATTAATTATGTCTCGCTATTGTAGGGGGACCAGTGTGAGCTGTAAGACACTGTCTTGTTCCTGCGACAATTTGCTCCTCGTTAAGTTTCCTACACTGAGCGAATTCCTAACTGTAACCCTTGACCCAGAACTATACATCACCTAATCCTAGACCTAACCTAAAACTCAAATGCAACTTAAACTCCAAGTATTTATACTTTGATGATAAAAATGAACCCGGAGAAATTTTCACCGGAGCGAATGTTCAGATAATATTATGTGCAAGTGAAAATTAGGCCTATTTGGTCAACTGTTTGCCTGTATGATAGGAGTAGTTTTAACAAGTAAACAAAACATAAAAGGTTTCATTTTCCTCGTTATTTTGCCTGATCCAATCTCTAGTTGATAGATTCATTTGGTAGGCTATACACTTGCAACTTAATCATGATATCGTTAACATACAGGCAATACATTGGAATTTTCCTATCGGCCGTTACAAGAAAACCTAGCTAGCGATGGACTTATCAAGAATAGAATCGAATTTTAAACTACTATTTAAAATGATCCCATATAGATTGTTTTTCATGGTTCTTTTACGGAACAAATTTGAAATTACACTTCACCCTTAAACAATAAATTGAAAGCTTACTTATAACTTACTTATAACAATTCCATTAATTATTTAATGACTGATAAGAAGGCAACATTTGATTTAAAAATGTGGGAATTCTTTACAAACATATTTCCATGGGGGTAAGAGGTCGGGGAGTTTATTTGTCTTAATAGGGACATTTAGATTCGCACAACGACAACGTGGATTGCTACGATCGACGACCTTTTAATGCACTGTCTTGAATGGATGTCACACGTATCAGTCCACGCAAATCTAAAAGTCTCTAATGATCTACTTGGTTCGTCCACAGGCCCGCCGCTAACAAGCCGGCGCCATTTTACGCTGTAATGCTACTAAGGTCGTATTCATGGCGCCAATTCCGTTACGTGTGCATTAATTGTGTACTCATTGCCACTGGGTGTTGTGGGTTTATTTCAGTAGCACTTGGTCAGTTGTGTCTTTAACATTCATATACACTGGAATGTATTGTAGTTCAAATTTCAGTGTGAACGATTTGTTTTCCTTCACTTTTTGGTAGGGCGTAGGGGTATGGTGTCAATGTGACCTGTGCCAATTAAAGGACATTAGTGCAGGACTGGGATTCGACCCCTCAACCGTCGGATTCTGGTTGAAGCTAGCAAACGACTATAATACGACACCTCCACACACGATAATAAATCGTCTTTTTCTTCGTTTACCACAATATGAGATCACCAACAACATTAACCCAAGAAACACAAATAAAAAACAAGAGAGCAAAACTCACAACTCATTTTTGCAGTGTGGAGGACGGGGCATCTTGTAGCCTTTGGCGATCTCCTTGCCTATATCATCCAGTTCTAAATCAGGATAAGGCCTGCCACCTTCCAAAAAAAGAAAACAATATTTATAACCATGAATTTTACTAACAATAAAGTCGTGAATTTTACTACGATCCTATTTTTTTATAATAATTATTGATAGTATGGTTATTGGTATGAATTGATTAAACCAATTTGACACCAGGTTCCTTAATATTAATGCCTCTAACCAATTTGAATTGTCATGAATTTCATTTCGTGAACGGTCACAGCCTACAAAGATGCTTTTATCATAGCCGTTTACACACAGAGTTTGGCCAACTCCGCTCCATGCAGTTGGTACATGAAAGCACATGTTGCTTTTGATGGACAAGAATAAAACAATATGAGAATTCTCCTCAAGATGGGTTAGAAAGAATGTGCCAAAATCTTTGAATTAACGGCTACGGCGTGTATTTCTAAGTTTTAAACTCTTTTAATCATTTCTTCTCCAATTTTTTCCAGGAATAAGCCCCTTAGGAGAAAGCACTTGGACAAATGATCCCAATTATCCACAGATCTGTTACACATGGAGAAGTTCCAGTCTGTGCATTTTACAATAATCACTGCCAAAGTCATGGAGGCGCTTCATGAATACCTTTTGTTTGCTCTCTTGAAAAGAATACTTCCACCTGTTTATCATAAAATGTACCACCGGTGCATTAATGAATAATAATTACATAACTATCATGAACACTTTATGCAGCAGTTGCCTCGATAGGTTTTGACAATTGTGTACAAATGACCTTTAACTGTTTATCTCCCCATGTGCAGATAGTATCTCCGAAGTTGCTTATTAATCGTTTGCAAAGTGACATACCTAACGACATGATTTCCCAAAGAACGATTCCAAATGACCAAACATCCGCCTCTGAAGAAAAGACTCCGTCTAACGTGGTCTCCGGAGAATTCCATCTGCTTTGCCGCTGAAATGAAGAAGGATAAATATACATGTATATATATATATATATAAATATATATATATATATATACAAAGGCCCTATCAATGAATAGTTTCATGGATTCTAATCCAACAGTTCGTTCATTAAGCTCATACAATTTTCGGAAGGGCTTGTTTTCTCTTTCAAGTGAAGAACAGACTGATTTCATATCGAGAAAACAATAACAATAAGAACAAATAATAGATAGAGATAATATTGTTATACATATTTTAAAATTAAAATTTAACAGCTTTTTTACAAATCAAGATAGCAAATCGATGACGTGCCGTGATCTAGTGAATACGTCACCACACTGTTGGTCACATGATTTGTAGTTCGAGTCCTTTCAGGGTCGATACCGTCCTTTGCCAAGACATTAATGTACTGTATATTGTCATGAGATAATGGATAACATTGACAGTGAGGATTGCCGAAAGCCAATGTATCTGCGTTTGGCATTGCCATACCATATTGACACGCATGCGTACATAAACGGTGCAAAATGGAAGCCGTATATAAGGGGGTGCTTGGTGATTTCCCTACTTTTGTCCCTCTAGACCCCTGGGTCCCAGGGTACATGACAATACGGGGGTAATGATAGGTGCAGTGCCCACATAAATAGCAGCATTACTATTGACAGGGCTATCCAGGGTAAATAAAATAAGATTATTAATTAATAATTATTAGGGTGGGGGAACGAGAGAAAGGGGAGTGTAAGAAATTGGATGTGACATAGACAGAGGGATAACTTGGTGAAATAGGATTGTATACTCACGATTCTCTCTTCAAACATTGTTTGGGCCATCCCATAGTCTGACACTTTGCACATGTTCTGTTCATCCAACAGCACATTATGTGCGCAGAGAGCCCCGTGTATGATCTGTGAAAATGAAGAAAGAGAAAGAGAGGGGACAGAGACAAGACCGGGAGACAGAGAGAGAGAGAGAGAGAGAAAGTGAGAGAGAGAGAAAGAGAGAGAGAGAGAGAGAGGGGGGGGTGGGTAGGGGGGTGACAGAGAATTAGATTTTACTGCATTTTGGGTTGCTAAAATAGAAGCAAACTACGAGCAAAAGAAACCAGTAGTTGCATGATAATGCCGCTTCGACATACGGCATATGGAGAGTTGCTCTATACAGTGCGTCCCAGAAAAAACGAAACCGAGAAGTATCGATGTTTTATTATAACTTAATCACAACTATAATTAATGAATGATACATATTTGGAAAGCTTAGAATCTCCGCTTTCATGTGATGCTACTCAGATGATGCATATTTCACGCATGAGTGATTAAAAGCAATTTGAAGGAAGGAAACCAAAAAGACATTTGGCGGGCGGTATCTGAATTTCGAAGAAAAATTCACATTTCTAGAAAGTTGAGTTTCTGCCCTTTCATATGACACCTCAATCAGGAAAAATGAGCGAGGAATGACAAAGTTCTGTTTGTTTAAAGTAGTGCTTGCATTTCCATAATTTTATTAAACGAATTCGCTTTCACTGGCTGCCTGCCGTATCAATAAACGAAATTAACAAAAGACTTAACTCCGTTTCGTTGACAATCAACCGTAGACGAGAGTCTTCATGCATGGCTGATTGTCAACGAAACGGAGTTAAGTCTTTTGTCAAATCTGCTTTTTGCAAAAATAAACGAAATTAACAAAAGACTTAACTCCGTTTCGTTGACAATTAACCGTAGACGAGAGTCTTCATGCATGGCTGATTGTCAACGAAACGGAGTTAAGTCTTTTGTCAAATCTGCTTTTTGCTGCGGCAGGCACCCAGTGAAAACGAATTCGTTTGTTCAAATTATGAAAATGTAAGGGCTACTTTAAACAAACAGAACTTTGTTATTCCTCGCTCATTTTTCCTGATTGAGGTGTCATATGAAAGGGCAGAAACTCAACTTTCTAGAAATGTGAATTTTTCTTCGAAATTCAGATACCGCCCGCCAAATGTCTTTTTGGTTTCCTTCCTTCAAATTGCTTAATCACTCATGCGTGAAATATGCATCATCTGAGTAGCATCAACTGAAAGAGGAGACTCTAAGCTTTCCAAATATGTATCATTCATTAATTATGGTTGTGATTAAGTTATGATAAAACATCGATACTTCTCGGTTTCGTTTTTTCTGGGACGCACTGTAGAGCATGGCCATAATAGACATACTGGTCATTCATAATGATGCGACAAACACGTTTCTGGACTTTCTGAATGTCATTGTATGCTGACTTGTTGTGATGCTAGGAGACCAAAGGGGAGATGAATATTCCAAAAGAGGATATATATAAATTGAATAGATGTTGACTAAGTCACATCTTGGGACAGATGCCTTGCGAAGACGAATTATCATAACTACTCTCTTTTCAGCTCTTGATACCATATCACCAACTTATTTGTTCCACTTGAGATCGGATTGTAAGTGCACGCCAAATATTTTTTGGGATTATCATTTTTATGATTATAATTACTTTTATTTTAATTATCATTAACAATATTAGCATTATTAGTATTATAACCATTATTATTATTGTTATTATTATCATTATTATCATAATAATTATAATTATCATTATTGTTAGCATTGTTATTATTATCATTATTATCATCCTCATTGATACAATTATCATATCAATTATCAACTATTATTATTCTTATTATACCTTCTTGGATGCGAGGAATTGCATCCCTTTTGCAATCTGCAGAGCGAAATTGATTAAGCCCACTTCATCGACAGGAGCTCGCTGTGGCTTGGTTGTGTTATATGCCATGTATGTAGGCTGGGCTTGCCCCCTTTTCATTTGGAGATGGGTAAGCAACGTTCCTCCAGAAATGAACTTGTATAAGATGATATCTACAAGATCGTATTGGGTGGAATATCGGGAATGGAAATTGATCTTTTTATAATTTTTTTTACTCCAGTTTATTTCGTATTTCATATTTCACGATACACATCGTCTGCTCTACTTTACAAGAAGCACTACAAAGTACTTCAAATATATTTCAATAACTAGGGTTTACTTGTAGTTACCTGTAAATTAAGGATAAGATAAATTGGAAATAAATATATACGGGAGCCTGTTAAAGGTGAAAAGCATAGCCTGCTGGTTGTAGACTCCAAAGGGTAAAAATAAATTATACAAATTTTAACTAGGCTGAGGGAACGGACAAGACTAGTTTAAAATAAATATGAGTCTTGGCATGTAAATGATTAATCAATATTTAACGAAGGGTACATAAATACAAGTCAATAAACTTTGGACTTATGCTAAGGAAAGCATAGAGCATTATTATTAGCAGATATGACATAGCTACGTGGGTGGTTCCACGGTCACACAAACGAAACCTACGACTGGTAGTAAACGAGACTGGTCACAGACTGAACAAAAATGTATACACTGAATGACGAGGAATCGGTAGTTTGAAGTGCATGTGGAGTGTGTTTGGCGATGTGACTCAGGTATACGGTATCATTTGTATTGACACTGTAAAGATAAGCGGGTAAGAACCTACATCATTAGATTAGGCTGAATATCTTTGAGATATCTTAACGAGAGAGATTTATTTAAAAAAAATGATGTTAGTTAGTGGTGTTCTGTTGATTACAAGATGCAAAATCATGCATTACCGACATTATTTGTGTTCCCCTTTCTGCGTTTTCTTTCTTTCTTACACACACCCTAGCTCTCCACCTTTCTATTTCTCTCTCTCTCTCTGTCGACACACTAATTATCTCTATAAATTATTTGTCTTTTTTCATGATTAAATTAATACCACGTACTGTCTTATTAATTCTCTTTATCCTTCTCTCGTATCATTCTGCCTCCCCCATGTATTTCTCTCTAACTCCCTCTCTCTTTCCTTTTCTGTCCCCCCCCCCCACCACTTCCTTCCATCTCTACCCCCTCCCTCACTGTCTCCCTCCGTCCCATTCCCACTCTCTTTCTTTCTCTCTCTGGTATGGTATATTTTATTTATTCACGGTTAAAAACATAATACAATTGTGCCCGCATTCAGCAAAAGCTGTTTTTCAGCAGGGCCGTGATTACATATAACAGAAAATAAAACAATGAAAATACAATTTACAAACAAATATGCAAGTTATTATAAGTGAACATATTTACAGAAATGTAAGTACAAAATATAATCATAGTGATAAAGTGAGGGGGGGGGGGGAAGGGAAAACAAAATATCTACGAGATGAAAGAAGTGAGCAAATAATATCTTGAATTTTACTAATCTCAATGTTGTAAGATTTAAAAACATTTATAGTTCTGATATCGTTGGGTAGGGTATTAAAAAGTTTTGATGCATGATATAATGGACTATGTTGAAGAAAATTTGTGTGAGGTCTTGGAAGGGGGATTTGTGAATTTGTGAATTTGCAACGGAACATATAGCCTACATTAGTATTAAATTGGATCAATGACGATAAAACTGGTGGACCAAGATTATGTAACAACTTAAATATAGTAACTAAAGCCTGTTTTACCCAGTATTCTTTTAGCATGTCAATTTCAAGGGTTCTATAAAGAATTTCAGTGTGATATCTACTATTCACTCCAAGTACAGATCTCAAACACCTATTTTGTAGAGTTTAAAGTTGTTTTAAGCGAGTTTCTCTCTCTCTCTCTCTCTCATTCTCTCTCTCTCTTTTTCTCTCTCTCTCTCTCTCTCTCTCTGTCCCATGCTTTGCTTGATCTATCCCACAATCATTATATACTTATCTATATCTTACTTTGGTCTTGATGAAATCCGAAGCACTTTACGATGTTTGGATGATCTGTTAGCTGGGAGAATGCTTTTACTCTGGCAAGTATGTCCTTTGCTCGTACAGCATCATCTGCAAAGATACGTTTTTACTAGCATAAATAGCGATTGTAGAAACGAATATTTTCAAGCAACTCGTTAACATTTTCTTTAGGATAACGGCAGAATTGAACATTGTTAATAACTTAATACGAGCAATCTGCACAAATTAAAGCCAACATTTCTAACAATTTAGCTGTCGGTCTTATGGAATCTTCTACCCTTCCATATATATCTTTTCTTAGTCATTTCTCTGTTTTGTCTGTCCCATGGGCTGTCAGTTTACTGAGTATGTCTGAGTGTATAATTGGGTTTCTAAAGACGTGCATCAATCCGATTATTTAATTTCAGTATTGAAAGTACCATGGATATTACCGCTATACTAAAATCACGTGTCCTCTTACAGTAGCCTCTTACACAGTATGATTTCGATGTCGTATCAAAAGAAAACTAATCAAAGAATATCTATTTTTTAAATGTTTGCAATCGTGTTATACCTGGAACACGTCTGATAAGAACTGTCTCTTGCGTAGAACGAAATTCGCCCTTCCATGCCTCTCCGAAATCACCCTGTCCGAGGGAGCCTAGTTTGGTCAGAAACGTCACCCTCTTTCGAGCACTGTCGGGGAAACTGGATTTAGCTGGTCCGAATCTGAGCGAGGCGTAAACTGAAAAAGAAATATTAGCGATGCCTGAATATTTTGCATGTGTATTGGTTGTACGTATATTGTACGTATATAAAACAGAGAATACAATGGACTTTTTTTTCCTAAGCCCCTCCCCCCAACAAAACTCTTTTAAATATAAGGATCGGCGTAATAAGAACGAAGAGATATTTTATGTATGAACAAAAAAAGAAGTGGGGACGATACAGAAGGAGAAGAAGGATAGGAAGAAGAAGAAGAAAGAGTACGAGAAGAGAGAAAAGTAGAGGAAGAAGAACGTACGATAAGGAGGAAGTGGGGATATCTTAAACGAAGAGAGTGTCGAAGAAAAGAGGGTGACTAAGAAAAGGGTAACAAAGAAGAGGGAGGCGAAGGAGAAGAGGCTGACGGAGAAGAGGGTGACGAAGAAGAGGAGGCTGACGAAGAAGAGGGTGACAAAGAAGAGGGTGACGAAGAAGAGGGAGACGGATTAAAGCGTGACTAAGGAGACAATTGTAATAAAGAAGAAAAGGGCGACAAAAAATAATGTGGTGACAAAGGAAAAAGTGACGAAGAAGATGACAAAGGAGAAGGGTGAAAAAGAAGAAGAAGGTGATGATGTGAAAAAAGATGACGACGAAGAAAAAGAAGAAAAAGGTTACGAAGGAGAATAGGGTGACGTTGGAGAAGAGGGTTAAACAGAATATGGTGAGGAAGGAAAAGATAACAAAGGAGAAGGGTGAAAAGGAAAAAGGTGACGATTAGGAAGAGGGTAGTAAAGAAGACAAGGTGACGAGGTGAAAAAGATTGACGAAGAAGAAGAGAGTGACGAAAAAGAGTGTGACGAAGAATATGAGGATATCGAAAGAGATGAGGGTGTCAAAGAACAGAGGGTGACGACAAAGATGAAGAGGGTGGTGAAGAAGAAGAGAGTGACTAAGAAAAGGGTGACGAAGAAGAGGGTGACGAAGAAGATGGTGACGGAGAAGAGCGTGACGAAGGAGAAAATTGTGATGAAGGAGTACAGGGTGACGAAAAAATGGGGTGACGAAGAAAAGGGTGACGAAGAAGATGACAAAGGAGAAGGGTGAAAAAGAAGAAAATGGTGACGAGGTGAAAAAAGTTGACGAATAAGAAAAAGGAGAAAAGGGTTACAAAGGATAAAAGGAGACGATGGAGAGGAAGATTAAGAAGAATATGGTGGTTAAGGAGTGATGACCAAGGAGAATGGTGAACATCAAGAAGAGTGTGACGATGAGGAAGAGGGTGGTGAAAAAGAGAGGGTGGCGAGGAGAAAAGAGGGTAACGAAGAAAAAAAGAGGGTGATGAAGAAGATGAGGATGACAAAAAAGAGGGTGACAAAAAGAGATTGACGAAGGAGAGGGTGACGAAGAAGATGAGGATGATAAAGAAGAGGGTGACGAAGAAAAGGGAGCCGAAGAAGAGTGTGACGAAGAAGAGGGAGACTACGGAAAGGAGGGTGACGAAGGAGAGGGTGACGAAGAAGATGAGGATGATAAAGAAGAGGGTGACGAAGAAAAGGGAGCCGACGAAAAGGGAGACTAAGAAGAGGGAGAATACGAAGAGGAGGGTGACGAAGAAGAGGGAGACTACGAAAAGGAGGGTGACGAAGATGAGGGAAACTACGAAGAGGAGGGTGACGATGAAGAGGGAAACTAAGAAGATGGAGACTAAGAAGAGGGGGGGGGGTGACAAACAAGAGATTGACGAAGAAGATGAGGATGACAAAGAAGAGGGTGACAAAGTAGAGGGAGCCGAAGAAGAGTGTGACGATGAGGGAGACTACGAAGAGGAGGGAGACTAAGAAGGGGGAGACTACGAAGAGGAGGGTGATGACGAAGAGGGAGACTAAGAAGAGGTAGACTAAGAAGAGGGAGACTAAGAAGAGCAGGGTGACGAAGGATTGGGTGACGAAGAAGATGAGGATGACAAAGAAGAGGGTGACAAAGTAGAGGGAGCCGAAGAAGAGTGTGACGAAGAGGGAGACTACCAAGAGGAGGGTAACGAAGAAGAGGGAGACTAAGAAGAGGGAGACTAAGAAGAGCAGGATGACGAAGGAGAGGGTGACGAAGAAGAAGAGGGTGACAAAAGAAGAGGTGTCGAAGAAGAATAGGGTGACGAAGAAGAGGAGAGGGTGACAACTGAGAAGGAAATGATGAAGTAGAAATTGACCTAAATGAAGATAAAGACAGCGGAGAGGAGGGTCACACGAGGAAGAGGATAATAGTATAAGAAGTAATAAGTAATAGAACAAAATAGACAAGAACATATCCGTGTATGTAAAGAAACTCACGTCTTTCGCTATTGTGACCAGTGTTGTTCATGACATGTTCCACGCTGCCGTTCCTGTTGAACTTGTAACTAGGATGAAACATGACAAATTGTTTATATGTGATATTGATTGATTGGTTCATTGATTGATTGACTCATTCATTCATTCTTAAAAGACAATACATTTAATTTCAGACAGCATGTGGTCATGCAGAGACGTTCTAGTGTATTCATGCAATTTTGTATCATTTCTATAAAATTCTAGTGAATATATATAATTTTTCTAACAGCTAATCAAATAGTTGTATCAGTGAGAGCAGAAAATAAATCACATGAAATGTAATATATTCTACATCAAATATCTAGATCTGAAGTAGTGTCTTTTATTCAAATAGTACATATCATGTCGTATATAGCAGCAGTGTCATTTGGACGAAGAAAAATCATTCTGATGAACTTCATTATTCTTATTTTATACTTATCTATACTTGTATTCATAAATATATATTTATATTTTATTTTTCAATGGAAGGGAGGTGTTATTAGTCCCAATACATAGAGCAGTCAGCTATCTAAATGGTGCAAAAATGAGTAAAATATATTTGGTTTAGAAAACAGGATGTGTAATAACCAAGTTTCCCATATCAATACATTTGCCACATGGGAGTAGATAAAAAGAAACGCTCTCTTTTAGTAATCTTGAAATGGAAGTCGGTGTGCTTACACCTAGTCTTATATTTTATTATACAAAGGTTGTGATCTATTTAATAATAGAAGGCTTTAGAATGTTGTTTTAGAGCCTAAACAAAATATATTTAATATTATTTATATATCTTTATATATAAATCTTTGTGTTATCAATGATACCGTACCTGGATGGTTCCATGTCTGCGTCTACGTGCGAACAGATATGTGAAAGAAAAAGAAATTGTTATGGGTAAATGAGCTGTGTATCTATATAAATCAAATAACATTCCACACAGCTGCTTCTGTATGTATGCATATATATATATAACAATGCAATTACGTATTGGAGTGCCTAGGTCTACCCTTGGATTTATGAAGGAATTATGTTCCTAAGATTGTATTCATTACATAAGTTCTTCCTCTAACTTTGGACATTTTCTTTTTTTTTTCTTTGTTAATTAATTTATCTATTCATTGATTCATTCATTCATGTTTGTTAAATTGCTTGTAAAAAAGTTCGTAAAGAGTCATAACGTTTCTGAACATGTAAGTATATCTTCCCCCTTCTCCTCTAATAGGGATGTCATGGTGTAAAAGTGTCGTAGTTGAGTTGTTTAAGCAATTGGCTGTTTAATAATGCAAATGTCGTGTGTTCGATCCCGACATGGTACTAAAGTCCTTTGGCAGGACATTAATCTACATTTGCCACTCCATACCCAGGAGAAAAATGAGGACCCGGTAGGATAACGGAAGCCTTTGTGATAGAAATTGCCAGTTGCCCTCACGGTATCCATATGGTAGGAATACTACCCATGGAGTGAAGATGGTGCACATTGTATTGTGCGTGAATGCATCCGATTACTGGGTTAATAACAATATCTGTACGGTGCATAAATACGGCATTCCGTATTAACCGCTTTGCAAATCAAGATTATTATCATACGTACCTAACATTTTCATTTTTGTTTCGTTTGCTAACTCGTCAGCGCTGTTTACACTTTCATCTCCCCCTCCCCCATTTTCGATCACCATTGACCCACCCCATGACAGCAATGTACATGAATTATCCAATAATGATAGAATGAACAAACCTTTAGATCTAGCTCTCTCCAGGAAGATGAAACATCCGATATTGATGATGATGGACGCAACCAAGAGGATCGTGAGGATGGCTATACCGACTGCAGCTCCAGTAGTAAGATGATCCCCTATTTATGATTGTAAAAATCACTTCAGTATTATCAAAGTTGTTGTTGTTCTTTTTATTGTTATTAGTATTGTTGTCGTTGTTGTGTTTTTTAAATAATTGTTATCATCATTTTTAATACTGATTATTAGTTCATTATTATCATTTTTATTTACATAATTATTATTATCGTCGTTAATATTATCATTATTATTAATATTTCTCTAATTATCGTCACAATTGTCATCATCATCATTGTTATTGTTATGAGAATAGCTCACCTAAGGCAATGCATGATGGGAAATCCCCTGGATCCCACGATCCATCATGACAAACGCCTTGGCAATGCTCGGGTATGTATCCATCTCTGCACGAAAACATGATCGAGACACCATCTCCGTAGTACAATGTTTGTGTGTCGTTGATGACGGGGTCTTCGACGATGGAGTAAGAAAGACCATTGTCGGGGTTTTGCTGGGATATGGGGCATGGGTCTGGGGGAGGAATTTTTTCAGTTAGATGTTTTAAATAGGTTTCCATGGTGAGTGAATATTCACGATTGAAGGCTTTCGGTAACACCATGTGCCAGCCTTACTGAAATGGCTGTTGATATTTTTTTTTCATCAAAAGAACCCGCTTATGGAGCGTTATAGTAATTAAGAAAAAGTAAAGGATATGGAAAGGAAAAAAAGAGATGATAATGGGGAAAAGATTTTAGTAAAAGCTTCTACGTAACTATTTTTTGGTGTTCGGTGTTTGTATATCAAAATATGAGGTGACATAAAAAGAGGAAAGGTTCTGTTCAGAACCTTCTCGATCTCGATAACTATTTCTTTCCTTTTCCATCTTCCTTGCATTTCAACTCCCATTATAGTTTCTCGTAAGTGGTTATTAAACGAAAAGTACAACTTTGTTCTATTATCATCTCTTTCCTTTCCTTCCCTTTTTTATTCACGATTCCTCCAAACGCCCCATAACCGGGATCTTTTGACGAAAGAATTATATCGACAGCCTTTTTTCAGCAAGGCAACCACACGGTCTTGCATCAAGTCCCCAATCAAGAAGAATATTTTCAGTGTAATGTAATGCAAACGATACAAGGGACTCACACGCTTTGTACAACTTTGTGGTATAATTCATTACACTTACATTGGCAAGCTTGCACCCACACTCATGTGAGCAATGTTGACACTTTTTGCAGGAAAATTACAGATATTACATTTTATGGCGTCTCCTGCTCGAATATAGACATTCAGGCACATTGCTGCCCCGATGATTTGGGGCACCTTGCTTCCCAACAATACTTGGATTTGTGAACACCTCGCTGCCTAACAATGAGGATATTTGGGTACCTCGCTTCCCAGAGTTGAGGTAATGGTTGCCTGAATATCGGAAATTTTTAAAATAGGGGGCTGATGGGAGGGGGGGGGGGGGGGGGAGGCGGGGCTTCATCCGCCCAAAGAGTGTTAGTACATCACTGAGGGCATTAGTAAGAATTATAAACACTCTTACCATCTCCTTCTGTCATCTTCTCATACATCTCATTTTATCCCCATCTGTTATTTTTTTTTTGCGTGGGTATATAAACAGAAGGTATTTTCACCCCAATATCCCTGTTTTGTATACAGCGATTAGAAGATTGAAGATGTTTTATTTGCATGGTTTATTTAATATGTTGTTATTAGTTTATCATTTTGGAAAAGACCATGAATTAAGAGACAAAAAAATCAAATCAATCAATCAATCAAAAGAAACCAATGGAACAGTGCAAGATGGTGGCTTCCCGATATCGGAACTTTAAATATTTTGGATGTGTGTGTTGGGGGAGGGGGGCGTAGACACCTCACCCCCCCCCCCCTCCGCCCCCACCTCCTACGCCTAAACTCGTAATACATTACCCAAACATTCTGGTTTAGTATCGAAGTCAAACGATCCATTGACGCACGTAGCCGTGTTCTGTCCTGTGAATCGACGTGCGCCTTGGCAATTAAAGATGGCTGTATCGCCGTGTATGAACACGGTTTGTGGCCCGCCATTGTTCGGTTTCTCGGCTATGACGTCATTGTCGAGTAATTTCGTCGTGTCACATTGTGCTGTATGGTATATATATTTCATAATCAAAATAGATAGTGGTACAAATAGATCATAATTGCACAGACCTATATCACATATATAACATATATGGCCTAGTAGTAGTAGTAGTAGAATGGTTTTTATTAGACAACTTCAAAATGGTAGCCCGAAAGCTAAATTACATTGCAAGTTTTACAAGTATTAAAAAGCATTTCAACAAAACTTAGATATAGACAAGTACATATAATACACAGTCGGATAATGGATTTGCCATAGCAGGCAATAACATAGAAACATAATAGAAACATAAATATATGGCGGAAATTAGATGTACATAATTTGCTCAATTAAGCTGAAGCTGTATTATTCTACTATGTTATAAATACATACTGCATTAACAGATCGATCATTTCCAAAATGTTTAAATAGCGACGAGCGTTTAAATTCTGGTGTTGATTCGTGTTGCCTGCTTTTGTATCTCAATGCTATTTGCATATATTAGTTTTAGACTATACTATACTGTTTTTAATGATATCATTACCATTATTTCATCATTTATTCTCATGATGTTATCATCATCATAATCATCGTCAGCGAAGTTATAGAGATTAATAGATATTAATAATAAAATTATTAAAATACTATTATTATTAGTAGTAGTATTTTTGTTATCATTACTATTATCATTATTATTATTATTATTATTATTATTACCATTATTATTATTATCATTATTACAAATGAATATTTCTTACCAAAACACAAACGATTTGAAGGGTCAGGGTACCAAATTTCATTATATTGGCAACCAAAGTTCTGAGGCAAACTGGGTGAGGTGTGGTCTTCTTCACAACTGATTTCTAAGTTACTGTCATACCACAAGTACGCTTCCTGGTCTGGCGAAATCATTATCGCATAAGGATTCGAGACGATCGGCCTCTCACAATCTAAAAAAATAAAAAATAAATAATAATCATTATTTTAATAATAATTAACACGTGAAGCAGAGGTAGTCGTAAGGCATATACTCAAGGCATGACACTCAACACAATTCAATTAGGTCTGGATTTGAGCCTAGCTCTGTCAGTCTATGGCTGTATCATGAGCAGCTTAAGTACAAAGCCTATGGGTAGCACTAAACCGTGCAGTCGGCATAGTCTCTTAGTTCAAACACTCTGTTACGCACTTCGCCTGACATGGGTTAGTCGCTGCAAACTAGCCGTGCGGCCTCTACCAAAAGTTAGGTTCTTTTGAAATTATATAGGCCCCGTGTACATGTCTATGAAGAGCTGTAAAGGCCATTATTATGTAAACCTTTACAACTATACAGCCAAAGTCGTTCAGAATAATGGCCTTTACAGCCCGTCATAGCTGTCAGTGACATCATGGGCTGGCGATCCTGTAAATCGAATAGTTGGTAACCAGGTGTTCGAGAAAGAACCATATATGTACATAATTTAAATATATAACAGGTCCATTTGCAATACACCAACAAGTGATTTAACCTTCCTAAAATAACAACATACATTATATGATTATGACGATATTCCATCACCTCACTATCAAAATATATTGTTATGGTACGAATGGATGTATGGAGTGAAGGGTATATTTTAATAGAATCTTTTGAATTGTTCCATAGTTGGGACCAGTAAAACTTACATGCGCATAAAGGTTCGCTCGTTAAATCCCATGTCCTATCCTCCTGGCATGATGACGATGTCGGTCCGTAGACGTCGCCGCCGTCGAAACACGAGAAGGTGACTACAGATCCGACATCGTAAGTTCCCTGACTAGGTGTGACGACCACGGTTGTATCCGCCAAATTAGGCCTGCCACATTGAGCTGGAATAGGAGGAAATAAACGAGGCAGTTTCACCCACACATAACAGTAGAGGTGTTTTTATAAATGTAATGCTTCCTGTGAGAAATTTCAATTATTTAAACATATTTGTGGCTTACACCCAGTAAATAGATTTTCAAGATTTTTTCTGACTTGTTTTTTTCAATACAGATCGACCAATCGATCTTATTTACTGGGTGTAAGCCACACATATGTTTACATAAGTAGAGGTGTTGTTGTCCAGTAGAAGAGTCTCTTGAATGTGAAAAACACAAGGTAGTAGGGGTTTCGAATGCCTGCTGCAGCGCTATTGTACTTTGGTGATGCATACATCTACCTTATTTTGCAGCACTCGACACAGTAAGTGAGTACCTGATAGGTTTTATTCCATGAACGCACTGAGCGCTTCTCTTGAACGGAGCTAAAGCTAGGACATTGATAACTAAAGTTCTCTGGAAATTATATCATAATGTGATATGTGCTACACAAAAGTCAATAACTGCATGTTATTACTGCATAAAATTGGGAAATGAAATTTACAGAGGTTACACTTTTGGAATAAATCTTTCAGTTAACTTGTTCAATTCCACGACTATAATATCTCCCGAATTTGTGTTGATTTTGCGCCCCATCTGAGGAAGAAGTGTAGAGAAAATCTTATATACAGCAATTTTCCTTTAAGTCTGTCGCTTGATTGCAGTTTTCCCTGACAACGGGCACAATACAAACGTTGTATTGTTTATATGTTTGTTTGCTTGCTTGTTTGTTTGTTTGTTTCTGTAATGATCCTGTAATGCCAATAATACTCTATCTTGTGTTGTTATCTGATGTATCGCTTTATTGTTTGATCATTTTACCTTATTTTGTACTTTTGATCGATTTATACTCTTATTCTGTCATGATTGTATTCTGTTTTGTATATTTTATTGGAATTGAATAAACTGAATTAAATTGAATTGAATACCGGGCTTTAAGTCGAGTTACTTGAGCTGTCGAAATATATTGATACAAAAATGAAAATAAAAGATAGAAGCGAAATGAGTAAAATATCACTGAACGATTACACCGAAACTGATTTATGATAAACGACAAGCATGCTTTAAACATATAGTTTTTAAAAATATAGAATAGGTGCAAGCAATCACAAGTTTCACGTATAGAAATCGTCCTCGAGTTAATTTCTTGAAAGTACACTGTCGCTCATAAAGGTGGAATATTTTTTTTTTACCCCAATTTATGGAATTATTTTAAAAATAATTAAAACATAATAGATCTAGATAATAGTATACATACTCAGATTTTATTGAATAACAATTTGCCAATGTTTGTTTTGCGTGACTGCTAAAGCATGTGTATGCTACTATGCTTATCAACTAGGGGACCTATGCCCTTAAGTCATAAATGACAATAATGAGGAGTAATGCCCCACAAAAGGGCACTAATATAGCACATCGACACGGTTTTGATCCTGGGGCCTCACAGTTACGAGGCCATTGCTTTGTCACTGAACCATGACTGTACACAGCGGGGGCTAGGGTAGGGGGCAGTTTCCATAAATAAAATAAAAAACAGAAAATGCAATAAATTTTCAATAATTTATTGCATTTTACCCCGGTTCCCAACATAACAAAATCCTCTGTGTGCCCATGCCTTGATTCATAATGCATGGCCGTCCAGAGGATTTTTTTTTAAATAAACAGTACTTCGAGAGGTCACAAAGGTTCGTAAGAACGATGCGTAGGTCCCCTAGTTGATAAGCATAGTATCATACACATGCTTTAGCAGTCACGCAGAACAAACATTGGCAAATTGTTATTCAATAAAATCTGAGTATGTATACTATTATCTAGATCTATTATTTTTAAATTATTTTTAAAGTAATTCCATAAATTGTGGTAAAAAAAAAATCCACCTTTATGAGCGACATTGTATTAAAGATCGTGTTTTTGCAAACGGTACAGTCACCATTAAAATAAGAGGATGCATTTTATTCTAATATGATTGATAAACACGATGTGCAAAAAAATAAAAAGGGATGTAAAGTATCGAATATCATAATCACCTTTTATACGTTGTATACAGCATATCACAATTAGGAGAGCTACGCTATGAGCTACAGACGAGTATATCCGCGCCATGTTTCCATAAGCACAGAAAGAGAACGTCAAGGCTGCATGATATCCAATCCGATAATTACTAATGATAGCAGACACCATTTAATATCATATCAAAAAAATATTTCAGACTTTGGCCCTTAGTGATATCAAAATTTAAGCGAACGTGCAACGTAAGACAAACAAAAAGCCGTACTCATCAGCTTACTAAATATTTGCTAAGGGACTTGAACAATGGACAGTACGTAATTCACTGGGGTCGGAAGAAATGAGGGACATTTATTGGTAATTATTCAGCCCTCTATGACTGATTTATTGACCAAAACCAACAAGACTAGACTTAAAGATTACTAGAGCACAATATTTTCTGCATCTCTTTCCGCCTGTCTCTCTCATATCTCTCCTTCTATATGTCCCCACCTGTCTCCCTTTTCCATTTCTTCCTCGTTTTCCTCTATCTCCTTCCTTCTCTCCTCTCTCTCTCTCTCTCTCTCTCCCAATCTCTCTCCCTTTGTCTGTCTCTTTCATTCGAATTCCTTTCTTCCCCCTTTCCTCCACTCTCTCTCTCTTTCCCTCTCTCTCCCCTCCACATCTCTCTGTGTATAATTGTGATCCCATCCCCCTCTCTCTCTCTCTCCCTCCCTTTCTCTATGTTTTCATAACCCCTTCTTTTTGTATTCACACTTTATTGATTTACTTTCAAGATTTTAAACTCTTTCAAGTTATTTTGGCAAACAGCACTTCCACAGACACTTAGACAAAAGCACACATAATTCACCATTACCTCCTACTATTCCGACATAATTAAGTATATGAAAAAAGTATATGACATGACTGTAAAAGAAAATTACTTATCCTTCAATCATGAAAAAATAGAGACTTTATATTACTGTAAAGAATCGCTTTTATTTCATTTATGTAAATTTTCAACGATATAAAAATATAAATAAGCAAGTATCAAGAATGTTTTCATTTATAGATTCTTCATAAATATAGCTGATTTGAAAGGCTTCGAGTACCTGATGTTTGCATTGAATCCTTCATTTTACATATAATTGCCATATACACTATTACAAAATAGAATACTTTAGAAATAAATAAATATATAAAGGCTTTAGTAAGGGAATCTAACGGTATAAACAAAATATTATCAGAGATAAATCGGTTTTAACTCTGTATTCGCTGTGCACTAGAACACTCAGTGTTTGTTACGTGTGCATTGCAGTGCGACAAAAACCGACAGCGGCAATGAATTGTATGTTCCCTCAGTTGAACAAAGCAAACAACGAGTTAAAGAGAAGGCCGAGCTCTGGAAAAGGTGAATACACAATTTAACATTTTTGCAACTTATTTCGTAAAATCAACTCAAGGGCAATTATAATACCCAATTGTACTTCCCATAGAAATCATGGACATGATATTTCGTTGTCATGTTCGCTTATATCAACAGGTGACGTACAAGGCTATAGAAATTGCCATAGGTTTTTTTTTTCTTCTCCAAGTAGTTGCTATCATGTAATTTGTGAACTTTTCCTTTCTTTTTGTGTTAGTGTGGAAGAGTATCTTAGGAAGAATATCCCCCCCCCCAAAAAAGCACATTTTTTGGGGGTGTGTGTCTCAAAATTTGGCCGATCGAAATTTCTTTCGTTGGGAGGGGGGGGGTCAACTTTTTGGGTCTCCCATTACCACAATTTTTTTTTTTTTTTTTTTAAATAAAAAAAAGGGGGGGGGTTCCACAAAAACACACAAAAAGGGGGGGGGGGTCAACCCCCGGCGTACGCGCCTGGTCGCAATGATTGTGGACAAGTTACGACCTGGGTAGTCATTCGTTTACGGTAAGCCTCCCGATTTTCTCGCAATATCACCGATTTCACTAGTAATTTTGGTATGAAATCTCATTATTTGATAAATTTTCGCATCAGATTCTGTGTGGGTGCGTATAATGAATATTCATGACTAGCGCATGACGTTAGGTTCCTATTGAGGCAATCAAATGCAGCGGTAGGATGGCTAGGTTACGTTAAAAAAATGCTCGACGTCATCCTGGTCATCATAAGCTATCGGCAAGGTTGTCGAACTTATCACCCATCTTGTCCACCAGAGTGAACTGCATGATGACGGCGTCGTGACCACCCGCCGTGATGACGTAATGGTCGTTGTATAGGAAGTCGATGGCGGTCACGTGTGAACTGTGGTGTTTGATGTCAGTCGAACGAGCCTAAGAGAAATGAAGACACACATATAAAATGTCAGATATTTATTGCATCTGCTGAGTGTCTGTTGGAACACCAGAAAAACATTAACTCTTCAAATCTACAGAGGTTCTCAGCAAACGTTCTTCTTTTTTATTTTTTACATGAACTTTTTATAAGAGATTGAAAGTGAAAGAGAGGGGGGGGGGCAGAAGGTGGCAAAAATGAGAAAGAGGTCGAGATAGGAGAAAAGGAATTCACGACTTGTCTGACGAGGCAGAAAAGCGTTTAATTTCTGTGTAAAATTATATGAGTTAATGCCCTTATGGCTCTACTTAGCGTTTAACCACTTCATCTTCAGAATGAGACCACTCTCAAGAATATGCCACCTTTTAAACCCAGTATTTATTCCTTAAAGGGATCCGGTAACCTTGTCTCAGATTCTGAAACAGATTTAGCTCATGATGCAATGATAATTAAAAACCTTTAGGTCAGTCAGGAACCCCATGAATTTTACAAGCCGATTGCCTGTCTGATTATCAAGATATTTATGATTGGAAATTGAAATCAAATTTTGCGATTGCCAAACGGTTTTCATAACACTACAGTCTATCGGGGAAAACGAGTATGTTAAAACCGGTCACTCAAAGATTTCTACTTTTTTGAGGCACTTCTTGATCATTTTGAAGCGCAATTTTTGTTAGGGCTTCAATATTACACCATATCAGACACTGATAACACGTAGGGCCATGCATCTCAGATTTAACATTGTTAAACGACCCCTTTAAGTCCACACAAATATTATATTTTCGTTTGTCAGATACTTCCGGTATTGAACACCCCTCCCCATCCCATATTATCAAGTGATTGTTACCTTATACGAGGTACAGGGGTACCTGTAGGCCGAGATGGCCCCGATGTTGTTCCCTGATACTAGCATCCTGTTCTTGGTGGACCTAGCTAAAGTGTCCACGTCAGTGCCTTTGTCTTGACCCGGCCAGATACCTGCAAATATGATGGTCGGTTTAAAAGTGGATTAACTTTAATCCGAGTATTAACTTTAATCCGAGTTTAAACCTCGATCTAATGGGTGGATTTTAACCTATTTACTGTCGAGCGATAATCTTTTACAGCAGCAATGGTTCTAAAAAGTTTATAATCAACAATGTATTGTTTTTAAGGATGACTGTCATGTATATATGTTTGTAAAGTACCGCGATATAAATATAATGTAGGCCTATTCAAAGAGCACTATCTATTTGTAATTGCCTATTTTTTCAGTATTATTATAGGTTTTCCCGGCCAATTTCGTAAAAGCAGCAGTCAATTTTATTAACGTGCATTCATGTTCGAGCAAATTTTCTCCACTTGTTGCTCACCTGTTTCATTTTTAAACTTGTTGCATTCAATTTCGTTTCGAGTCACCGAATTTTCTAAACATGCACATTCAAATTAAAGCTTGGTTCAGTCAATTTGGAAATGCGTAAGGGTCATTCAATTTCGCCAATGTTGAGTGAGAGGTGAATTCTTTGGCGAATTGCAGTTTCATATTCGTCTATGGGCAACCTCTTTCGCAATCGGGTCATTCAAATTAAAACTAGACCTCATAATCAAAATATGAGGCTGGATGTTCATTCGGATAGTCAGTATTTCATGTTCATTTGTTTATTCTTTTTCTCTATGATCTTTTCTGACATGATTTCACATTATACAATCTTCTTATTTGTCTGATATATCTATATTGCATTTTATGTTTTCTCTTTCTTTCGACATTTTTTTTTTATTGAAACATCTCTTTATTCATATTTTTCATTATAACTGCCTTAGGGTTTTTTTCTTGGATGCTTTGTTTTGATCAATCTTGATTGAGTAGGTGATCTTTCTTTCTATTCATTTAACATCTTTTTCTTTATTCATCATTGTATTTTGTTTCCACCATGTCCATGTCTATTAAACCTGAACTTTACCTACAAGATCTGTTTATATATAGCTTGTGCTTAGAAGAGAAGTCACACATTGTGCACCTTCTCCGGGGACAGTTACCTGTGCAATGACAGAACGACTACGCATGTCATTCTTCCAAGTAAACTTTGCATAAAACTATTAAAACAGAAGTATATTAAGTGACAAATTAACATCAAATGGAAAGCAATGCACAAATGTCACATATGTATGCCTAATCACGAAATTGAATGCATGAAGACATACCACCGTCTGTCCGGCGCGAATTTGAATGCTCTTTGCACGCTTTTCTAAATTGAATGCTCGTTTTGCACGTCTCCGTGGCAAGAGTATGAAATCGCTTGCTACTAAATCAAATTGAATGACGCAATTAGCTTTTTGAATGTTGATCTACATAGTCATTCAATTTCGCACGAATTTGAATGAACGTAACGTTAATTCGGATGCTAAGTTTACGAAGTTGGGCGGGAAAACCTATATTATAGGTTTTCCCGGCCAATTTCGTCAAAGCAGCGATCAATTTCACTAACGTGCATTCATGTTTGAGCGAATTATCTCCACTCGTTGCTCCCCTGTTTCATTTTTAAACTTTTTGCTTTCAATTTCTTTTCGAGTCACCGAATCTTCGAAACAAGCACATTCAAATTAACGTTTGGTTCAGACGATTTGGAAATGCGTTAGCGTCATTCAATTTCGCCAAAGTTGAGTGGGAGGACAATTCTTTGGCGATTCGCGATTTCATGTTCGTCTATGGGCAACCTCTTTCGCAATCGGGTAATTCAAATTTAAACTAGATCTCATAATTATTGTATGAGGCTCGATGTTCATTCGGATATTCACTTTTTCATGTTCATTTGTTTATTCTTTTTCTCTATGATCTTTTCTGACATGATTTCACATTATACAATCTTCTTATTTGTCTGATATATATATAGTGCATTCAATATTTTCTCTTTCTTTCGATCTTTATTTTTGATGAAACATTTCTTTATACAGTCATGTATTCATATCTTTCATTATAAATGAGTTTTTTTTTTTTTTTTTATTTTTTTTTAAAAATCAATCTGGATTGAGTAGGTAATCTTTCTTTCTTTTCATTTTACATCTTTTTCTTTATTCATCATTGTATTTTGTTTCCATCATGTCCGTGTCTAAAGCTCAATGCTACCGCTGTCCAGGATCTGTGTATAATTATATAGCTTGTTCTTAGAAGAGAAGTCACAAATTGTGCACCTTCTCTGGGGACAGTTACCTGTGTAATGACAGATGTCTGCTAACGAATACGCATAATCATTCCTACAAGTAAATTTAGCATTAAATTATTCAAACAGAAGTATATTAAGTGAAAAATTAACATCAAATGAAAAGCAATGCACAAATGTCACATATGGATGCCTAATCACGAAATTGAATGCTCGAATACATACCACCGTCTGTCCGGCACGAATTTGAACGCTCTTTGCATGCTTTTCTAAATTGAATGCTCGTTTTGCACGTCTCCGTGACAAGAGTATGAAATCGCATGCTACTAAATCAAATTGAACGACGCAATTAGCTTTTTGAATGTTGATCTACATAGTCATTCAATTTCGCACGAACTTGAATGAACGTAACGTTAATTCGGATGCTAAGTTTACGAAGTTGGGCGGGAAAACCTATATTATGATTATTATTAGTAGTACATGTAGTATTATTATCATTATTATTGTTGTTATTATCATTATTATAACCATCATCGTCATCATCACCATCATCATCATCATCATCATTAGTAGAAGTAGTCGTAGTATCATTGGTATTATCATCATCTCTCACCTAAGACTGAATATCCAAGTATACAGCTATGTGTATCCCATTCCACGTCCCTCGTTGTACCGGCCTTCACGCGCTGTAGATTATCAATATCCCCTAAAATGAAGGATAGAAAGAAACATAGATCGGAAAGTGTTCGCCGAACCATCGCAGTTCTAAACTATTATGTTGCGAAACCTCGAAATTATAAACAACGATCCACCAAAAACGACGAGGGTTCATGTAAAGCTGCGGTCACAAAGGTTCGTACGAACGATGCGTACGAATCTTCCTGTTTTTCCATTGTCTTCCCGAATTTCCATTGTCTGAAAATCGTTCGTACGGCGTTCGTAGCATTTCATAATGGCATTTGTGACCTAGGCTTTAACTAACGGCTGGCGTATCCTCAAATTAAAGTGCCTCCACACGGCACATAACTTCCGAGTTTTTTGTCCGATAAGAGATAGCAGCTTGATACAGTTATTAGGGCAGGTTTCACAAAATCGTCACAAGTGCTATTTAACCTACATCTCATTGAAACGCATATTACATTTAATACACACGTTTAATTGGGTTGTCGGTGAATTTTTAGTTACGACTGTTTAGTGAAACGCTGCCCAGGGTCCCGTTGCATAAAAGGTACCACTGATGGTAACTTTGCTATCGATATTAATTAATTACCATGGAAACATCACTAAATAGCCAAGTAAATCAAGGTTTTCATGGAAGTTTCCATTTAATGGCAGAGTTACCATCAATGGTAAGTTTTATGCAACGGGGCGCAGATAAATTGAAATCTTAGGCTGTGGTCGATAACGTATGGGGAAGAACTTTTACTTTCAGACTTACAGAATAGAAGGTCGTAGTTGCCCGAGACGCTTTGCAGATAGGCGCCATCGTCTGACCAATCGAGGTGAGTGATAAAACTCCCGTGTCCCTGTGGTAAATATGAAAATATAAAAACGTTTAATCTTTTTAACCGATAATCGGCACATTTGATATCTATCTTACTTGGCGGATTCGGGATAGGGGCGTGGGAAAATATCAGTCTTTAATATAAAGGTGAACAATGAAACGATTTTGTCATACTCTGGGGAAAATCCTTCTATCATCTTCTTTGGGGATTCCCGAATTCGGGGAATGAAGTTTTCGGAATATTCTTATCTCTTTCTATATCGCCCCCATACTTACTCCCCAATCCCAAATAATATGTGGTGATAGCCAAATGAACTTTCCAGGAAAAAAAAAATACAAAAAATCACCAAGAAAAGATCTTACAGGGAAAATCTCGGCATCTCCCCCTTTTCTTACAATCATAGATCCGCCCCTGCATACACAATCACACACATACACAAACACACACACACACACACACACACACATACACAAACCGCGCTTTATTGTATATCAATCTGCCCGGAAACTGTATCATCAATAAAAAGCCGAACTATTATGACCTATACAAGTTCAAAATATACGTGAGGACCTTTTTTTTTTCTTATCAGAATTTTTTCTTTTCACAAGTAAATATCTAACCCTGATATGAACATAGCAATCAAATTAGAAGGTAAAGTAAATATGACTTGGGAACCAAAATATACCTTTGTTTATATAAACATAGTTAATAAAGCCATTAAACACCCATGATTTACTGATCGGCTGGTACCTTTATTCGCGTAGATTTGATTTGTGTGTGTTTGTTTGCGTGTGTGTGTGTGTGGGGGGGGGTGCGAGCATATGAAGTACGCCCCATAGTATCAAGATCGTCGGGGACCGCAACCTCCTCTCCGGGATATCTGCCCATGTTCTCTATCACCTACTCACCTCTAAAACACCTAGTTTCCTGTAGACATGGCCCTCATCCATTACAGAGAAGATGTGAATACAGTGGTCATGTGATCCAAGTGCTAGAAGAGAACCGTCTGTGGATAAAACAAAACCATGAAGATCAATATTAGCGCAACTGGTGTTATTTTATTGTATTACGTTCAAATTTACATAATCTGGTATTGAATTGAAGATTCACGGTATAACTAGGTCTGTCATGATTTGATACCTCAAAAGACATGGTTTACTTTGTCTTAATTGTATGAGTGTTTGTTCTTTCCATCAACAAGAACGCCATCATGATTGTCATGATCAAAGTCTTTATCATTATCACCACCAGAACCATCATTTTCCTCATTCTCCTCCTCATCATCACTATCTACCTAATCATCATCATCCTTACCAGGACGACCGCCGTCATCACCGGCACAACCGCCACATTATTACCACTATCACCACTAACACCACCAACATCGTCAGTATCACCACCACCACCACCATCATCATCATAATCATCATCAACATCACTATCTAAATCATCATCAATTATCATCATCCTCATCCTCGACATCGCTATCACCGCTGTCATCACCACCATCATCATCATAATCATCAGCAGTAACATCTAAACCATCATCATAATAATCATCATCAACACCACCGCCACTGCTATCATCATAATCATTCCAACCTATGAACGCTATATTATCATCATTATCCTGATCTTCATTACTATCATCATCATAATCATCAGCAGTAACATCTAAACCATCATCATAATAATCATCATCAACACCACCGCCACTGCTATCATCATAATCATTCCAACCTATGAACGCTATATTATCATCATTATCCTGATCTTCATTACTATCATCATAATCATCATCAACATTACCATCTAAACCATCATCATCATCCTCTTCATCACTAC
The DNA here is from genome assembly GCA_035222895.1 of Strongylocentrotus droebachiensis. NCBI lineage: Eukaryota > Metazoa > Echinodermata > Echinoidea > Camarodonta > Strongylocentrotidae > Strongylocentrotus > Strongylocentrotus droebachiensis. The sequence continues at coordinate 169,081 of JAVYIG010002126.1, forward strand.
TGCTATCATCATCATCATCATCATCGTCGTCGACACTATCATCATAATCATAATCACCACCGTCATCAACATTATCATTATCATCACTATCCACATCCTCTTCCTCCTCCTCCTACCCTCCTCCTCCTGCTTCTCTTTCTCCTCCTCCTCTTCCGCCTCCTCCACCTCCTCCTCTCCCCCTCCTCTCCCCCTCCTCTCCCTCCTCCTCCCCTCCTCCTTCTCCTGCTTTTCTTTCTCCTCCTCCTCCTCTTCTTTCTCCTCCTCCTCTTCCTCCTCCTCCTCCTCTTCCTCTTCCTCCTCATCCTCTTCCTCCTCCTCTTCATCTTCATCACCACCCTCTTACCTGATGAGTACTGGATGACATCTATCTGTTCTTTGCCAAGCTGTACCGAGGTGATGTGCAAACCGTCTTCTGAACTGTGTACAATGAAGCGTCCTCCTGTCGTACCCACAGCTAACACGTTTCCCGATGGTTGGCTAAACGCACAACACACGCAGCATTTCTGTGGGACACACCACAATATTAGGAACAAAATAAAAGAACATTATATATTCCCATTTCATAAATATAACAAAAGAATGAAAGGGGGAAAAGACAACAATATCAGGTAATAATAATAGAAGTGTAGATGTAATCTACAGTATTGTTATAACATACTGTAATGGTAATATTTTGCCAAACTTTGCCCTTGTGTCCGAATTGTCACTGGGCTGAGTTAGCTTGGAAGTACCTATGTGTTCGTTTGTGTGTTCGTTTGTGTGTGTGCGAGCGTTCGTGCTTGTCTTCGTTCTCTAAATTCGTTTCAATTTGTTTAGATGATTTGTTTGTTATTTCGTTTTTTTAATTTTTTTTTCTAAATTTACCTCAACATGGACTTTCCACGAACAGCGATGGATGTCAGCCCTCCAGCTGATGACGTGCTGATCATAACCTGCCGTTGCAAACACCGGTTTGGTGGGATGCGCCGCCAACGACCAAAGCTCTTCACTGTGACCCTTTAAATAGAAGAAGAAAAAAACACGAAATATTTTCAAAATGATAAAAAAAATCATGTTCATTCTTGAAAGATGTTAAATCATAATGATTTGGGACGCTTAAAGCGTAGCATCATTAAAATATCGTGTGTGAGATGAGTTGCGGTGAATATGTAGATTTTGAAATCCTTGAATTTTTCCTACAACTTATGAAAATATAACACCTATAAAACAATCAAGTAATGAAGAAAATAAATTCAAATGGCGAAAAAAAACTATGACGACAGATGAGTTATACTTTTTTTGATATTACACCGGAAATCACACTGATACAAAATAAGCAACACTAATCATAGGTAATTGTATTCTAGGTCTATAGGTCTGACAAATAATAGTTTAATAGATATTCTGAACAAACTGTTTCTTTGTGATAATTTTCAACGAGTATAATGATGATGACCATCAAACAAAACGTGCCGACATGCTACTTAAAGGCGCCTTTTGTGGCTAGATATTCAAATAAGTGTTTTTTTTTTGTAATCTTCGAATATTTATGTCATTTACCTGTAGCACGTATTTGAACTTAGTCTGGAGTGACCCCTCCATGATGTGGTTCCGGGTCGTTCCTATGGCAATTAGACCGTCTGGACTACCGGGATTCAGGGGAGCGATGGTCCTAATACCACCAGCATTTTCTGGAAACTGTAATAAAGTGAGAAAGAGACGTTAAAGGGGAAATTCGACACTATTCGTTTATTAACGTCACATAACATTCACGACGTATATAGTATCACTTTCTTCATTGCTTCTCCTAACCATTCACATCAGTCCCCCCCCCCCCCCTCCCCCTCTCCACTTCTCTCTCTCTCTGTCTTTTTTTTTTTCTCTCTCTCTCTCTCTCCTCTCTCTTTCTCTCTCTCTCTCTATTTATATATATCTACCTATATATATCTGTTTCCTACGTCTCAGATGTTTAAAATCCCCACCCCTCCCCCTCTCTTTCTACACAATTCTAGGTCCGCCCATGTGTATATATACTCACCAATCTTTCGACCTTAGATGATGTGTAACCGCTGTGAGAGTCCCAAGCCAGCAACCTCCTATCCAGGCCGCCACCAGACAATAGGGTCCCATCGTCCAGCATGCAGAGGGCGAAGACACTGCGCTCGTGCGCATGCTGAACCATGTAGCGCAGTTTGAATGTGAAGTCCGTATCTGTATAGTAACACCATAGCAATATGACATGGATACAAGAAGATATATACTTGTTCACAACAAACCAATTCAAAGAATGTGACATGCGTTATCATATATTCTGTTAAAGGACATTTAATGCGAAAAGAGAAAAAGAAGAAAGACGGGAAATTGTATTTATGAAAGGCAATATCGTATATCATTTTATCTATTATAATTATAGTAATAAAAGTATTGCTTAATTCTACGTTTCTAGGCGCGTCACATTATTTGTTATCATACTAAATACGATAAACTCGTACCGGTCGACATGCCTATGATTATTGTTATATAGTAAGGAAACCGGCGCTCTTTCGCGTCTTCTATTTGTCCTTCTTTGAACGCCCCAGCCCCCTCTTCCCCGGCCCTCCCCCTCTTATTTACTATTGTAGCGAAATTCATTTTCACTTTAGCCCTTTAAATTGTAGAGGGGCGATAATTATTATGATTGTTTTGTCCATGTTCGTGTCAATGCTTTGTACCGTGTTCCTCACTCCGTTTTGAGCTGCCAAAGAGGAAAGTTGTGTTCTAACAGTTTATACAGTTTTCTGTCACCCTCAAATTTATTGTAAGTGTCACTTATTTAGCTTCTTTCCAAGACTTATTTAAGTCGAGAAAAAAAACAAGTTAGGGATTCACGTTGCGAAATAGTTTTTTTGTGAGAAATCGACGGTGTAATTGCCGTATTTGTATAATATTTGTCATTCAAATTTTGTAATCACCATGATTATATTGTTTTATTGTTATATTTCTTGAAAGTGCCGAATAAATGATAAATAAATAATAAATTTACAGTTCTAACTGACCTTTTTCCCACACCGTAATGCTTCCGTTAGAGTCTCCGGTCAGTACATCCCCTGTGTGTGAAAACTCGATACAGGTCACATACGCTGGCTTCTCACCCTGTAAAAGGAAGGGACAAATATTGTTTTCATCCTCACCAGCATCATCAATAACATACTCCTCATCATCGTTATCACCACCACTTTCATCATCATCATCATAATAATCATGTCGGTGTCCTTGTATATCCCTACACCCTTCGATTTCACTAAAATGAACGTCAACAATATTCATCATCATCATCATCATCATCATCATCATCATCATTGTCATCACCGTCATAATTAGCCGTCTCCTCATTCTTATCATCCTCCCCGTCGCCCTCTTCCTCCTCCTCGATCCTTGATCATCATCACCTCCTCCTCCTAATCCATCTCCACTTCCTCCACCCCTTTCCCCCCTCTCCTGTATCTCCTCCCCTCCTCCTCATCCTTCCCCCTCCCCCTCCTCATCCTCCTCCTCATCCTCTTCCTCCATTCCTCCTCCTCCATTCCTCCTCCTCCATTCCTCCTCCTCCATTCCTCCTCCTCCATTCCTTATCCATTCTTCCTTCATTCCTCATCCTCCTCCCCCTCCTCCTCCTCCTCCTCCTCCTCCTCCTCCTCCTCCTCCTCATCATCCTCAATACGTACATCCCATGTTCCACTCCTCTTATCCCTGACCAGTCGATTATCAGTCAGGGTCCAAAAGTAGAGATGTTGTCTTCCAGCCGTCACCATCGTCGTGTCATCAAAAGGATGGAAGGCACCACAAACGACAGCATCCGTACTCGCCTGGGATAAAGAGAAGAAAGAAAGAAAAAAAAAACATGAATTATCATTGTTTGCAAGAAGGTTCTTGCTTATGGAAACCTGCGGCTTGTCATTTCTAAAGACCATTTCAAATACCTAAATAGGAATAATGTTCGATATAAAGTATTTTCTTCCATGAATGTATTTCTTTAGATTCGTTTTAGTATAACATTTTGGATAAGAAAACAAAATGTGGCTAAAGATACTTAAAGGTACTTTCGGTAAAAGAAAAAATACCACCTGAATATTGATAACATACCTGGTTTGATGCAGCATCGTATAACGTGTAATCCTGTGAAAAAGGGGTAAGATCGAATATTATGGAGTTGTTATTCAGTTTACAAGCATGCACAACACGTTCTCCTTCAAATTTAAGACTGCTTTTATGAGTGAAGTCAGGCTATATTCGTCTATTTTATTAACGAATCTATACAAAGTGATGTCGGAGACCTTTATTTGTAATAACTTTAATAGAATACAATACTGGTACTTCATAACCTTTTCGAGTAAAAACATAGTAGTTGACTTGCGCATAAATTAATCTCACAATGCTTACGAGTTGATGTGAAGTTTCAGACAAATATAATTATATAAATAATATAAATTAAGTATTTATAGTCCGTTCGGAAATTCGACTTTTACTGGTGTACGTCTACAAATCAAAATAAGGAAAGAGATAATCATAAACATAGACAATTTTAGTAATGGTTAAATGAGAAATAGAATTATAACGGCTCTAAGTGGATGTTACATAAAATCGATTTTATAGATAAGGTTGCCAAAAGAGCGAAAGAGTAGAAGAGGACCAGAGGCAGAGGAGGTTGATAGAACAGAAGCAAAGATAGGAAGAGAGAGTGAGTGAAGAGTTACAGGATGCATGAGGATAAGTTAATCTTTTTTGTTCAATTAGACAGAGTTAACGTCATACATAGACTATAACAGGCGGGGAATGAATACAATGCCATACAGTATATGATCAGTGTAAGAAGTGTAAAATGTTTATCGTTTTTTTTTCTTCTTTAATTGTCATTTGTTTTGACAATGAAGTAATTTGATTGAAGTTGACTCACGCTTGACTTCGAGTAGACGCAATCTTCTTTCCATTGCCATACACTGATCACGTGATCATTGCCCTGCTCCACCGCCATCAGCCATTCTCCGTCGTTCTGTTATAAACAAAAATAAAACGAATATAAAGCATTAAAGCCCGTCTGCACTAGTTTGACCAGGGGGATTAGACCTCCCTGCAAGATCACTGACAGGTGGTTATCTCATCAAATCAGCTCTCAATTAACATAAGAAAAAGAGGATCATGGGGACCAACAGGCACCGATTAGGCATTGTTTACTATATAGAGGGCGCAATTAGTTAGACAACATTATTAGATTTTTAATATGAGCTCTCCGGCTTGTTTCATTAAATTGTGAATCATTATTATTTATTCAGTGTCAATATAGCGCCGCGAACATTTTGAGAGTAGAGGGAAAATGAGGTGTTTGACTAAACTGCCAACAGGCTCGCCCAAACAAAAACAAAATCATACCATAAAAAAAGTGTCAGATTTTTTAATTTACCAAATTCATTTTAAAAATAAAAACCGTTCGCCAAGGGAAATGAAAACAAATGATAAGATTGTCGAATAGTACTGACAGAAATAGCAGTCAATACTGAAAGAAAAAAAAATCGTTTATACCTCATTTGAGAAGCTGAGACAAGCGATGCCTTCTGAGAAGAAGTCAAGACCAAGGATGGCGTGTGTGCAGAGAGACTGTACCTCCCACACTCTCACATGTGCCTGTTATATAATAATAATAATAAAGTTGATAATAATAATAATAATATATAAGATTTGTAAGGCGCCGAATCCACTTGAAATCAATTGTTCCAAGGCGCACTTGTGACACAAAAACAAAAAGAGAGATACATGAACGCATCTGCATTATAAACAAAGGAACAGATTTAAGATATCAGCAATACAAGAGAGAAAGTGTATGATATATAGAATAATACCCCCGTTGCAGTCGAACTAAATTGAAGTGGTCACTGGGCACTCAAATGATAGGTATATTCTAAATTCTGTTGTAATAATCGACTGACCAAACACCTGACATGGCTTATTGATATTTTCCTCTGTGAAGTGCTTTATTAAGAATGTATTTCATTTTGCTAATTATGTTTTAAATACTTCAAACATTCCAGGGAATAATAGAATCCCTCGATCTGTTTTAATTCTGCTATCCTTCCACTTAACAATCTCCACGTGTTTTTAAGTTGTAAAAAATCTTATAACTTATGTCAGATTGTGAAAAAAACATATATCAAAATGTTGATTTATATGAGATTGGAGACAAAAAATGAGATTATAAAAAAAAAATCATTTCAAAACACTTATGCATGTCTATATGAGCGTAGCTGTAATTTAAAGAAGCGGATCATTTAGAATGAACGAACGGGGGTAATGATGCATGACAAAACAATGGCAGCACATTATGTGACCTATTTAAAATTGATCCTGCCTCAAATGACATTCACTGATTCATGTCTTAACAACAGTTGAGTATTTGAAGGAGGGGTAAAGGGACAGTTAACCCTCCTGACAGACTTCCAACCAACAAAAAGAAAGGCAGCAACTTTTGTTAATAACCTAGTAGGGGGCTAGTATAGGGAATCATGAGTATGAGTCGTCAAAGCCACAAAATAAAGTCATGTTTTAAAAGAAAACCATTTTGGGCGATAGCCCCCCACCTCCCTCACTCTTTCGAAATCATTGGCGATGACTTCACCTTGTTTTTTGTGTTTATTTCCAATTTTCCATTTCACGTTGTCTGAAACACAGAACAGTTTCCTGCTAAGTGACACATATAATAGTGATTAAACGTTGCAGACGAATAGTAATAGGGACTTTTAGATTTACACGACGAGAGCGTGGACTGCCGCGTGTGACATTGTGTTAAGGCAATGGGCCGTGCCCGGCAGTGCCTTAAAAGGACGTCACATTACCTTAAAAGGATGTCACACGTGGCGGGCCACGTTCTCGTCGTGTAAATCTAAAAGTCCCTTATATCAAACAAACCTCAACTAGGTTTTAGATACAGACACAAGTGTGATAGATACAGATTAAGTCATAAAATATTATGTTAAATTCAATATCAAACATGAAAAAGTACAGAATATCAACTAAGGTTTTTCGTTTCTGTCTGTCTGAATTGCACACACAAAAAAATCAGGGTGTCATAAAACAGCAACGGTGCAGTTTCAATATGAAGACTAACGATTTAATATCATACAGAAAAAAGGTGGATGTTTTGTGAAATAACTCAAACGATTCGTGGGTTGCCGTGGTTACTTACACAATGACACGCAGCGACATCTGACGGCTTTGTGGGGTGAATATATCGATCGCATTTCTTATTATTTTTCATAGAAATGATTGATTTAAGTTAACAAGAAAACAGAATAGTGTACTTTTTTTCTTTACAGATTCAATGGTACTTACTAAAACTTACGTCTACAGGAATAAAACAGTCAAATAATGGGATTGGGGGCTTGTTCGGATATGGCATGGTGAACCGACGAAAACATTATAAATTCACAGAGAACAAACCAAAAAGTTGCTTACATTGTAAACTTAATTCAGTTATATTTAGGACTTGGACTAATACTACGGTATACGATTTGTGCCCTTAAAAAGTATTGAACATGGTGTAAATTAGAAGGAAAATACCTTAGAAATTATGATCTTTAGATAATATTTTTCCTTCAATAATGAACTATCAAAAATATAAATTCTGTAGATTTGTGACCTCGATTTGTACGTCCCTTGAGAAACCAATGCCAGGAATGGTTAGAGGAACTAGTGGCATGAACGGCCTGCCATTGTACAAGTCCAACTTAAATCAATCTGAGTCTTTGTGAAACACTACCCTGATTGTATCTCCCAATTTGGCATGAAACTGATAGAGCTTAGGCCCTTCAGACAGACAACAGAAGTCAAGAGTCAGAAATTCTAAAGCATATCACGCTATGACTCGTCATGATAAAACCGCCACGGTTTTGCAGCGTCGTATCTGAACGAGCCTGAATTTGCACTATTTTAGGTATGAATGATGACGCCAAGTTGAACTTTATTTGACAGCTGAAAGGCCTTGAATTTGATAGGCCATTTATGTTTTTCAGATTGCTTGATAACGAATGACCATGAAATATTGATTGCGTATTGTAATCTGCAAAATTGGCAATAAGAGGGTACATTGTTGCTGAAAAGGAATCAACACATCTCAAAATGAACAATGCATCAATTACTGAAGCAAAGGACGAAACAGATAGACAGGTAGATAGAGAAAGAGAGAGTGAGGAGGTGGGAAAAAGAGAGAGCGAGAGAGAGAGAGAGAGAGAGAGAGAGAGAGAGAGAGAGAGAGAGAAAGACAAAATAAAGAGAGAGACAGAGAAAGAAAGAGAGAGAGGGGAGGGAAGAGAGAGAGAGTGGGGGAGTGGAGAGGGAGAGGGCGTAGCACTGGTCCGGTCAAAGAGGGAGGGCCGGGGGTTCTAGCTGCTCTTAATCGGTTGTGAAATGGGGAAAGACGTGGGGAGGAAACGGAGACGGGGAAAGATGTTTCATCTTTTGCACTGCATTTCTTCTTCAATATCTCTCTTTCTCTTATCATTCTTTTTGTTCTTTCATTAAAGGTAAAGACCAGTATTGGTAACGCCCCAATTTCAAAAAATGAAATGTAAGCTCTCATTACCAATCATGTGAAAGAATATGTTTTGACTAATACATGATGATAAAAAATTTGCCGGGAAACCGCCTACTAATTCATATATTTGGTAAATTTGTTTCTCTCATGGTCCTGTGAGAGATATAGGGTAGTCCCATATACATCTTTCTGTGTATAGTGCTTGTAACTTTACGAAGAATGGGCCAAATTTCTTATCATTTTGATGATTCCAGAACCTTGCAATACACACAAATTCTTATATGCTAGATGATCAACCTTTTCTGCTCGATTCCACAACGTTTCTTTCACAATTCAATCGCATGACCATAACTGGTCTTTACCTTTAAGCGGCATTACAATTAGATTGGTATAAGTTTCCACGCAAGACCCCTTTTTTAGGGGAGAGAGATAGCGAGCTGGAGAGAGAGTAGAAAGAAAGGAAAAAGCAGAAAGAAAGAGATGAGGAGTAGAAAGGCAGAAAGGGGAATAGAGATAAGTATATAGAGAGAAACATTGTAGAGGAGAGTAGAAAAGGAGAGAGAGAGAGAGCGCGTGAGAGCGAGAGAGAGAGAGAGAGAAAGAGAGAGAGAAAGAGAGAAAAGAGAGAAAAGATTGAATTATAAATAAAAATATCAACGGTTAAAATCAATTCTTACCGTAGAATCAGGAAGTTGCCCCGCCTTCTGCCCTGTTGCTATATAGGTGCCACTGGGATGAACGGCAATACTGTAAGCAAAATTATGTCAAAAGACTTTTTTATTAAATTTTAGCTCGAGAATAAAATGTTGAAGTTAGCAATATTACACGAATAAAATCATAGATTGCTGGATAGCTGGATATTATCTCTGTTCACATAGGCCCTTGTCTTCTAACCTAGCGACTGGTCCGACACCCTCCAAAAAAATATCTAGATACCGCAAAATATTTCATGTCTCAATATCTCCGTTTTTGTCCTAGATGATATCTTTGTTTACCAAGGTCCCTATCGTTTAAGATGTTGAATATTCCGACACCACCTCGTCACACAATGATTAAAGTATCGCAGTCAGTCTTCCTTTTGGGTATCTTCATTATGGCGTAGATAAGATCATGTGTATTGCCCTTTAGGTGCCAAAACATGGGTCGGTCGGTCGGAAATCTTTTTTTTTTAAAACTTTTAAAAATATTTGTTACTCCCTCTTTCGGCTGATATTTCTCAGTTTTTAATGCTTTAATACATTTTTTTTTCTTTTTTAAAAAGCCGACCGTAGATTTAAAGATTTTTGGGTCGGTCGCAAAGGGCAATATATCATTTGTTTTGTAGGCCTTATCATCAAGGCACATTGTTAGGAGATCTGAAGGTGTTGAGAAGCAAATCCTGAAAGGAGCAGTCGAAGGAAAACTGGGTAGAGGTCGTCCACCAATATCTTGGACTGATGATATCAAGAAAGTGTCTGGACAAGGAATGAAAGGTGCAACACAAATGGCAGGTGAAAGAGTTGCATGGCGTGCTCTCGTGAAGACCACAGCAGCGCTTTACAGCGCCACCTGAAGTTGATGATGATGATGATCATCATCAGGATAGCGATACCGTAGCAAAACATTCTTACCTTAATTTAGAAATCTTCATTACAGCCAAAATAGCGTCTTTTTCCACCCAAATCCCAATCTATTTTGTTCAATGACGACTGCTCCGACACCTCACCATGATTAAGGAATCACCAACAATTCTTACCTTTGGATATCTTCATTGTGGCCCAGATAGTGTCTCTGTTCATCTAGATCCCTGTCGTACAAGATAGCCACCGCACCGACTGTGTAGAGAAGCTCACCAGACGGGAGGACATAGAGGTTATTACGCATGTCAAATCCTCGGTAGCCATAGCTGTGTTAGCGATTTTGGTCAAGGATTAGGAAACAAGAAAGTTACGCTTTCACCAGTCGCGAAGCTACAGGGGGCATGGGGGCACGTCCCCTACCCCTCCCCCATCGAGTCATGAACGATAATAAAACGACAGGGAACAAACGAGAATGAAAAGAAGGGATAATAATAACAATAATAATAATACTCAGTTTTTATATAGTGCTTTTTACCAAACTTGGAGATTATTACCTCGGCTTTAACTGTGCTGCCATTACGGCGCTCTAGCATTTCAAAGAATTGATTTCTGCCAGGTACCCATTTACATCACCTGGGTTGAGTGTGTCAATGATACGGAGAAGGGGTAATGGACGAGAAAAGAAAACAAACGACCCCCTAGCTTCCACCCCCCCCCCCCCAATCGATCAGTAGCCTCCATCAATAGGTGGACGCCATTGGCTTTCGCATGGTGTAAGCAGGTGAGAGAAGAGTGTTGTTATCGGTTTCATATTTGTATGAATATACTGACAAATGCCACTTAGCAACCCTAATGAATCTGATACCACAATGAGGATACAGCCCGCGAGACCGACAGGCCAGGAGGAAGACGGCCCACAAAAACGACAGCCCAAGAAACCAACAGCCCACGAGAGTGAGAGCCCAGGAGATAAAGTCAGTCTTGCAGGGACTATGAAAACTTTTATGTGGATTCACTAGACCGACGTTGTAGGTCTGGTGGGCAGTCTTGATGTTTGGCATACATAGGCATACATAGGCATTTTGTACGTTAAACATTCATAGGAAGTTCCAGACGAAAGTTTCTTTTCGATGGAAACACAAATTACTAAAATACCGTAATTTTTGTTAGAAATAAAATGTTTTATTAAATACCTTGAAGGGACAAATACAAGCGTCATTTTAGCAGGAGCTATCTCCAAAAAAAGAGAGAAATGATGGCTCAGGAATTAACAAAAGGATACACCCACTCTAGCTTGAGTTTCTTTTTGGGCGGGGAGTCGGGTTGCTTCTTTGGTTCTTCTGAAGGTGGTAGGAATTCTCGGAGTTGACCGTGTACCTCTACGCTCATCGGACCGGGTAGGAACTTCTTGGGCTGCTGCTGCTGTTGTTTCGTGTGTTTCTTCTCCTTTCGTCTAGCTCCTCGAGGCTTGGTGTTCTTGCTCGGTCCCTGGTGATCCTCTTCGACTTGATCTTCGGATTGGCTCAGATCAGGAGAGTTCTGTATCTAGAGAGTCAGGAGCAGAATGAAAACAAGGTAACATATCAACCCATCAAATCAGTAGGCCCTACTGATTACCGGCTGAATTTGCTCATTAATTATATATTTTGTTTATTGAGGTCATATTGTTGCCATCATCGACTTGATCTTCGGATCTTCGGGCAGTTCTGTAACTAGTGAGTCCGGAGCGCCGTAAAAGGGATTTTATTCCCGTCTGTACACAGCCATGAAATGCCATCATATAAGTGCCATGTAAAGGTTAAACGCACCGTGGTGGTTAAAGAAATTCTCACTTTCTTTTTTGACAGGAAATGTAAATTGAATAATAACTGTAATCGTGAATTGAAAAAAGAACTGACACCATAATCACAAAAATATGTCTTTCTTTCTATTTCTTCGTCACCCGTCTATTGTTTAATCTTTATATTCACTTCCGTATTCATGGACATCTGGGATATCTGATATATTCGAGAGCTGTTTCTCACAGCAATGATTTGAATCTAATAATGTCAGATGACTTAGAACAATTTCTCCGTTCTGAAGTCAATATATGGTCATGCCAATGAAAAGTGTAATTGCAAAACCCACAGATCTATTGAACAATCTCTAATCTTCTGACATTTCCATTTTTAAACAGGACCATCATTCGATGTAAGGTATGTGTCTCTGACCAATGTAATATCGTACCTGTATCCTTTTATCAAGCAACCTCTGTTTACTCTCCCTGAGGTTGTACGGCATTCGGCCTTCCATGATGCGGACACCTCGGGCAGGCTTTCCCGTCTCTTCTTCGAAGTCCATCAGTTCTAAACTCTCGTCGGTGGCGCTGTCCTGGCTGTTGCTGAGGAATGCCTTCCGGGGTTTCATCGGCGGTAGGGGAGGTCGGGTATCACGGACGGGTATCATAGACCTTGCAGGATAAGCTTGTAGATGAGAATAAAAGAGGCTGAATAAGCATATGCCTGCACGTTTAGGACTTCCAAACAACAATTTCACACCGGCAACCCGAGTGTGGGATTCTCGGTGAATATTCTCGGTGAGGATGAGGAATATATAACAATGGAAATAAATAAACTTAGACTAACACCCTTCTTATACTTACCGGGTTGGACAGTTTCTTCCTCTTTCTTCCATCTTTTATCCTTAAACCGCTTCCAATCCTGGTACATCATCGCGTACCTTCCGACCTTCGCCATCGATGGACCTCGCTGCGAAGGCTTAGGATAGTCATCAATGATGTCGTCCATAACTATTCTATCTGCAGAAGCGTTGAGATCGTCGGCCTCGTCCCGCTGTCTGCCGAGATTCGATGTCCGTTTCAAGGGTTCATATCCGCAAGCAATGAACATACTTTGGTCCTTGAAGTCGCGAAAAAGTTGGGTAAAACTAAGAACCTGCAGGGGAACGATATCGATATAGACGTCAATTAATACAACTTGCATGATCCTCACCACAAGAAAATGCCAAGTGGAATATAAGTTTCTTATAATTTTAGGCCCAATATCAGGGGGAAATGAAGGTAAATACAGCATAAAAATGAGCTGGATTACACCGATAGTTTGTAATTTTGGGAAGAATTGAGAGAGATTAAGGTCCTACTTTGAATAGATCTTGGTCTGGGACAAAAGCGTACAGAGCCATACTTATGATACGTTTCATACACATGATTAAAATCGTAGTTAAGCGCGTATAATTATTGTCTTAAGTTATTGTCAATGTACTAGTATCCACATCACTAAGACAAGAATATAGTTAATTGTAAATGAAAATATACTGGGGAACAACAAAACAAATCAAGTCGCATACATTCTGCATGATTGTCTTGAAAAGACAGATATACAAGAAAGACCATCTTACCTCGTCCTCTGTCCTCCAAGTAAAGAGTTTCCTGACAGGCGGGTTATGCATCATAATTGCTTGGCTCATGTCCTTGAGAACGTCATCAAAGGTCTGAGATGTCTTTGGATTGATCAGGATCTTGGCTCTGCTGGCCCGGTGTGTATTGCTAACGATCTGTATCACCCTAGGTTTAGCCCACTGTGCTACCTGTGGTTCTATAGAAGGGTTCTGTGTCACTGCGTTTATCGAGAGCCGCCGGGCAAACTTCCCAAAACGGCTGGTAGGGAATTCCTCTATCAATACATTATTGGTCGGGTCCGTCTCATTGATTATCAGGTTCCTGTCTGATCCCCGGACACCTTTCATCGGTTTTTCCGTCGACCAATAGCTGTTGGTGTGATCGGCCCTGCCGTAAGGGGTCCGATCACTGAACTTTCCGCTGGAACAGACATACGCGCGTCCGTCGACAAAGTCCTCAATGGCCTGCACCTCAAGGCCACTGAGCGAGTAGATTTTGCGGACTCCATAGGACAGGGCCACTTTCCCCGTAAGGAAGTGCTTCAGGACATCCATGGTGGAGTAGTTCCGGATGCTGACCGGAAGGGTGATGCCTTTGAAATGTTTGTCGCCATTGCGGTAGAAGGTCACGACCTTTGTGGTGAACTTTCCTTGCCTGGGATGTTGTTGCTTTGGAGCTGGAGGCAGATTACGACGCACCTGAGGTGGTGTTAGATCAAACATGGCGTCACCCCGTGGCTCGTAGTCGTCCTCGACCTCCTCTCTTGGAGGTCGACGAATGGCGGGAGGTTGCTGGTGGACGACGTCTGTTTCTTCCTCGTCCTCCCAGTCGTCCTGATAACCGAGATCGTCGCTTTCTGGAGTGGCCTAAAACAAGAGAACAAAACGACCCTCGATAAAATAACGCTTCTGCGAGAAATATAACATGACACAAAATAGAAAGTGGGAGCACTGGAGTATCTTGGGAATTAGGCTCTTGACTCTCATACAATATTTTGGTCTCGGGTTCGATCCTTGCTCGTTGCTTACATCCCTAGACAAGCTGTATTGTCAAGTTTGTCCCTCTAGAACCAGATGGATTATGCAGGTACCTGGCAATGGTGGGATAATAACAACTGCGGAGCCCTCGTAAATAACGGTATGCAGAATGGTGGTCAAAGCGTGGGTTGATTGAACCTAATCATAACTCATTAATGTGGACTGGGTTAAACCTAGTTTATAATATTTGTCAATCGCCAATAACCTCCGCATTCTACACAAAAATATTTCATTCTGTAATGACATAGCTATAGGCCTAAATGACGTACATCAATTTATCAGTTAAAAGTCGTTGAAATATCACAGGATGATATAATATCTGTTTTTTCATGTAGCGTTTGTAAAAATAGCAATATTTGAAATAAAGAAAAGAAAAACTAAGTGGTCTATCAATCAGTGGATCAACTTATGCTCACTTGCTACTCCCCCCCCCCCCCCCCCAGAAAATGAATGATAAAATCATGAAAATACACAAGTGAACAGATAGTCGATACAATGGACAAAACCATGAACAATTGATTTCAGTGTCCTTGAGGAAAAGCAGAAAGGCAATCAGCCGTCCCAATCCGTAAAGAGAAAATCAATTGTTTTGTCAGGGGAGTATACGTCGTTGCCTAGATGTTAAGCTGATCGAGGTACATCATGTCTAAAGAATATATGCATAATATGATCCAACTTTATCCCGACGTTTAAAGTCTTGATTATCTTGCAAATACATGTTAATCCGTATGTTTTTAGCAAGGTTCAATGTCTCTTTTGTATGCGTGTATATTCTCCAACCTCAAGAATAGATTCGGTAAAATTAATGTGATCGTGCGGGTGGTGGGGGAGGGGGCGGTTTGGGGGGAGGGGGCGGTTCGGGGAGGGGATCAGCTATCGATATTGTCATTTACAAATTCACTTTATCTATTATAATAAAGTCTAGATGTAAATTCAGAACATCGTACATTTCTATAGCTGTATAGATTACCTAAATCCATTCATCAGGTTCTTCCGAAATTAGGAACCTTTCAGAATTATGAACTTTTTGAAGATCGAACTATCAGATAGCAGTAGGTGTAAAGGAAATCAAAGACACAACTTTTTTGTTAAACCATCACAATCATACCTGCACCTGTACCTGTGCATAGCTGCACATGAGAAGGTTGAGTTCAGGTAAAGGTGAACAAAATAATCTATTAGCTGTCTCGATCTTTTCGATTTCAGTTTGGAAGAATATTGTAACAAAAATGTCCCCTGATTATAATGATGATTGCTTTTCGGATAATCTTATAATTGAAATATATCGAGAAACAGTTACAAAGTGTGGACGAAGCCCTCGTGATACATGTCTCTGAAGTCACATTGCTATGGGCAGTGCATTATTAAAAAGACTAAGTCCATTTCTTTTGGTGATTAAGAACCTCAGATTATACACCAGTTTCATCTACATTTCCAGTCGCTTCTAGACACTTTCTTTTATTCTTTGATTGCATGGATATCTCTGAACGTTATCTTTTACACAAAATATAGCGTTTAACCAGGGTTTAACTTTATAAATGCACCATAAACAAGTGTTAGTATTATAGCGAGCTGTGGAAGTTAATCAGTAATTGGTTCAAAACGTGATTCCATCCGTTTTTATATACATTTACCATGATTTGTTTTGTTTGTGTGTGAACAATAATCCATCTTCTTGCATGAACGTTCAAATGCAACATTCTCAATCATTACATAGTTCAGTATATTTTAATCATAATGGTATATAAAGTGTGTATCAAGACTGGAAGGTAAATGAGTTGAATTCAGCAAAGAACGTATCTGAAGATTACGGATTAATATTCAAAATATACATCAAACTAGATATAACACAGAAGGACGTATCGAAAAAGAATGCATCTAGTAATACTCATTCGAATAATAAATACATCTAAAAATGCTAGTCAAACACATTCCTGGGTTCATGTATCTAAAAATATTGTCGTATTTGAGAGAAGTTGTATTAAACATATCTTTGTACAAAATAATGATAATTTACACTTTTTAGTTTCGAATAACAAGAGCTTCCGATCAGAGAAATATTTCTAGAGAACAACAGAGTACACTTACCATATTGACGGAATAAAACACACAGAGGAACAGTAAATCTATATGTACCTGTTAAGTTACTCCACTGCGCAAGCATATTCCAAACATATTGTCCAAAGAGCCTTCGCCAAATGCATTTACTGTGATGGTCTATCTAATCAGTATCCCAAATATAATGTCTAATTCCACAAAGCGAACACACACAAATAGTGAAGTCGGGCTATATAGGTATCAACTAAAAAATCCGCTCGTTAGTCAGAAATCGAAAGATAACGATATCTGTAATCTCGAATGACCCCGAGCTATGAAGCGTTTTCATATCGACCAGAGTCTTCAGGCTCGTAATGAAATGTGTAAAGCCTCACAAAGGATTAAGGGCGACATCTATCGATCAGATTTTGTCTCGATATTGATCATCTTTCCTCATGATCGAATCACCGATATCTTGAAGTCGTCTGCTCGGGAATTGTATTGTTCGTTCCGCGATAAACATGCGTTGTTTTGATGCTTTGCGTCACAGGACTTAAGAGAGCAAACAGTAGGAAAGGGATTTCAGGTACAGCGACTTATGACTAATACTTGTAGCTTGTATTGTAAGAGGTTTCTTTTAATTTGGTTTGAAAGTAAGCAGAGAACAGTCTTAGATCATACGCGTCCCTCCCTCCCTTACTCCATCCCTTTCTCCTTCCCGAACATCTTCATCCATTTCTGCCTTCCCTCTCTCCCCACCCTTCGACTACCTGTTTTTCTTCAGGTTGTCTCTCCTTTTTACTCGACCCTACCCCCTTTCCAGTCACTCTCTTTCCTCCTCTTCCCTCACGGTCTTGTATATCAATTTCTCTCAGTATTGCTGTCGCTCCCTATCTCTTGCACTCCCCTTTTCTCTCTACATCCTCCCCCTCACATCTCTCTATTTCTGTATATCTATCTGTCTGCCTGTCTGTCTGTCTGTCTGTCACTTTCTCTGTCTCTGTCTCTCTGTCTCTATCATTCTTCTACATTGGTTTCTCCCTCTCTTTTCTCCCCAACTAAATCAGTTCAATGATTTATATTTCCCGAGCACAACGCCGGGCCTTTTCTTCAATCTGTTCATTAGCAATCAAGTACCGGGCGTGGTGTTACCTAGCAACCCATACTCTAACACGTCCTTCACAATTCCATGATGATATAAATAATAGACTCTCTCTCTCGCTTTCTCGCTCAATTCGTTTGTACCCTGCGTTCCAGCTGTATTCAAGGATTTTCATGGGCCATCCAACATGCATTGATGGTCCAAGGTTATTATGCCCTAGATTGATGTTATGAAGAAATCAATTGCTCCCCTTTTGCCTGATTTCAGATGATTTTCAAATCATGCTTTATTGTTCAAGTACCAAGTCATGAATGTGATAATAACCGTTACTGTATTAATATATCACTTTCAAGTGGATCCTGGGGGAAAAGCAAATATTTAGGTTCCAAGTTTCAAGTTCAAGTTTCAAGTTTATTTGTTTCACATTTCACAAAAAAAGAATTCACATAATTGACAAGATTAGAACATATTATGAAATATACTAAAAGTGTCACATTATATAATTAATTCTTTGAAAAGACGTCGAAACTAATTGTAAAAGAATAGAAGGTTATATTTAGGTTCCAAACATCATGATAACATAATGCATCATATCACTTAACACAATCCGTTTCCACCCCCTCTCTCTCTCTACCCCTCTCTCTATATATATATCTCTCTCTCTCTCTTTCTCCCCCCTCTCCCTCTCTCTCTCTCTCTCTCTCTCTCTTCCATCATTTTCGTCATTTGATTGGGGGCACATGCCTCTCTACCTCCTATATACTACACCGCTGATCTGCACTTTCTGTATAATTTGTCTAGACACTAAATGTTAAACCAACCCGTTGAATAAGCAATCTAACATGGACTTTCACACCCTTCCATGGCTTACAAACTAATGATTAATACATTTAGAATATCTAGATGAAGGCCGACGATGGGTGCAAATAGATTGTTAATGGAATGGAATTGTCATGTAGACTAAATTTATATATATTTTTGCTCTGGTATCTAAACAGTTACCAGGGGAAACGGGGCATTGATATTGAACTTGCATGCAAAAGAGCAATATAGCCATAATATGGTCATTTGCAATCCAGTATAGTGCTTGCTGTTACCATACCAACCAAACACTCTAACATTATTGTTGATGGGTCTGTCTTTTCAAGTACAAAAGATAAAATATCCACTTCAATTGATTGCATCTGACATAACGTACATGAAAATCATTTTGTCATTATTGATTTATTAGAAACGCACTTATTCATGCCCATCATCTCGTGATTAAAAAAATGTTAATTTACACACAAAAATGTCGATCAACTCCGGGAACACGACGAAGCGTTGACAATCATTCACATTAATGTATGTATGTCTAATTTCGACCTGTCTGTTCGTGTATCTCTCCCGAGCAAGGTGTATGACGTTGCTAGGTTACGAGTTGACACAAGACAGAGTGATCTTTCCATGCTATTTTATCATCCAAAAGATGAAAAGGTTAAACTCCAACGGCATTTGAAAGATAATACTAATTTAGAACTTCCCTCAAAACGAAAGGGCTTGAGATGTCTTTTAGTGGGAAAATAACGAGCATTAGTTGTCGAATCTACTTTAGTGATTGCAATTATTTAAGTAATAGTATGATTTTCAGACCCTTGTACCGAATGGTCGTACGTTTTGGGCTGCGCGAAGATTCAATCAGTTTAGTTTTGGCCATTACAAGAAGTCATTGATCATTGATGTAGATATATTTTGCTATTATAAATGCACCTGTTACAGCTCATTTGATGTATGTTATCATCATAGAAAAAAATGAAATCAGTCACTCATTCAATAGTGTCTGACAGTGAAGTCTAGAAAGTAAACGGATTTCCTTGCATAATTTGAATAATAGGACACTGCTAACATTTTAATTTCACAGATACGACAAACGTGACATATTCATAATTCCTGCAAAGTTCTACAGATTTGTTGTTGGCTGCAAATGGGACATAGTCGTGGGTTTCCATGTTCAGAAGGTCATAATTCGCTGACAACAGACTTGGTGGAAACTCCATTAATGGATGTACAAGTCTCGCACACATCAAACCTGTGGCCCCATCAAGAAAGTCCTCCTAGTCTCTCAAAGATCTTCGGATGAGGGAAAAGTATGATAATGACTTTACCCAATAGGTTATGAAAGGGCAGAGCATTACATCACCTTTTATTGGGTAAAACCTGAATGGTGTCGACTCCCCCATGAGAGCCCACTACAATGCGTCTTTAAATATGTGGGCCAAAATATATGAATTCGTATCTTTGGAATTTGTATCATCGGTCATACTCGGTGGATGAAAAGCAAATTAACAAAGCAATTAATTATGTTGGTGATGGGTGTTGTTGTCCAGTTTTTCCACCCCCCCCCCCCTCTCTCTCTCTCTCTCTCTCTTTCGCTCTCTCTCTCTTATATTTATTAAACCAACTATTGATGGGGATCCCTGCCCCCATGCCCTCCCCGTATATCTACGGTTCGGTATTCAAATTGCGATGGCAGCATATAAAACATTATTTTCTGGAATATTATAGGCGAGTGAGAAACTAGTTCAACAGTTACAATGCAAAAAGCCGTTACTATGGTAAACAAAAAACACGATTTCATAATATCGTTTATTTCAGTGAGATCGTTCAACATGAACAATAGACACACTGTTGCAATCAAGTTATCCGTTGCCATGCGAGAGCAAGAGACGAAATACAAACATTTTGATATGATGTCGTTATCGTGTGCTTCATACGAGCGTGGCTCATCCCTTATTTAGATATAATGTGTCAGCACAATTGAGATTAAAAGGTTAACCATGTAGAAACATGTACCTCCGCTGTTTTTACATGCGATCAGGTAATCATATAGATTTAACAAGTGCCTTGCGCACATCCCCGGTCATTAGACATATCAAACGATTCATAAAAGCTAATTGCAATATGATATATTCACAATAGTTATTAGTCAGAATAAACAGAATTTTCACTATTTATTTCATGTTTATTTCCTTATTATATTTTAAGACTTCAGTTTACTTTATTTTATTTTATTTCACTTTATTTGTTTCCATTTATTTCATCCGTTCTGAGCTGCTGCTGCTGCTGCTACTGCTTTGTCAAAAGAGGGCGCACTTTTATATCATTACTGCCCAAACATTTATTACCCTTGAAACAAAAACAAAACGAAAAATATAGTCGATTATCTAAAATTATATCCTCTCAAACTGGAAAAGCTATAATGACAAAATAAAAACATAAAAACACCGCTTCAAATATATGGTAATCTACTATCAATTTCAACGCGATCGGAAATACAGAACTGTAGACCTAAACGCTCTCTTGTTTTCCTATTTGAGGTGGTAACCGCGCATAAAGATCGCAAACCAGTATTGATGCATAAAACCCTTACAATGGAAATCAATAAATTAGCTCAGTCTTTCTTTTATTCTTCCGTCGAAAGTCTTTTGTGGGGGACAGGTTCTCAATTGATTATTTTCTCCCTATATCTTATATTCCCCGTGTACTAAATAATCCGAGGCTAAGCTTTGTTGACATCTAGAACAGGAAACAAACGAAAGCACGAAGTATAGGATATTCATTGAAGGCAACGGTTTCGCGAAATAACTCATGAATTGTGCAAGAAATTTGTGAGATATGAAAACGCTCAAGTTCTTTGACGACGAGTGTAATATAATGATGGTCATAAGTTATATGAACACCTTTCAGATAAACACGTGTAACGTTGTAGCAGGTCATTTCTTGCAAACAAATATTTTGAATCTAAGATACTTTGCTACGAAATGACAAAGAAGATCAATATTTGGTTATGCCATATAACAAAGCTATTTGAAATACAATAGTTTATAAATTTGATGAATGGTTGTTAGGAAACTGAGCTGTTGTGAAAGTACATCACACTACTTTATATATATATATATATATATAGGCTATCATATCATTAATCTCAGGCTGTCGATTTTATCTAATTTTTTAATTTTTAATTTTTTTTAATTGAAAATTATTTAAAAATGGCATTCCATTCCGCTTGGAACTGGACTAACATATCATAGAACAAAAAGTGTTGGTCTATGATTACATAATATCTTAAAGAACATACCCATCCTTGCTCCTCGTAGCCGGGAGCCACCGGGGAGAGCTTATACCGACGTTTGCTCGGGGAAACAGTGCTGTTTGTCCGCCTTGACTCTGGTACTTGCAGAAATTGAGACATAGTCCAATCTTTCTTTGATTAAATATTGTTCTCCCTTCTTGAATATCAACTTGAAATCCTCACATGAAAATTATGTATTTCAATGCCTTCACTCGCTTGACGTTGTTACGGCGTGCACAGCTGCTTTGTGTACAGTCAATAAATGTCGAACACGATATATTTCCGTACAATAAGAAATTGCTATGAATAAAAGATGATCTGTACGGTCGTATTATCATTTCCATAATTAGCCTACATTCATCATCGGTTTATTCGTCTCTCCTTTCCGTACATTGTAGATATTGAGAATTAAAAGCTCGTAAAACACAAAACGGCCGTATCCAGTCGTATAAACAGGTGTCATGCACTTGGAAATACTCTGTTCGCTTATGACACACGAGTTGCCAGTCGAAGTAAAAAGCGAATGAAAGAAAAAATATTGTTCGTAGTTACCGCTCAGTTGCTATTTGTTTAGGTGCAGTTCACGTTTGATGATCCCTCGATTACAACGTGCCTAAAACACAATTTCAATTTTAGATGATCCTAAACGGTGCTAATATTTATTGAGATCATAAATCAGGCACGTCACGTTGAACTATATCTATAATAACCAAGTACGTTGTATGTGCGCTAGTGTAGGGGTGGCAGATATGTCAAGGAAAGGGCTTTTTGTAAAATCAATATATCGCATTGGGGTATTGTTGGGCCAAGTAAAGCACGAGACGAGAACCGTGGCGTATCCGCACCTTGGTTTAAGGGAGTGGGAGGGGGGGGGGGTGTGAATAAGATGATCCATACAATTCAGGAAACACACTACTTATGAGGCACATGATTTGCTTTGCGGTGTTGGTATCTCCAAAATATATATTTGTATATTTATTTGGGAAAGGTAAGGGTATTTAAACCTGAATTTGATGGACTGAAAGATTGAACGCTGGAAGATGAAACACAGTGCAACTTTCCATTCTGTGTGAGCGACCATATTTTTGCTGTTTTTTGGTTAAAGATATTTTTTAGGCATGTATCTCTAATTATTTCGTGCACCTTTCAAAGAGGAAACGTATAGTAACTTTAAAATAAATCCCTAATCCAATACATAAGACTATGGCTGCATTTTTTCTGGGTCTGTAAAGAGGGGCAAATTGCCCCCCCCCCTCCCCTAGCTTGCCCATCATTTAAATACGTCATTTGTCTCGGTTTGAAGATGAGTGAATGAGAAAACACCTGTCTCGGAAATGTACAGGAATGGAATGCATGGAGATGAAGAGAAAGGAAATGTGCCTATTTGTAAAATGAAAAGCTGTTTGCTTTAGGCCATTTTCGTCATGTAATCAAAATTAATGCACAAATCTTTGTTAAGTGTCTCGTTACAGATTTGTTCATTCACCTGATATATTAGGAATAATTCCATTGCAATAGGCAGACTACGTATAGATTACGTGTTGTTAGGGAGGACAAGCTATAATGTTTGTCCTACCTAGCAACAAGCAACAAAACAACAAATATAGGTGCATTACATTTGATTACATTAATCGATGC